>CM040979.1:19939433-19985186 GCA_022985145.1 Pangasius djambal
TCCAAAATTTGAGTATTTTCCTATGTTATGTTCATGTTTATGTTCATAAACTTTTTATTTAATAAAATATGTTTTCATAGTTTGTGTTGTCCCTTATTATCAATGCAAAATGGTCACTAACTAAAGAGGATTTATGCTGATATTGCCCAAAAACCCTATTTTGTTCAGGCGTTTCCAAACTTTTGGAGGGCAGTGTATAGGTGTGATGTTCAGGTGGCCACATACTTTTCGCCATATAGTGTATGTCATTGTATATACTTAAGAACAGCGTTGGGGGTAACGCGTCACAAGTAACGTGCGTTACGTAATAATATTACTTTTCTGAAGCAATGAGTAAAGTAACAGACACAGTCAGAAACGGAGATGGCAGGCCAGAGCTTTACATTTCTGTGATGGAAGTATTCTCATTATCTTGAACTCGTCGAAGAAAAGGAGAAGGGCATTGTCATTAAATGTAGATTATGTGTAGGTGAAAAACTCGTGTCAGCTGCAAAAAACACCACTTTAAAAAAAACATCTGCATGCAAAGCACAGCACTACAGAGTTGGACAAGAGAGAGCCGAATGATACCTGCATCCCGCCTCAAGCTAAACAACAAAAGCTTGATTTACTGAACTCAACAAATTGGTTGCTGCTTTTATTATTGAGGAGATGCAGCCACTGTCCACTGTGGAGGCGCAGTGACAGGCAAAAGGACAGGGGGATATCAAATGTGTGTGTGGTTTTTTTTTTTTCATTGCATTGCAGAAGTGATCTGGACTTTTTTTTTTTTTTGCATTAAACAAATTTTGGTTTGAGGACACTTAGTAGAAAACTTAAGAGTTTTGGTCTATTGGAATCAACTTATACATTTGTTTAGGCCGTGTCAAGCAATGTTTCAAATTTTAAAGCTGAAAGATTTATGTTTAATTGGGGGGTGTTGTTTTCTCTAGTATCATCTTATTGTTCTCTAATAAGTTATTAAACATTTTAAATGTTTAAGATCTGTCTTTTGCCCTAATATAATTTATTTCATAATGTCAATTATCTAGCATATATTACACTCTTTATTATCTCAATGGATAGTGAATTTACTTTATGTAGGCCATAGCCTACCCACACAAAAATTATAAAAGTAACAAACACATTAATTTCAACTGTCAATAATCTGTAATGTTAAGAGATCTTTTATATGGCATGCATAGCTTTGGGGTCAGGAAGTTCTCAGAATATAATATTATTCGATATATGTGTTTTTAAAAGAAAATGAAGGTGAAGGTTATATGTTGTTATTTTAGGTTATGTTGTTGAATGCAGAACCTCTTAGTCAAAAAAAACACTTGCAAGGCCTGAAAGAGATCAAGCCTCAGCCAGGTAAGAAAAAAGTAACGCAAAAGTAACTCAAAAGTAACGTAGCGCATTACTTTCCATAAAAAGTAACTAAGTAACGCAATTAGTTACTTTTTTTGGGAGTAACTCAATATTGTAATGCATTACTTTTTGAAGTAAGTTTCCCCAACACTGCTTAAGAAGGGAGTTCTGAAAGGGTAACTATTATGACTCTGTAGACATTGATGACACACAATGAAACAGTGAATCTGATTAGGATATGTTCTTGCTCAACATCCTTTTGTTTCCCCTGAAACATCGATCCATGTCTTCAGGTTGTGCCTTCTTTTTCTCCCAATCCTGAGCTGCTTATATTTACATTTTCAGCATTTGGCAGACATCCCTATTCTGAGTGAATAAGGACATCTATCAACACATCCTCATACTAGTACAAATAGGGCAAGGTCCAAAAATACCATCAAGCTGAAAACCTGTTAGAGAGAAGTTAGTACAGCTAGTTGGTACAGCAGTAAAGGCAGTAGGCTTATTTCTAGGCATCTGTGGGAAGATACAAATGCTCAGTCTTGCTGGGATTTGGTTTCAGGTGATGAGCTGCCATCCATGATGAGATGTCTGTCAGACATGACAATCTCCATGCAGAAATCATGTCATGATGCATGAAAAACCATGAGGATATTACTTCACTGAGAGAGCAGGTATAGAGTAAGAACAGAAGAGGACCAAGCACTGAGACTTGTGGGACACCAGTGGTGAGTCTGCATGAAGCAGATGCATATCCCCACCATGTTACCTGATATGACCATCCTTACAGGTAAAAAGCACACCACCATGCTGTACCACTAAGGCAGGATGGAAGGTATCAAGCTATGAAGTGGTATGAAGCTTCTCAATAACAGCGACTAGGGTCATGTCTGTGGATTTTGCTGCTTTGATGCCAGGCTGGTTAGGCTCTTGGAGGTACTGGGCAAGAGAGACAACTGATTGTATACAGCAGGTTCAAGAATTTAAAAAAATAAAAGGATTGCTGTCTGGATTGCTTCAAAATTCCCTCCAGAATGCATTTGTTCCAGAGAGGAAAGCTATTGTTGTGCTCTAAATTTTAGTTTATTAAATTAAGCAAAATGGTTTATTAAAAAATATTGAATCAGTGATGATGCCTAGCCGTAGTCGGCAGAGTGCAAGAAAAATGAGCGGCTAAAGAAAAATGATACTGCTAAAATTCTTTATTGTCTATTATGTTCTGTACGCATTGCCATGCACGTCTCTTAAAAAACTGACAGTGTATGCCTAACAGGGTCAGTGCTCATGCCCCTGCTCACTCCATTTTGGACTCCAGAGGCTGCAGGTTGATACTGATGTTAGAGAACATGATGAAAGCATACTAGATAAAAGGTAGAGTCCTTAAACCGATGATTCCATCCTTTTTTCCCCCTCAAGATCAGAGAACACTGAAGCATATTTTATATTCTGTTGTTTCTCTGTGGCAGGCAGGAAGAGGAGGACAGGGAGGAGAAGGTGAAACTCATTTACTGATCCTGAGATGTTCTGTGAGTCTATGTGTGTGTATGTAGTAGGAAAACCTTAAACAGATGATGACTAACTCCTAAATGAATGTGGCCTGGTGTGATGAGTAATATGCCCTCACAGGGACATGGGAATGAGGGAGGGAGAGTGGAATGGCAGGGGAGTGTGGGTGTGCGTGAGCTTTCAGGCTGCTCAAGAGATAAGAGTTTGCATGGGTAAATGATTTTGTAGCTTTATGAACACCAACATGGACATAAAGAAGAGATCTGAGTGAATTATCCATTTTCTCATTTCTGTTAAATAAAGTAAAATGACATTCCACATCACATGTAAATCAGTTATTCATACTTTATTAAATAATAATAATAATAATAATAATAATAATAATAATAATAATAATAATACCAATAAAAAGAACATATTTCTGTACAAAGTCTACAAACGGAATTTTGAATCATCTGACCATTGCCGGGATATCCACATCTTTTGGTGTTGACCCCCTGTCCCAGACAGAAGAAGTAATACTTTCACAGCTCTGCAGCAAAGCGAAAACAGGTCAGAGCTCCAAGGCACTTGGAAAAGAGTTAACTAAGTCCAGTGACAACAGAGCTGGACAAAACATCTCTCCCTCTTTTTCTTTCTTTCTTGCTTTCAGTCTCACTCACTCCCCTAAAACAGCTAAGCAGTTCTTATCTGTTTCTGCTTTCAGCACTTCCTAATCAGTACACTCCACCACAATCCCGACGGCTCCCAGCATGCCTCTGTAGGCTATTGCGGGGACAGCCAGTGGGTACAATGAAGAGATTTACGCACATTTTATCGCATTCACTCTCCCATTTCACATTGAGACAAACACACTGCGAAACTTTTACCCATGTTTCTGTTTTACAGCAAACCTGCTCTTGTGGTTTTGTTGACCTTTTACTTTTCAACAGCTCATAAGGTAACATTGTGTGTGAAAACGTGTGAAATGAAAGAAAATATAAGGCCCAATTTCACCAAGGCCCTGGAGGTTTAAAACCCAAGAACTGGTGTTTCTCAATGGCTCTCCTCCAAAGACAGTTCTCTTAAGGCTCACTTGTGGGTCCATATAAGAAGCTTGGGGATTTTTTCCCCCCGGCTTCCTTAATGAAGTCTTTGCCAAGTCCTTATACTTTAGGGTATGGGATAAGGGAGCTAGAATGTAGTGAAGATCGTCTGTCTGTGGGTGGAGGAGCCTCGTCCTTCTCCCATGTCTCCAACACTCGAACTCAGTGGCTCTCTTCTCTTCGCAATCCATAGGTTGCAATTAAACAATGCTTCAGTGGTTCACACAGCGTTATGCCATGTGTATAGATCCAACAAACAAAAGCAAAAGAACACCATAGACAATCTTAATACTTGAATCTAACTTACTCGCCCAAAGGATTTTCTTCCAAATGTAATACAACATTTCATTTTCTTCATCTACCCGCTTCTGATAACAATGAATCACAACAAAAACAGACTGAACATAAGCATAAGACTGGCTTAAAAAGGTTCAACACAGCTCAAAAAGATGGCAGAAGAATGGCTATGGTACAGAGCAATAACTCAAGCAGATGTGCATAAAGACACAGGTCTAAAACTAAACAACATGTCCACAATCTTCTAGACCACGTCTTTCACAAAATGGAGGCCAAGACTTCACAAGCGATGATCCGTTACAAAGTTCTAGTGCCATTCACTTCTAACTCCCATTAACCACTTTTAGATCTTTTTTTTTTATCTTTACAAATCTATACTCATATACACTTTTTAAAATTTAGTTCATTATTTTTTGGGATAGGCATTCAATTGATATGTGTTGATATTTTCCCACAGTCCACTATGAGCACCTGTGAATCATATTGGCGAATCAGAGATCTGCTCTGAGTGGCAGGTGGGCCATTGGCAGGAAAGTGAGGTTCATTCACAGTCTGTGATTGAGCTGTAGGGAGGCTGAAACGGTTGCAGCAAGACTTCAAGCCTCTGAGCAGCAGCGTTGCTGGTTGATCACCTTTTGCTTGATACCGTCGTACAGCTCAAAGTTGTAGTTCTCCAACGTGGTGGAGCTCCTGGACGAGAGGCCATTGTAGGAGCAGGTGCAGTAAAGCAGCAGGCCAGCACACACGGCGCCCAGCAGCACGCCCAGAGAGCTCATCACAATGATGGTGACCAGGATAGGATCCAGTGTTAACAGCCAGGCGTTGTCCTTCTCAGAGACACGTGTCACTGGAGGACTACGTGAAGGCTCGGGTGTGCTCCACGCAGAAAACGAAAAACCTACAAACAGGACATGGAGGACATTGTCAGTCACATTACACTGTTTAGTGTTTATACCATGCTTCATTTGAACAGAAACATATAGCTCCATCAATTATTGTCTCTGTGGCTCCAAATCCCTGAGGAAAAAAAAAATTAAATATCTTCATGTGGCCCCTAGTTTGCTGCCGTAGAACAGCACTATCATAAAACCAGCAATATGTTGAAAGTTTCTATGGCTCTAAATGCAAATAATAATAATCATAATTAGCTAATCTGATATAACAAACTACACCCGCCAATGTTCTACTACATGCAGTATTTAACAATAAAAACAGAGGGCTCACCTTGATCTAGGCGATTTCTGTCATGAAACAGAGGATTGTTCCCAAATTCGACAGGTCTTCGCTCTGAAAAGAAAACAAAAATAAGGAGCCATTTTAGTGGGGTTCAGCTTGAGAGACTACAGAGACAAATAAGAGAACAACCTTGCATGTTTTTGCTAAATGAGTGTGTGCTGCATGCTATGACTCAACTCTAATGGCATGAAAATACAAGTTTAAGCAGCCTCAGTAACACACTGTTTATTGGCTATTCACTGAAGCAGAACTGACACATGTGCAGTACATTTTACATTTTAAGCACCAACATAATGAAAAAAATGTCATCCACAATCAGCTAACAAATACACATAAAATGCAGGATTGCTACATCATAAAACACTCCAGAAGCAGTTTGTAGAAAAATATCACTTTATTATTACATTCCGCACAACATTTTCCAAGACCATAAAATTCAACAGGCTAAAATATTCCTCAAATCTTTTTGAAACAGGCTGAAGTGCAGCGCAGAAATGGCACACAAACAGACAAATCCCAGTCAAGACCCAATATACACAAAGAGAGGATGCAGGGAGCACACAGCCACAAATGTATCAGAGATCGGAGTCTTGAGACTATGAACATGAAGCAAAACACAAATATGATACACTGCACCAGGATCAAAAACCTATTTAATATAAAACACTAACGTTTTCCAAACTATTAATGCTACTTGTCAGTTTGGTTTGAGTCCAAATTTTGCTCACGAAATTAGACTCATATTCTACTATGATGGAAAATATGACGACCTAAAATAATATTAAAAATGACTTCTTTTTCTAAAGCAACACATCAGACTATGCATATGCAGTGTGTTTTTGTGCTGAGGCAGGCTCTTGGCACTGTGAGGCCTGTATACGGCCAGGAGGACCTAAGTGCTTTTGCTCATTAATATCATTTGATGGACAGCAAAAGGAAAAGGGTCCAGAGAAAGAATGCTTACAGCAGGCTTAATAAAATGCAATCGACCCATTATCTAATTAGAAATATTTAGAGTTACATAGAAATCGCACGGGGCAGCCATGGTTGATATAAAAGCACATCGAGACCAGATTGTATTTCTGCTAACCTGTCAGTTTCAGGAGGGGGAAAAACTACTCCTCATAAATAAAACCATTCAAAGCTGGCATTCCTACAGGAAAATCAAATACTTTGAAGGTATTATTATTGGGTAGTCTGTGTTAAAAGCCTTATGTCAGAATGAATCACATGAGCCCATGAGCTAGACTCACAGGTAGAAGGAAGTAAAGGAACACTGAGAAGGAAATGGAGGGTGGATTTCTTATTGGCACTATATAAGACAAATTGACAGCGACATCATTATTTATAGAAAGGGGCGAGCACTGTAATGTAGGTTGGAATTTTTTTTTTTGCATTGTTTGCGAGATAAAAAGCTTTGAAGCCAGTGTTAGTGCTGCCATCACTTTAAAAAAAATTGCCATTGTACTTTTATCATTAAATCTTAAACAAAAGCCATAATGACAGCATGCTTTATGCATGACAGACAGGCCTGCTTGAATCCTGGCCTCATTACAGTGGCTGTAATTTTGTTAACAAGGATCTAATGTACGCAGGGATTAAGGAGAAGAAAGATGGAAAAGGGAGCGAGAGAATACTTTTTTCTCCCAACGTCATCATGGGTCTGCCAGGTCAGGGGCTCTATCTGCCTGCCTGCAAGCGGCTTTCATGTGCTTTTGTGTTCTTAAGCAAACCCCTTCAGACTCCGGGCAGAACCAGAGCTGGTGTATCTTTAGACCGACCTCTCGCTTTGATCTCCCCTTCCACCTTTCCATGCATTCTTTTGTGAAGAGCAGATTAATGGGGCGAAAATGGCCTGCGTCTCTGTAATGGAGGATTATTTTCACCTATTGCCATATGGAGGACATAAGAAGATATTGGGATTTACATTCTGCTTTAATCCCAAAATGCATCTGATGCTACCAAAACCTGAAGCAGCTGCCTAAAGGCCAGCTTTCTTTTATAATGGATGATGCCTCAAACTCTTTATGGCTAAAGGGAATAATATGTTTATGGAATGTTCATGAATCTTGCTCTAGGCTTTGTATCTTGGCTGTGTTGTGTGTTTATTCAATATAATATTCAATATAATCAGAGTCTTTTGATTCACACTAATCTTGAATGATGATCTTTAGATCATCAGTGGGTTTTTAATAAGTAATCACATTTTAATGGGGGATTGTCAGAAAAGGTAAACCTAACACTTTCATAATCAAGAACATACACTTTAAAGCTATCAGACACTTTAGAATGAACATGTATTACAGTATGCACATCATCAAACATCAAGATTGTTATGCCATATTACGCATTTCCAAGTATGATAATTGCACAAAAATAATTCTGTATATTTGCGATACAGAGAAACCATAAAGGAAAGGCGTCAGATTTGACACAGTGTGCAGTGTTGAGACGTATAGAGTCTGTGAGTTCTCTCACTCTCTGCAGTGCTATCAAACATGGCAAAGCCCCACAACTGTCAAACATGAAGCGGAGCAGCCAAGCAAAGCCACACATTCACAGCTTGAGTTCACTCTCCGCTTCCATACAAGCCAATAAAAACAGCCTAAAGCAGTCAAAATAGCAACAGAAATCAACAGACGTGATTGGCTACCAGAGAACGCTGAACGTTAATCAGTGCATCAGTCATGTGCATATGCATTTCCATTTAGCCTTTCAGTCAGCAACCATGACATATCAAGTTGGATATAAAAATATTACAGAAAATAACTAGCATATAAAGTACATTTAGTAAACTACATTAAGTATTTTCTGCAAAAAAGTGAGGCTCTTTAGTGACTGGCATTGAACAGCCCTGTGCCACTTGTATATTTAAGGCCGATGATGAGACTTAAAGATTGTGGGTTGCTCAGAGGTGTAAGACTGGCTAAGGCAGGGTCACATAACTTTGCATATAGAAAAATCAAACATCTTTAGACACAGATGTACCAAAGCAAGTTACAGAGCTTCAGAGACAGTCAAGAAATAAAATGTACACATCAACAGACAGATATAGATCTTCCTTCTGGATACGCCCTTCAGTTAGGAGACAGACTTGTGGGAGAAGGAAAAGGAAGGTAAAACAGTAGGTGGAGTGAGTCCGGGATACCAACTGCACTCATGCACCCATATAACACTCATACATCCACCCACCCACCTACACAAACACACACACGTGGACCGACAAGGCACACAAAGACACATTCCTTCTAAAAAACTATAAATCTGTTACGCTGCTTACAAAGCATCTTTAACTAACTTTTATTTTTCCCCACTTACTCTCCCTCTTCCTTACCAAATGTGTGCATGAGTGTATGTGCGTGCATTTTTCAGTCCACATGCTAATGCTTTAATGTGACACAGCAGCATCCTGCTTTCCTTCTTGCATTTTTCTCATATCACTTTTTTGTTTTCCTCTCTCAGTAGTTCTGGCAGCACTGCACAGCCTTTTTTCCCCTTGGCAACAGGATTGGTCACAAGCAGGGGATCAGAACCCTGCCAAGTCAGGTTCCCATCCAGCCGCTCTCTCCAGGGAGACCCAGAGAGTGAGAGAAGTGTGTATGTGCACGCACACACACACACACACACACACACACACACACACACACACACACACACACACACACAGAAGTGGCTTTCTGCCACTCAGGACTCTGGCTAGATGCACGTCTCTTCTCAACAAACTCTGAGCTGGAACTGCAAACGCTGCAAAACTCCAGTCAGAGCTTCACACAGGTCTAAAGGTTCCAAAAGGGCCACAACTATGTGTTGCCTTCTCTTCTCCTAATTTGAGTGACTAAGCACTTTTAAAAGTCTGCTTTTACTGATGGCAGCTTTCAAATATCTCCAGATTAATTGGTGTGTAGGGCATCCTTGGTGCAAAATCCTTCCTGAAGGGCACTATGGGTGCATCACTGGGCGTCTGTGCCTGTTGGTAGTTATGAAGCAGCAGAATAATAGCGAAAGAGAGTCTAGAACCCTCTCCATAGTCTCCATCACTCCTTCTCTGCTTAGCACTGTGAGCACGGCTCGTGTTTCCCCTGTCTAATGGTCAGCATGGGCTCCACTGCAGGTGCTGTAGCAGTGCCACCTGGGTAATGGGTGCTGTGGTAGGACACCGAGTGCTGGCTCTTCTTGGCAGCCAGGTGGTAGCGATGGCAGCACAGCGCCATGAGGAGCGTGACGGAGGCCAGGAGCACCAGTGCACCCCCTCCAGCTATAACGTAATACCAGTAGGTGGGCATGGGCTGCAGGGACACTGTAGTGTCTACAGTGGGATCACTCATGCCAGGAAGGGCTCCCCCTGGTGGACAGACACAGAAAAGTTGGCTTGGGGTAGAGAAGCATGCAGACTGCATTGCTTAATGCCAGCATGACTGATTTTATTATTTTTATGTTTGTTATATTGGCTCTTGGCTCTGATTTGCTGCACAGAAACGAAACAGACAGTCGCTGCACACAGACAGGCAGATGTGCATGCATGTTGCCTCTCCCTAGCCCTTGCCATGATTTGTTCAAGCTGATAGCTGATTCAAGCTTTTCCAAATTTTCGCTGGACCAGATCAGGAGTTTTGTGATAATTTATGAGGTGCAAAGAAATATTACATGGTGGTCATAGAGAGGTTTTTTGTTAAGCTTGCTTTTCCATGTGTATAGCTTGCTGCATTTCTCTAACTTACTCTATCACAATTCAGATTACATAGCTTTCCTATTTGGTCAAGTGTTATATAATGACAGGAACTGTCTACAAGACAAAGCCAAATTCTCAGCTAGAGAGAGAGTTTTTATTACAGCGTCATCGTGTATGGTTGTGTGTGAGTGAACGTGCACATGCAAACACTAAAATCCTGATGTGTTGTTATGTGCCTGTGTGTGTTGTCTGTTCTTTCATGCATGGATCAGTGCCAGCTTCATCTGCCTCAAGCCAAACTCCTCCATGAACCCCATCCAGCATTGCAGGGAAACAACTCACCCATCTTTCTTTCTCCCTCACACAGACATGCACACTTAATCTAGCAAATCCCTGCCAATGACAACCCCCCCACCCCCCCACCCCAAAAAAAACAACATCACCACCTTCATCTAATCTAATTTTCTGTCTCTGAATTCAAAAGTAAAACAAGCGTGTAATTCGAGTTGTCCGTGTATCTGCCTCATTTCTCCAGGAGCTGTCTAAGGATACGGGCAGCCACTGAAACCAAAGTGAATTCCACTAAGAAGTTAAGAAGTCAGTCACACATTTCTCCCGAGTCGAGAGTACTCCTTATATGGTGCTGAATTCATCCAGAGAGCTAGCGGGAGAGAGATGAAGAGGGGGAGATATAGAGGATACAGAGCAAGGCAAACCCAGAGAGGTGGAGAGCCAAGGAATATGAGGCAGTGGAAAATATATGGAGAGAGAGTAAGATAGAGAAGATTATGTGATGATAGTAGAGGAATACGTCATTAGAGAGCCTGTGCACTAATATGGCTAATTGGACTGCTGTACACGGAACCCACTGTCTCCATTCCTCACAACCTCTCATGCTGACTACAGAGCAATAACTCGCCTGAACTTACAGTCGAAAGCTGCCAGCTTGTTTAGGATCAGGACAGTGCACTGGTGCTATATGTGCGGTGAAAAAGTGCTGGTGCTGCATCCATTCATATGCCGTGATCATCACATTTCATCACCACAAAACAACCACCAACCACAAAAGATCACTGACTATTTCACATGAAACTTCATTTGCATGCTGGGATACTGTCCATGCTGCGAATGGCAAGGTAAAGATGATAACGGTGATGATGCCGGAGAGGACACAGACACATGTCTCACAGACAACAGATCTGATTTTCAGCCTGTTCTAAACACGTATATGTGGAGCTCATATGCATTATCTCCATCACAGTAAAGACACAAAACTCAACCAATAGATGGTCATTGACAGAGCAAATCAGCTGCTGCAAGCTGTGCTGGGCAACAAGCAGGAAGCATAAACATCTGCACAGGAATACGACAATCATTAGCGTGGGAACATGAAAGAAAACTCACCAGTCATCTCTGGTGGAAAGGCAGGGAAAGGTTCTGAAATCAGAGAAATATACACAAAGAAATTAGAGGGCAGAAAGAACCAATTAAAAGCAAAACACAAAACAAACCAAATGTCTGGTATAAATAACATAAAATGACTATTAAGGTTATGCATTGATCTATGATGGTCCACCTTTCGCTGGCGCTGAATCCTTAAAGGAATATTCCATTATTATTTTTCAACCCTGCATCTGGTCAAGAACTTCAAGCACCAAGGGCTGTACTTAGAAAAAAAACCCTGCAAGCGTTTTTCCTATGAGCTCACTTATAATTCAAGCCTATGGGCAGTTGTTGAATTCTGTCAATTAACAGCGTTAGGATGAGTCGGACATAAAAGAACATCTTACTAAACCTGTTTTTAGATTGTTTTGTTCAACTTTCCACACTGAAGCAATACTGTAAAAGCAACTGCATTATTAGGAGACTTCTCTGAGGTTTTGTGTTATCCACATGCAATCACAACCACAAAAATACACTGTTAATGGATAACCACAAATTCCTCCAACTGGAAATGTAGTCCAATCTCTGGAAGGACAAATTATACAGATTCAGAGCTTTACAAAACCCTCTGATACCAAAATACACAAAGGCGTTCTACAAAAATACATTTTGCACAAATGGTTATTGATGCCCTAACAACTGCCCTTAAGCTTCCATTATATTTGATTTTAAACATGCTTTCCTTTCTTTTCTTAGTACAGGGAAACGTTGACATGTCTGTAAATGGTAATCAAACAAATACAACACAGAGATTATGTTGAAAAATGAAGGTGTATCCCTTTAAGAGCAAATGCCAGTTGACTAGAGCATAAAGCATGCCTTCTAGAGGCCCTTCAGATCTGTACAAACAAATTACAGTGTGGGGAATGGCTATGCTGATGACTGAAAAAGAGTGGGAGAGAGTGGAAAATGAAGAGATAGACAACAGAGAGGAACAGGCGCCTGCGTGCTCTGCACATTCTCAGAAAACAGAAGGGGTGTTTAGAAAAGTCTGGAATGCAGACACAATTAGAAAAAGTTGTGAACAGAGAGCAGGGCATGGGTGCAAGCTCTGCTGCGTTCAAGCTGAACAGCACTAATTGATAAGAGTACTCCCAAAGCTCGGATTAAGAAAGAAAGTGTGCAATGTAACACACTTATTAATTATCTGGCCTTTCGTACATATTGTGTATGAGAGGAGAGTCCACAGAGGAAAGCCCATATTTTTCTCTATAATAGGCACATACATACAGAGCCTACACTGTCACTGCTGACTTTTCTGCAACTTCTCTGTGTGTATCTTCAAAAAATATTCATGACAGATAAGACAGCTGTCTAATAATTCCCTGCCTCAACTCTGGAAAGCTCTAATTGCAAACAAGAGAGGAGAAGAAGAAAAATCTGATTAAACCCAGATTAGGATCAGAGCCCACAAGGCAAGTGTGACCTAGTTTCAATGTGTGAAGAGTGAACTTTAAGAGCTCACACTTTTTGCAGTGAACATAAATGAATCTGGGATGTCACAGGATATGTTCACCTGACAGGGATAATCAGACAGACATACAGAAGGTGGAGGAAAAAAAAGAGGGCAAAAGGGAAATGGCCAAGACATTTGACTTACCAGTGCACTGTTCCAGCTCCGTGCTAGAACTCATGTGGATATTGTCGATCCAGATGTGGCCTTGGCTGCTGTGCTCAAAGAAGCCCTCGATGACAACCTGACAGAGCAAATAGTGTCGATAATATTAGATATACTGTGGTATTAGTGTTATTAGTATTCTACTGAACATGATAATGTGTTTATAAAAAATGTATAATTTTTTTTATAAACACTAAAATAATATATATGTATAAATAATAATATGCTTAGTATGAATATAAGATGAATATGAAGTTTATAAGATTAAGGTGTCATTAATGGTCTAAACGTAAAAAGGAAGCACTTTATCTGATTGAATGTAAGATGAGTAAATAGACGTTGTAATCATGAGGGCTCCGTTTTGTTTTGTTTTGTTTTGAAAAAAAAAAGAGAGAGAAAGAATGTAAATGTGTATAAATTAAAGCCGTTGTGCACTTTAGTGAATCCTGGCACTCAGCTCTCAGTTACTAATTACTTACTCTTTCCTACAGTAATGTGGAAATATACTTTTGGGATAGAGCGTCAGCTTATGTCAGCACTTGATAATGAGAAACCAAAAGAGCTCAAACAGCCTCACACCTTCTCCTGACTGAGAGATGAATCAGGACTCTGAGGAAGAACCTGACAGACTACATCTCCTCACCTGGTACTCCTTAGGGGACTGAGGCAGGATGGTTCGTCCTTCTCTCCATGTGTGGTCCTGGTCTGCTTTCAGAGTCCAGAGCAGGGTCTCGTCCTGATTGTCATTACGAATCAGGACCTGCAGCCTTCCCTGTGCCTCTCCTGAGAGCTGGTAGCGGAAAAGCAGACAGAGTGGCCCTTGCTCCGGTCCCACCACGGGGCTCAGAAGCTTTGCACGCTTATGCTCAGTCTTAGGACTTGCCTCCAGGTACAGGAAGCTGCCATAATCTGCAAAGGATGAGTATTGAGAAGGAACTTAATGATAGAAGTGAGAGGACAATAAATTAATTGCAGGCCTAGCCTTGCGCGTGTGTGTGTCTGTGTGTGTGTGTGAGAGAGACAGATTATTTCTGTGCACCCAGTGAATGCTGATGTCTGCCACCTTTTTTGCATCCCTCAGCTCCCTGTAGCTCTCTGTATGCAGTCTGAGAGGGTGTGAAAAGATTTGGCAGGGTCTGAACACGTGAACCCTCAGAACAGTCGGCAAGCCAGAACTAATTGCACACGCCCTGACTCATTATAATAAGACTGATAATAGCAAATGCAAACTTGTGTAACTTGTACATCAACCGCAGACACCAGTACTGCACAAAAATGACTAAAAAATAATAATCGTGCTTATTTTGCTCATTATTAAAATAACAATAATTTATTACAATTAATCCTGCAATTTATTCACTTACAAGTGTTATGCCTGTTATTATTTTTCCATTGCAATTCAAGCAAAAACAAACCCTTCTTCCATGGAAGTTGTAAGGCCATATTTCTTCAAATTTACAAATCTTTGAACCAAACACCAGTCCTTAGACTGTTCCAAAATTAGACAAACTGCCAAAAAGGCAGTTAAAACACATGAATATGGCCACTAGGTAATATTATACAAATATTACTACAAAAATATGATTTGTTGTGCAGAATAAGTATGTATATGTGTTGAATAGAAGATTATCTTATTCCTCATTGTACTCTTATCTAAATGTGTAACAGAGGTTGTATCCACCGCAGGAGTTGCATTAAGCTGTATTAAGAGTGTGCTGACAGAGCGACACAGTGGTCCTCTCACCAGCTGAGGGCTGTGGAGCACCACTAAACTCCGAGAAGTGTCACTGTATCTTTCATTTGTAGCCCGACCACTATCATTACAGCATCTGCACTAAACAGATCATGAGCTACTGAGTGCTGCCATCTCTATATTTAGGCCTCTTTGTGTCTCAGCATGGCTCCGTGAGAAGAACAACACTTCAGTTTAGGACCTATTAGGACCTTTAGGAAACACGAATTTTGCTCTCAAAACAAGAACAGTTTTGCTGTTTTGCTTTTATTCAGCAGAATAATAGCGCTTAGCCTCTGCACTCGGTAAAGCGCTGACATCACTTCAGTGAGAAAAGGCTCCAAAAAATAACAAAATAAACTAGCTGATAATAATATGGCCAATCTGGCCAATAATCAACATTTTTACCAATAACAACAGTACATTTGTTTTATTGATGCTATTGATGTCTTTAACTTCTAGCAACCAGTCATGGCAATCCCAACAGCAGGTACAGGTGTGACTGGTTAAGCATAGCCACCAGTGAAAATGGAGAAGAGGCGGAACTTGCCCAGCTTCAGTTAAATAAACAGTGCATGTTTGGTCTAGCATTATTCATATAAATGACCTGACGCCATTAGCTTTACTACTTACTGAAATGAACTTTCTTGATACACCTGGTGCATAGTAATCTGCATAATTTTTGCACTTAAAATCTATTTTAAAAGAAATTTTCTATACATGTTGAAATTAACATGTTTCAGCATACAGCATGTGTCAGGATTTTTTTAAATCTGTCATCACATAATTGTTATTAAGGCACTTTGCTTAAGTATTTATCAAAATAATCTTTCAAACTGTCCAGCTCTACAAACTTTGGTACAAAGAAAGAAGTAAGAGAGAAATCTTTTCTTCTGTGAAAGATACCATAATATAGTATTTATATCCCTTAACCTTGCTGTAGAGCTGAATTTTAAACAATTTAAATAGCTTTACCCCTGAACCCTATTACACTTGGCAAATTCTTTTCTTACCATAACTGTAATAGGTGTGAGTAACCTACTGAGTGCCTAATCAATAAGGATTACTGCTTTATATCCAGGGAGTAAGAATGAATTAGCCATTTTTAAAGGGGCTTTACTGTGATTGGGTGGTTATTTAGCACAGTGATGTGCCTATAGAGACGGAGCGGAGCAGGACAGGCAGGTCGATGAACATCATTACAATGTTTCAGTGAAGTTAATTAAGCTGGGGGAACGTGTGCCCTCTCACCTCGGTTCTTCTTCTAGTTACAGCATGAAGGTCTAAGAACATGTGCATTAAGTTCATGAATCATTAAGTGAATGGGTTAAACAGGTTGAGGAAACGGTATGTTCTTTGTTTGGAAAAGGTATGAAATGTGACTATTCTCCCATGAGGCAAGAGGGAGGAAGGAAAAGAGAGAGAAGGGAGAATGCTGATTGGAAGGAGGAATGGGAGAAGATCGGATTTTGTAATGTTTTAAACAGAAGAGAATTCTTTCCTCTTAGCTTCTGATTCTGTCATTAAATACATTCACAAATGGAAAAACAGAGCTAGCATGCCGACATGGGAGATCCTCAAGAGCAGGGACTATGCATGCGTGTGTGTGTGTGTGTGTGTGTGTGTGTGTGTGTGTGTGTGTGTATGTATGTTTGATGGTTTACATGAAGCGCTTGCCCCTTTGCTTGAAGAGGGATAAAAAGATGACCAGAGCTCTTTACATAGGAGAGAAGATGTGAAACAGTGACAAGGACTATTTTCAGACCTCAGCTATCTCAGCTTCAATAATTACTCTTCAGCAACAACATAGGCTGCTGGAGCATGGTGTGTGCAAGTGTGTGTAGTTTTTGCAAGGGCAAATGAAAGTCTTTATGACTCACAGTGCACACTGTTATTTATTGCTCGACCTCCTTTACATGTGGCCACTCTAAATTAGATTTTAGACAGAACACAGGTTTCTGTTTATACTGCTTGCTATCAATTATAATCAAATATAATTATAGATAAGCTCTAAGCATGACAGACATGTAGTCAATTGCCAGTGCAGGATATCTTTTCATTATTTCTGTATCCAAGATGGAAAGTGCAATAAGTGCACCAAATAAGTGGACACTTAAGATAATGTTATTGGATCATTTTGTTACTGTATGTAGCATGTGTGCATAGGGCTGCTCTGTAAGTGAAAGATTTCCATACCATCAGCTCCCAGAGGCAGGTCCAGACCAGGACTGGGGGGGCTATGCAGAGCCCAGTTCACATCACCTGTGGGGTCATGGGTCCAGCCGCACATATTTTGCTCAAAATCACACAATCCACCCAGAAATGACACAGTGGTGGGAGCTAGAAAAAGAAAGAGAAAAATAGGGAGCATAGAAACAGGTTATACTCATTACTCTCAGAAAACACATATCCTATCTAAACCCATATCCTAAACTATACAATTATTCAAATGTGTGCACGCACACACGCACACACGCACACACGCACACTTTCACAGCTTTGATCAATGCCCTCTGCCGCTAATCGGTGAAATCCATATTCCCGTTCCAGAAACTGAACTTAACAGGCCCTGAGAGGAATGACGCTTTCTCTCGCTTGTTCTTTTTCTGTACTGTTGTTTAACAAGGTGGTTCTTCAGGGATTCTTCCGATATAACCAGGTGGTCCACAATTTTATTATTCATTTTTAATGACGTTACAGTGGTGGAGATCAGCATGAACTGCAATTAAATTTATAACCAACTTATTATAGTTAACCTCAATAACCTTTATCTATTTTAACTTGAACTGAACTGCAAATTTAATAAAAGTTAATATGATAAGATTAATAAAATAAAAGCAGTAAATATGATACAAAATGTTTCAAATATATATTTTAACATACTGCACCTGGTTTGAGTGGAAATCTCAGGAATAAAAAACTTTATAATAATAATAATAATAATAATATTAATAATAATAATAATAATAATAATAATAAACAATGGTAGAAATTGACCTATAATGCGCATAATATGTAAATAGTCAGACTATATTCTTAAAAGTAATCTGTATTGCAATCATTAGGAGGTTTATTTTTTAACACTGAAAGAGATGTCTGGCTGCAAAAAGTTCACCCTGAGTCACCAGTCTAAATGTGGCTAAAGTGTGTGTTTGCTAAAACCTTTAAGATACTGACTTGTATATCTGAAGTGAAGTTCTCCAATTAAACTACGGAAATGTATAAATACCCAGCTTATGTCATTTCTATTCCCAGCATCTCTCTCAAGTCGCTGTCAGCACTTCCTACCCGGTGGCCCACTGCATGCTTGTTCCAAATAAACACGTTGCTGTGTCGTTAAAAAGCTAATCTGGCTACCACTCCAGTTATTTCTGTGCTCACTGTGAATGCTGACGTGCACCGCCTTTTTTTTCCATCTCCCAGCTCCTATCAGCTCTAGGTACAGTCTGAGAGGGTGTGAAAAAGTTTGGCAGGGTCTGTGCATGTCAACACGCGGTACATTCTGCAAGCCACAACTACCATAAAGACATATTGTGCAAAATATCATCTACAATAAGTCTAATTACAGCACATGGACACTTGAGAAACGTACAGAGGATGAGTATGTATATTCAGCTGTAATTATAAATATATGTAGGCAGATGGATATTTTACAAAAGAGTACCTTATGGCTCAGTGTGTGCGCCGTAAGGAGTGCAGAGGCGGATTACCTATCTGCAGGTAGAGTTATTGTGTGGCTCTTTTGAGCCAGGAAGAGTGCGGGAAAGAGAATAAGAGAGGGATCTAAGCCAAGCGAAGCCTCATCTATATGGAGGTGTGCACCAGCCCTCCATCAGCAATCAATCCAAACACAGGGCACAAACACTGCCAGGCTGCTTAGCATAATGTTAGCACTCCTGCTGCATACTGCTGTTCATCGACACATAAGTCTCCACAAACCTAGGCGCAATCTATTATTATCATGGGTGCAACACAGGCAGTTCTGCAGTAGCGATCTGAAAGTGTACTGTAAATAAAAGTGTCCGAAATGATGCCATACTCCTTATTTCCTATTTCAAACAGCAAAGTGCATAATGGATGTGTCACATCCTCTTTCATGAATCCCCTGCATAGTCTACATGTCTATGCCTACAAAATGGAGAGAAAAAAAAAAAAAAAGTCCCTAACTAATGCACTACATAAGGAATAGGATGTGTTCCGGGACATATGGCTGTGTACTACAATGCATTTAATCATCCAAAACACACAGACATGAGTAAGCATACACACAAACACAAACATGTACACACTCAGCAACAGAAATGATGAACTCATTCCTCACTGTCAGGCTCATACAAGTATTGTACAGATCAGTATAAGTGATAACATTTATTGATAGCTCTAATAAGGAGAGCTCAATGCATGCTGAGGACTCCCGCAGTCCCACTCAGCACTTTGGCAAATTTATCCTAGTTGAAAATACAAGCTCTGGAGTGTCCTGACTGGTCGATCTGCCTGCCACTCACCTGGTGTCCTCTGAGCTGTGCTGGTTTCGTCTTGCCGGGCCAGAGTTGGGGTGGCTGTGTCAGCAGTGGTGGTGGATTCTGAGACAGAGAGAAGGAACACATTTGGTGAAGATGCTCTGGGGGAAAACGGGAAAAAATGGGAGCAGCAGTGAAAGAAACTGAGACTCGTGACCATGGAATAACCTTTAGAATTTTACACTGCCCATAAAATGAATGTACTGTAGCCTCAGATATCAGCCTATATACCTATAAAGGTTTAATACCAGGTTATACATTAGAAGCTTAACTTCTTCAGTAAAGAATCTCTCTTGTACACACACAGTGGTTCCTGCTGCCTCTGATGAATGCTCTAGCTTCACTGACCTTGGAGTAGTACTACATGCACGCACACACGCACACACGCACACACACTCACACACACGCGCACACACACACATACACACACACGCACACACACATAAAAGTATCAAAGATGGGGAAAATTGCATGCTGATACACAGAGGAGAATAAAAGTTACTGCTCAGAAATACTCTGAGTAAAACACATGCACACAGCTGGAAATCAATTCAAAGCACATGGCCGTCTGCAAGTAGTTAGTGAACGCTAATACGGGATTAAACCAGCTCTTATTGGCCGAGTGGGAGGGGAGAGAGATAGGAGAGAGAGGGAGATAGAGATGCCGAATGGGTGATGTAATTAAGCAGAAGGTTTAAGCTGAGTTTGAGTAGCATGAAAGAACATTGGCTCTTCCTTCTTAATCCTATCCACATCACTATGCCAGTCTGAAATCATTCCCCATCCAACTCCCACCCCTACCTCCCACCCAATTACTGACAGACCTCCAAAAGAGCCTTACCCCATTAGTGCCAGCCTTACAGCTTTACCCCATTACTGCCAGCTTTACAGCTTTACCTCCATCACAGCACCTGAGGCTGCGGCACCAACCCACATCAGCTCTTTTTATGGATCAGCAAAACCTGCCACCACAACCAACCCGCTGCTTCTCTGTCTCTCTTTCTTTTCCCTGAGTCAGCATGGATCATTAAACGCTCTTTAGCCACTTTCAAACACGCACATTTACGCAGGAATTCAACTGTAAATAAGCGCAAAGGGGTTAAGTGTGAGTGCAAGTTAAATTTCTGAGATGATTGACACCACAAAAGTAGAATTGACAGGAAATTACACATTATGATGGAAATGTCTGGAAATTAGGTTTAGAAATTATGCAGCAGAGTAAGTAAAGAGAGGCGTAAAACAACCAACCACCAACTGTTTAATACATGGTATTTGGTTTACATCCCGTCCTATATAACAGGAATTGCATGGAAAATGTGAACGTGTGAATCCTGGTAAAGATATGCCAATGACACACATCTACGAACTAAACATTCTGTGTGTGAACACACTATACAGGTTCACATCCTCATCACTCTTTACTCACTTCTCTTTCCATCCTCATCTCCTAAAATATAGTATGTGTTAAAGCATGACAATAACTGCAGTTGTATGAAACATCCAGTTCAACCTACTCACACATCCTGTTGCTATTAGAGTGAACTATTTTAAATCAGTCCCACCATCGTTCGTGCTTTTTTGACTAATGATTGTCAGCTCTTAGTTTCATTAGTGTCATTACACTTTACAATTCACTGCTTAATTGGAAAATATGTGAGCAGCGCAAGTAATCCAGCTGGCACTTCTGTGGAACATGAAAAGAGAGGGCAGCTATGTAAATATATTATTAATATCTATAAGCAGGAGGTAACATGAAAGAGGAGCCCCAGCTGATTGGGTTTCTGACATTAAAGTCCATTAATTTGATGCCCTTTACAAATGTAATTAACCCACAGCAAGAGCTGCATCTTGGGGAAGTGAGCTCAAACGCATGCAAACACACACAGACACGCACACATACACATACTCTTCCTCTCTCCTTTTGTAATTAGTAAGGGCAAGTGTGCGCCATCATCCACGCCCCCTGTAGGATTCTCATACCCCTGTCCCCTCTTCGTGTAAAGGTCACCTGTATTCAGAGTATAAACACAACGTGCTTTAGACACACTGTGCCTGTCAGTGATGACAGGAGAGCATTAACACAGAGAAAGGCAGCCATGACAGACCTATTGCTTATACTGAAAATACAGCTAGGATTTTTTGTTTTTTTTTAAATAATGGACAGCTTATCCACTACAAGCACCATGTACATCTCGGACACAGCTATACAGTCGACTAATATGGTAGAATTTCAGATTGATGAAACATCTAACTGCATCACCTTGTTTCTATTCATCTTTGAACAGGAGACTATGCGTAACTACATGTATGTGACCTGTTCGCGTCAAGCCGACTGCGCTGGCAAATGTATTTTAGCTGCAGAGTGGAATATAGACATCGTATTCCATATGAGTAATGGTGAACAAGCTCTGTTATCATCAAAACTTTCCACCCTTTTCATGTTTTTTTTTCATTGTTTGTTGAGATGTGTACAGGATATGCAGCCATTTTCTGCACAGGTACACATGGTTAAAATAAAGTACAGTGCCAACTTAAAACCTGTTACTCTAACTCAAGCAGTATTCAGATAAAATTTGTAGAAGTTCCAGCTACATAAAATAAAGAATAAAGAACCAGATAAGCAACTAATTTGGCATGAATGGCATGTAACTAAGCAGCATGGTAGCTGAACAGTTAGTTCAATTCTTAACCAAAGTAATTATTCCAGTGTTTCACACTGGTGCTTCACGTTACCACTTTTGACTAGCAGCACAGACACTTAAAAGACATCTGTTCTGAACTTAAAGCGGAGATTATACACATGCTTCTCTGTACAATTGTCTTGAAATGTTCTGTTTTTGTCGTCAAAATCATGTCAGACCAGAAGTGAAATTTAAAAAAATCTATTAAAGTCTGATGGCAAAAACAGAGGATCAACAGAAAATTCACAGGAACACATGTGTGAGGCTGAGTTTACATGCATGGGCTGGTAGTGGGGTCATCTTTGATCATGCAGTGGCTTAGACCTTGTTCAACCCCCCAATCCTGAGATGGGGTAACAACATTAACCCTCAACTAACCTCTCTGCCTCCATGGCTATTGACTCAGCTCTTCCTGAGCAAGAGAGGGAGAAAGATGCTCAATTATGTAGAAAGCCTTAGAGTAAATCTGCACCTCTGGCAAGCAGGAAGACAGGCGGAGAGAGAAACACTCGATGCCTGTGTGCACACTCTGGCAGCAGATGCTGCATGATCGAATAATCTGTTCTGTTCCCAGGAAGGAGTGCAGACCAATCAGGTCAGCAGAGGAGGAGTAGGACTGAAAATCAGAAACTCGTGTAAATAGAGGTAAACAATAACAGAGAAGTGTGTGTGAGAGGGGATGAAAGTTCACCTGCAAGAGAGTTGGGGAAAATGCACACACACACACACACACACACCCCAACTCACCGACACCTAATTAAGCACTCTCTCTAAAGGAGAGAGAGACAAAGCTTCTTGGTCTCCAGGATTCAATAACAAACAAATTTCCAAAAGCAACAAGCCAATTAAAACATTCATATCTAATTCATTTACAGACAAAACATGACTGATGTTTTAGAATGTTGCCTTTATATTAGCATTCATTCTTCTGCAAGGAGGTCATTGTCTTGGATTCAAACACACACACACACGTACGTTTTACTATCCTTCTAAGGACCTTCCACTGACATAATGCAGCTAATTAAAGCTACGTTAAACATAAATCTAGCACAAACCTTCTGGCTTTTTTTTTTTTTTCCCATAAAGATATTACTATCCTTGTGGGGACATGCCCCCAACACACACACATACACACACATACACTCAGAGAGGGAGAGAGCTGGCAGGCATGCTTGTTTGGTCTGTGATAAGGACTTTGCCCAAGAGCCAAGAAAACACAACAGCATATCATCACCAGGTGATAAATATCATATCCAAGAACATTTGAAAACAGACTACTGATATTCATATTACACAGAGAGAAGACAGAGATACTTTCCCTCCAAGATACATGGTACAAACAACAGCACAATATCCCAAACACATTCTGCCACCTGAGGCCAGCAGCCAAAACACAACAACACAGACAGATAAAACCCCAAACCTGAAGGGGGTTAAAAAAAAAAGATATAACTAATGGAGAATTTATGAGGAATACACGTGGGGTGCTCCAATTCCTATGGCTGAACAGATAGTGTTTTCAGCAGGACTATTGAACCAGAGTGCGTGTGGGTGAGTGTGTGTGTATAAGAAGCCTGGGCCAGAGGCTACTGCCCAGACCTAAACAGAAACATGTGCAAGACAACTTGAAAACAAGCTGAAGGACGAGGCCTGATGTCTCCCACACCTACTCCTCTCATACAGAAATACAGACAGGGAGTGAGAGAGTTTTTATCTTCACATGACGTTCTCACTGTTTTACTGTTTCGATTCTCATTGTTTAACTCGATTATGTTACCTTGTTGTTATTAATAGTGAAAATATGACAGACATACCAGTCACCATGATATTTTTTTGCATCAAAAATGGTTTCATGGTTTTCTTTTTTTTCTCAGCATGGAATGGTGGTGCAGCGGGTAGTGCTGCTGCGTCACGGCTCCAGGTCCTTCATTCAATCCTGAGCTCAGGTTACTGTCTGGAATTTTGCATGTTCTCCCTGTGTCAGTGTTGGTTTCTTCACAGTGCTCTGGTTTCCTCCCACCTCCCAAAAACAATCTGGTGGCTACTCTAAATTGCTCCTAAATTGCCCCATCCAGGGTGAAGTCTCGCCTTGTGCCCAGCATTCCAGGGATAGGCTCCGGATCCACCCATACCCAGCCCAAGCATTTACAGAAGATAAATGTGCAAAAAAAACAAGTTTATTTTTCATAAGAGGAGAAAGATCCTTGGCAGAGGGGAGCAAAGTGACTGCACTGTGATTAAATCTCAGGGAATTTTCCACCATCGGATAAGCCCCTTGGATAACTAAAGAATGTTTTTAAGATTGTAACATCAATCTATTACATTTACTCCTGTGAGACTTTCCCAGGACTAGAAGGTAGTAAACTAAAAAGTTATACTCTCCCATTCTTTCATTATCTCTCTCTTTGTTGTGATAATAATTCTTCACAGCAGATTGATGATGTTTAAGCATGATGGCTGGGCAAGACATTAAGTGTACAGAAGTGTGCTTCTGAACTTCTTAAAACAAGGACATGAAGGAGAGCTCTTTTTCTTTCAGTGTCTATCAGCAGCTCCTGTAGAGGTCACTGTTTTCTCTGTCTCTCTGTCTCATCTCACCTCCCAGTACAGGCAACTGTAGCAGGCCATGGTGTGGAGGCTGCTGATTAATAATGGAGAGACCAGTCTGATTGAAATAGTCCAAAGTCCTTCTGTGTGTCTTTCACACTTTCATACTCAGCAGTGGTTCTGAAGGGCTTTTACTTATTCATCTATTCATTATATCTGTCCCTCCCTCTGCTCCGACTCTCCCATGTTTCCCCCCGGAGGGAGCAGAGGGCTTTAAAACAGGTGACTGCTCACAGGATTTACTGTTTCTCTCACTCTGTATGTGTATGTGTGTATCTCTTAAGAGTGTTTCAGTGTGAAACTGGATGTTCAGAGCATCTTAGTATACACTGTTTGTAAGGGATTGTAAGTGTGTGATTATACTGTAAGTTGTTTATAAGCAGAACCGTAAGAACAAATTTCACAGATGGAACACTATTTGAATTTTGAGAAATTATGCTTTTGCAAGCATAAATTGATAAATGTTTAAGGTCTGATATACTAATTACAATAGAAGCAAATTTATTTTCAAATATATTTCTTAATTTT
Organism: Pangasius djambal; assembly: GCA_022985145.1. Lineage (NCBI taxonomy): Eukaryota > Metazoa > Chordata > Actinopteri > Siluriformes > Pangasiidae > Pangasius > Pangasius djambal. The sequence goes on from CM040979.1 coordinate 19,964,706, forward strand.
TATTTTCGATGTATCTTAGATCATAAAAGGTATGCATCATTTTCCAGCAGACAATTATTGGAGTCACTCTTCTATGGTTTAAAACTATCTAAAATAGCTTTTTACTGGTTATATTATGTGCATGTTTGCCTCACACCCCCAAGGTTGGGGGGTTCAATTCCTGCCTCCACCCTGTGTGAGTGGAGTTTGTATGTTCTCCCTGTGCTTCAGGGGTTTCCTCCGGGTACTCCGGTTTCCTCTCCCAGTCCAAAGACATGCATTGTAGGCTGACTGGAATCTCTAAATTGTCCGTAGTGACTGAATGGGTGTGTGAGTGATTGTGCCCTGCGATGGATTAGTACCCCATCCAGGGTGTCCCCCGCCTTGTGCCCTGAGTCCCCCTGGGAGCCTGGGATAGGCTCCAGGCTCCCCACAACCCTGTGTAGGATAAGCGGTACAGAAAATGGATGAGTGGATGGTCATATCATGCACTATATAGGGTCTAAAAGTCTAAAACTTCACAATGTTATGCATAGTGAGCATAGTGTGAAGGGGAAGCCATTTGGGACTGGGCATATAAGTTAAAGGTGCTGAAAGTGGGAGTAAATAAATATTCTAAAATATTGAAGCTTATATAAGACTGAATTAGTTTTAGTATTCCCTAACGTTTGTGAAGAATCCAGGAAGTAACTGCAGTGTGCATCAGTACAGATAGTGAATGTAGCAAAAGTTAAGCATAGTACACAAAGTTTCCAGAGAAACGGGACGTTTCAGAGAAAAGTCCTTTATCAGGTGTGCAAGGAAAAAAGTGCTTCAGCATTTAGATGCACATGACTACTAAACCTAATGAAATCTTTAAATGAATTTGACAGTCCTACTGTGTACAGTATGCTTCTATCAGGTCAGGTTATGGCTATAATAGTAGCAGCAGACGTGTGTGAGGTAAATCATGCTGTTCAGTGGAGTGAAACTGAGTTAGTCCTCTGAATATTTAACTCTCTCTCTCTCTGTCTGATTCTCCACCTGGAACAAGAGCTGCCATGTGCTGTCCACTCAGCATTGTCCTCTGTCCCCCTCATGTGTTTGCACTTCTGGCTGCTTAAGCAAGCAGAGCTTCTTAAAAAACAACAGTTCAGTCATGCTAGAGTATTCCAGAGTGTTACATTCACTGTGCTGAGAGGCATACTAATAATAACATACGCTTTTGATGGCCTCTGTTGTTGAACTAGAGCTTTAAGGAGAAGTTAAGCAGGCTTGTAGCTGAAAATAACAGACAGGAATATATGCAAGAGAGTAATTATTTATATCAATGTCACATACTGGGTGTATGTGTGAATGAGTGGGAGAGGAGGATTATGTATATGCAAGTGTGTGTGTGTGTGTGTGTGTGTGTGTGTGTGTGTGTGTGTGTGTGTGTGTGTGTGTGTTTATAAGTAACAGTAAGTAAGTGCACATAGTGCACACAAGTGGTTGCATATGTATAATTGAGAGTGAAGGAAAAAAGCAGCTTGTGTGTGTTTGTGTTTGTGTGTGTAGAGTGGTGAGCTTAGGGCTGGGTTTTTAGGAGCAGGGAGGAGGAGACTCGACCCCCTGTGTCTTACACATCTGGTGCACAGACAGCCCTGCATAGCTTTATTACTCACTGAATCAGTCATTCTGTTGCCTCAACCTGACATACTACACTGTACCACACACACACACACACACACACACACACACACACAATGTAGTATACATTCACTTTATAGCACACAACCACACCCTGTCTTCTATCCCTCAATCACATGATGCCTTGCACAGTATATCTACAAACATCTGGTAAAGTGCTAACTAGAGTGTTAACTTTGGAAGCAAAGAAAAATAATATTTAAACAAGGTGGCATTTTGTAACTCTCATATGCTGTTCTACTTTTGAAATGTGTGAGGATTAAAAATGGGAGGATTTTAAATTATTTTAACAAGTGTTCCAAACAACAAAGACGGTATGAACCTGGAAAGCCCCCCTTTCACAAAGCAGCTAATGCTAAATAACAACAGCTGACTTCCTAATCTGTGCTAAAAATTCTAACTAGCATGATAATGACTCTGACCATGCAAACTAGCTGAATGCTAATAGTAGCAGCTAGCTTACAGTTACTGACAGATGACAGATTCTTTAGGAATTTAGATTGACTCATTAAAGCCGTCTGATGCTAAAAATCAACATATGACATACAAATATATAATTACAGAGAAATGGAGTGAGCAGAACGTAGAGAAATGTAGAAACTAAAAGTTAAAAGTACTAGGTGAAAGGAAAAACTCAAAAGTACAGAGAATTTAAAACCAAATGCTGAGCCTCTCCACAGTCTGAAGTCTCCACAACCCCCAAGCTTGAACATTTACAACAGAATCAGGAGGTCTAGACAAGCGCTTTGCTCATGTATTGCAATAAATACAGTATAAACCTCATGTTTATTATTCTGTCAATTAGATTGAATAGAGCTCAGGTTTAAACCCTGAATAAATTCACAACTCCTAGACCACAGCACTGAGTTTGAATATTATTACTCAAACCCAGCAGAAGCTACACAGACATCACTCTTAATACAGTGACACTACGCTGTCTTGAGATTCATCAATCATCCCAAGTAAAGTTTTACTCTTCTATAGTGGCTGCTGATATATAACATCATACACTTTCCCACAAATCATCACAAATATTTAATGGAAACCAAAAAACATCTGTTTTTTAATACACCTCAAAATAAGGATCCTGCACTCTCACCACCACGGCCCAAGTTCAATTCCCGGGCAGGGAACCAACCCAGCCACTGGGAGTGTACTCTCATTCCCGGCGTAAACCTGTGCCAAGTCAAGCATGCGGACCAGTGATCCAGTGTGGTGACCCCTAACAGGAGCAGCCAAAAGAAGAAGAACAACAAAAACAATATACGCCTCAAAATACAGAGGACATATGAAAAATACTGTGAATACAGGCAGCCTTGATAGAAATGTTCAACCTCATCCAATCCCTGCACAGAGACAGTCTTTAACCCCGTGCTGGCAGTCCTCTCTGCCCTCTAGCTCTCTCTCTTTTTCTTTGTCACTATGATAAAACTTTTCTAAAGCTGGGCACTGCCCCAAGGCTCCACCTCAGGCACTCAAGCCCCTGTGCTCCTAGTAGTGATGTGGACACAGAGTCAGAGCGACAGGCTGTCAACGGCAGCCCCCAGGCTTTTCTTTATGGAGCTACAGCAGGCCCCGAGGGGAGTGGGCACCTGTCCATGCCACTGTTCATCAAGCTGCGACAGGTGTAACATTCAGCATGGCTGAAGGAAGAGGAGGAAAAGTGGCGAAGGACAACAGAACAGCCAAGTGGCCTTTTCAGGTACATGTGATACACTGTGCACCCAGTACTTAGATTCAGCAGAGAAATGCTGTCTGGCATGTTGTCTGTCTTTAAGCATTTCTGATGTGTCTGATGTGTGATTGACAGGTGATATCATGTGCACTTTCTAACCTGGCAGATCACATCCCAGGATCTCCAGCCTCATCCCAATGCCAGGGGGTGACCATCTTTCTGGATACACCCTGATAAACTGTGTCACAATCTCATCAAAGCGGCGGATCTCCGGGGTGTCGAAGTGTGTGTTTCCTTCAAAAATCTGAAAAGCAGAAACTACATTGGAGATTCAATGGACAGAGACAGACAAACAGACAGATGGAGACAGAAAACGGAAAAACTGTTGGGATATTCAGATTTAGGAGTCTCACATGGCCTGAGGAGGAAGTTCAGCTACTGAAGTTTTAATTAACACAACTGTAAATGATTTTGCTGGAATGTTATCAATGCTGGCAGCATCACTGAGTATAATTGAATTCTGTTCTTAGAATGGATCGAGTAAAAGAGATGGCGCAAGTGTTGAGCTGCTGAGAGGAACAAAAATGAATGAAATGGCTGTTACTTTCTATTGATTCAGAAATGGAGAATACAGAAGACTATTAGTTGACTTGCTGTGGTAAATGTCCTATTCCATTAAGAAACCAAGCCAGTGACTGCATTCTTAAATGAAGTCACGCTTTTAGTAGGATTAACATGAAAACCGGATCAGTGATTAATCCTTCACCTTGTGGTGGCCGGTCCTAGGGTCTAGGAAGAAGCTCCAGTCTTTTCCGTTCATGCTGTGCGCCAGCCGGTACTTTCTCACAAAGGCTCGGTTCTCAGCACTGGTGCTGCCATCGACCCCGCGCGCCCCCTGTGTGATGATCCCCCGCACTGTTTTTGGGACTCCTAGATCAACCTGCAGCCACTCCTCCCCTGCCACAGGCTGTGTGGGACTGGGGTACCATCCAGAACGGCTTGCCACTAACCGAGCCGCCCCCATGGAGCCATGGATGTCCCGCATGGAGGACGCAGAGATCTGCGAGTCGGGGAGTAGTCCTGAGAGCATGCCCTGCATCTCTGAACATGGAGCATCTGAACAAAAGAGATGAGTGAGAGCAAGAAAGAGGAGGATTGACATTTTAAGTCTTGAGGAATCAAAATTTTCTGCTGTCAAAGGAGAAAATGTAAATAATAAATAAACAGACTTTGTGAGTGTGTAAACAAACATGCATGTCTGTGAGTGGGAGCTTGTGTGTGTGTGTGTGTGTGTGTGTGGGTGGGTGCTTTTTATTTTCAGTGACCTACGACCTCAGGTGTTAGGAGGCTCATCCCAAAAGAGAGATGACTCCACTTAAGGGCAGCTAAAATACTAACAAATTGCACTCTTCTCACTCCTACTCTTTATCTGTTACTCTCTCCGAGCACCCATTTTCTGCCACAGGGCCAGGAAAAACAGATGATTCCAGAAATAAATGATTGATTGTAGCCTGTGGCTTAAAAACAGAACCAAAGTAAAATACGAATGAGACAAACGCAGAACACCCATCCTACACTATCTCTGTTGTATTCCACCCACACATGGGGGGCGTGGGGGGGGGAGACAATAAAACTTTGGAAATAATGCCAAGGCACTGAGTTACTGTTTTCATGACTGTGTTTATGGGATTGGCATGTTCAGTTTAATCCAAGGTAGGTATCAGTCCTCCATAAGTTGAGGAGTGAGGGCACTTACTCGACCCACTAAAAGCAAGCCATTCTAGGCTACATGTCTGCAGGCGACGGCCCCTGCAGGACCAGAGCAGGGCTAATATGGTAGCGAGTTCCATGTTTATGTGTCATTTGTGTCAGTGTTGAAAAAGGCCCCGTCCCTAAAAGCGCATTTGTCCTGCTTACTGTCGATAAAAATAGGAGCGAATCGCTGCTTAACGCTATAATGATTTAGTGTGATGGAAATTTGTGATAGCATCAGCTCAAAAAAAGCAGCCCAGCTCACGTCTGTGTCAGGGGAAACAAACAGAATTAGGGTACTCTAATCTCCACATCTCCATAAATAGCCAAACTCAATTACACGGCCTGAATAGAGCAGATAAATACAGTGCTGAGTTCAGGTGACAGGGACAATGGCGACGTCTGGAACGATATTCATCATCTATTGTACACCGGAGGCGGCTGTTTGGTTTAGAGATGATGTTGGAAACAGGAGAGAGGTACATGTTCAATACTGACAGAAGTAGTTCTATAAACTGAGAGATAAGTTACAGAGGTTAAATTATGACAATGCCAACAGGCATAATGTATTGTGTTTATGCACAGAGACTATATACACACCTGTGATCTGACAGCCATAGAGCTCAAAGCGCAAAGCAATGCCGTTCTTCCAAGTCTGGGGTCTGATTCGGACGAATCGAGCCAGGACGGGCTGAGGGATCCGGTTCAGGACCACTTCAGAGGGGTCTGTGTTGGCATGGAAAGTCTACAGAGAAGAGACAGAGAGGAGCAGATTAGCAAAGAAGGATAAAATAAATGCCCCGACTGCAATGCAATGTCAGTAGCACAAATAAACAGGCACACAATCATACACACTGTAAATAAACATGTAATCAGCGGGTCTTTACTGTGGCCAGGAAAGATCATCTTGTTAATTGCTGGACAAACAGACACCCACTTCCACACCCCGCAGCTATGGCTTAAATATAAAAATTGTTTATTCTGCACAGCTGGATGAACAAGCGAATTTTGACACAGACACTATGGTGTGTGTACGAGTTTGTTACAAAGTCACAAAGGCTCACATAAATACAGCCCGCACACTTGAATATTTCACTCTTTCTAAATGTGTTCCTTATTGTTGTTCCGTCCTGTTTTGCATAGCTTAATACAGTTTATTTTAAGAAACTATTACAATATATAATTATAGCTATTATATTTATAATACTTTTCTACAGGTTATGTTACACTTCCTAGCAAAAGCTGGCCCTTACTGACCAAATTCATGTGTTTAAACCAGTAGGTCCAGGGGTGGTGAGAGGAGACAAGATGACAAGTTCAGATAGCATATCTTCATCTCCCTCTCTCACTCCCTCGCTCACTCAGTCGTTCCTGTGTGTATGTGCCAGTCTCTGTCTGGTCTCAGGAGAAAGGAGGGAGAAAGATGAGAAGAACCAGACCAGTGTAAGTTCTGCTTCATCGCACACACAGAAAGACCGGACCCTGAGGACACGACCCACCTCAGGATCCAATGACTCCAGGGCCAGATGGCCTGGGACTGGCCCGAGTCAGACCTCAGTGTGTTTGTGTAGGATGCAAAGGAAGCAGGGTGAAACAGCAAACCAAGTGAAGGCGGAGGTGGAGGAAAAGCGAGACGTGAGGCGCGTTTCCTTGTCAACATTTGGCACAAACTCCCAACACATCATCAAATGAAAGAGATGGAACTGAACCAAAGGCTTGTTGTCATTAATCACAGAGTAGATCGTTTGTTAAAAAGCATTAAAGGCAGCAAGAGTGAGGAAATGAGAGAGATGGGGGCAAGGAAGTCAGATATGGTTAGAGAATGCAGAAGATGAAAGAGTGAAAGCAAAAGAAAGGGAAAGAGACTGGGGTACATGCACTACACACTACGGAATGATGCACAGTAGCTGCTTCAAATTTGATGTTTGTATACAGCAGACTATATCAGTCCCTCCTTTTTCCATGATTCTCTCATACACACACACACACACAAACACACACACACACACACACACTCATATGCACAATGAGTAAAAATGCTTTAGATTCCGTCATTAAGAAACTGTCAGAAGCAGGAAACCCACACAAGCGCATCAAAAATTAGCTTCTTTAATAAGATCATCTATGTATGACCTTTCACTCCCTGTCTATATGAGAAGGATTTCACCACAGCATGATGTGTACATGTGTGTACCAAGGACAAATGGCATGTAATATATCACCTCCAAAGTATGAGAGAATACTATTTCTCACATTCCAGTCACACACACACAGCCTGCTTGGTTAAAAAAAAAAAAAAACACTTATCACATACTGCTCACTCAGAAAGTTAATCATCTGTGGCCTCATAGGCTCTGAGATTCAGAGATATATGTTGAGAAACATAAAGCAAAGGGCACCTTCAGACTTGAGCACAGGCAAACACAACCAGCTGGTGATAAAATATCATACAGTTACTGCTCATACAGTGCATAAACCAGAACCTGCAAACAGTTTACACATAATCAACCCTACTAAACTATGGAATCATTAAGCCCAGCTAAATACACAAAGCTCAGTAACTGAGTGTTAACCACTGATATACGAATAAGACAAAAAAAAATTACTGAAAAGCTGTACAAGTGTGTAACAGGAATGGAAAGTCCAATTATTAGCAGAGCCCAAAGGGGAAAGTGGTCAAAATGAGACTGAAGAGCTCTGATTTCCCTCAGGTTCTATAGATGGTAAGGCTGTCAAATTTAAAAATGGCATTCAAGTTTTAATTACATTAAAGATTTAGTATTGGAATGCAGTTAAATATTAATGAAACTACAGTTTTATACTGGCATAGACAGAGCGAACATTACCAATACTGCTACACCGTGTTCTTACTGCATAAACCACGGAAGGCTTGCTTTGTTTTTCTAATCATTTTTTATGTATTTACCCATATTACTATTTTCTTGTGGCTTTAATTAGTTAGCTTTTCCATTTCTTAGGTGAACCAGGATTCAAGTAATATTTATCACCAGCAACACACAGTTAGAGTAAATCCCAATGGGCTTCATATTCACTATACAGGCTCAATACATTGGGTATAAAATAAAAGAAACTACAAAGTGCACTACATGCCTAATAGAATGGGATTTGAGTTTCAGCCACAGAAATGATTCTGATAACTGCTTGTTGGAAACTGTTAACTCTTTAGGTTTTAGCACTTTTTGGCCAAAATATTTAGAAAACACATTTCGATAGACTCGCAAGACGTAGCTGTAGCAGGTGAGGGTGTGGCTTAGTGGGAATCTGGAACAGGAGGGTGTGATTTTGGGGACAAAGCAAAAGGGTGATGGCTGATGTGGCACACCTGTATTTTTTATGTCTGACTGTGTGTGTGTGTGTGTGTGTGTGTGTGTGTGTGTGTGTGTGCGTGTGTATGAGCTAAGCAAAGCTATCGCTGAGCTGGATAAGTCCTGAGCAAACTGAAAAGCTATGCTTTTGTTTGCTTTTCGTTTTACGTTACTGTCCACTGACCGAGTCAAGGGGCATGAACATCAATAAATAAAAGCTCATGTGCATTCTTAACCTGGGTGCGCTGTGTTCTATGAGAAGTGTGCTGCCGAGATTTGGTCGGATCTTAAACATCAGAATGTAGATACTTTTTTTGTATATTTGTAAATGTGAATAGTATTCAAACAGTGAAAATTTGTTTCAGCCTGGAATGCAGCTGCCTGCAGAGGAGCTGGTTTTCCTGATAGACTTACACATTTTTTTGCAATCTTACATTCATGCACACACACACTTCCACACTTTTTGTTCACACTTTCTCACACACACCTGCCACTGCTCTCCTTGTACTAGCTTGGCCCCTGACTGGCGTTGTGTTGACAGACGCACAGGTGCCTGTAGTGACAGACTCCCACATCCTGAAACAGGAGAGCTGCTGTCAAGCCCTGCCATGAGCCGCCCGCCATCTACTGATCCAAGGCCACCGTCACTCTCTCATTCTCTCTCCATCTATTACACACTCTCCCATTCTCTCCTTTCACCCTATCAGTCTCTCTGTCTCTCTCTTTCCCATGATCTCTCTTGTTCACTTTCTACTCCATGCCTCTCCGTTTGAGTTTGCCTCATGCACCCTACCCCTTCTATCTGTCTTTATCTCTCTTTCACACAGAACAGTCTCTGCAGTAGCTGTCACTCACACACTTCCTGTGCATAAGCACCGCTGCTATAACAAATGGCTGCAGCACATCACTGTGACATTCGAAGGCTTCAGCTAAATTGCAACAGTGCATTAACATGCACTGCACATCTGGGATTCCTACCAGTCCTGCAGATATTATTTCATAGTAGATGATGCTGAGTAGTAACTCCAGACCTGAGAAAGAGAAAAACAGATCCTATGCCTAGTGGCTTTATCAGGTTATTTTCAATGTAAAAAATGCAGGACAGCCTACTTACCTGCATGAACCTTAGCAAGTATTTCTATAAAAGCTTAGGAAATGGCGTGGTTCACACGGCAATCCAAATCTGATTTATTAAAATCTGAGTATTCATTTAGCCAGTCTGATTTATTTGTTTAGACTGTAGTTACATTCACTCACAGAGAAAAGCCATTTAGCTTGCTATCACAATATCACAACTTTGCCATGGATTATTATTTATATCAGAGCAAATTCCAGTCTCAGTTCTAAACATATTTAGTGCAACAGTGACAAAAGCTGAATAGTTTTAAAACAAAGAAAGAAGACATACATTCATTGCTGGAGCCCCAGGTACTGTCAGTCCCTGACCTGCTGTTTTTTTCCCCGATTCTTAGCTTGTTGCTTGCACCATGCACTGAATGCTGGAAAAATAACACATTAAATCTGAAATCTGATAATACTTGTCAAACTGATTCACTGAGTCGCCTGTCTGAACATAGCCATGGCTACGTATGTAAGTAGATTCAAGAAGATTTCTTGAAAACTTTTTGCCCTTCATCAAAAAGTTGAGTAATGAGTAATGACATATCTTCACAATTATACCATAACTTCAATGGTATTCATGTAGCTTGTATGAAGAGCAGCTACACTGGCTACTTAACCATAGCATTATTTTTGTCTCTATGCCAGCTTGAGACAAACGTAACCATAGCATTATTTTGTCTCCACGTCTGCTTGAGACAAAGAGAACCTTGCTGTACAGCACTTCTTTCCTTAAGTGGTATTTTAGGAGACTAAAGGGAGTGTGTTGTAGCTGTGTTACGAGGCCTACAGGTCTGAGTGTAATCCACAGCAGAGAGGGAAACAGAAGAGGAGTTGAGAGCTGAGCCACAAGCACCAACACTAATGCTGCTGCTAGGATATGCGCATAACACACTGAGTGCACGCACACACACACACACGCACACACACACACACACACAAAATACAATTACATATTAGAGGTGGAGAGTAGTACTGGCTGAGGGGCATTTTCCCTATTCTTTTTTATGGAAAGGAGGCACTCATCGTTTCCCCTCCTCCATCTCTCCGTTTTCCTCTCCTCCACTCATGCTGCCTCTGTGCATTGCAGGTTTTACAGCTGTGTAGGTTTGTGCTGAGCCGATCTCATTAGAGCCGGCTGACTGCAGTGCCACCTTTACGCTGATATACAGTACATGACTCTGCAGAGCCGGCAGGAGATTTACAGAGCCAAGACAAATCACTCACAGGCTTCTAAGGCCACAAAAACATTTGCATGAGCAGAATTTTAAATTCACCATGTAAGATATTTCAATTTCCATAAAATAAATACATCTGCAACGTGAGTTGCAAAAATGAATTAACAAGAACCAGAACAGTTACAAGAACAGAACCCTAGTGAAATGTAATGCATTGGAGACAGAGATCAGGATGCATGCAGACATCATTCAAGAGGCATCTTTTCTAATAAAGCAGCCATCATAGATGTAGCTAATTATGTCTTGGGATATAAAGAGCCTGACTCTGCTCAGGCAGATGGACAAGCCAGTGAGTGTGGGTGGAGGTAAACAGCTGTGTGAATAATTGAAAAAGGAAGTCTGCCAGTTTTTTCCTCCAGAATCCTCAGACAACTCCTTAGAGGACAGTGAAGGGGTGATAGTTCACTAGTTCACCATCTTTTGGGAATCTGTGACCGACAGTGACTGAAGGCTTATATTGGAATACAAGACATGAGTATGACCGTGTGTGCGTGTGTCTGAGTGTATGTGTGTGGTCCCCAGTGCTAAGATTATAGGGCTGTGTCTGGTGAGGAATATTTGAGGTGTGATGCAGAAATTCCAGCCTGAATTATTCAGACTGTGTCTGGTGGCACTGTGGGATGGCTGAAATAGTAAAGACCCCCTGTAGAGAGATGGAGAGAGGAAAAGACAGAGAGAGATACATATAGACTGGTAGAGAGAGAGCTGTCTGTCATCATTTCAGAACTGTAAATGGTCTAGTGAATAGAGAAATGCTCAATTTTTAAGCATCCCTCCCCATCAAAGCAAACAACAACTGAGAGGAGTAAAAAAAAAAGAGAAGTAAAAAAAAAAAAAAAAGACAGGGAGGATGACAGAAAAAGACTGTGTATGCTACTGAGGGAACATTTTTGAAATGGAATAAAGGGCAATAAAAAGGCAAGAGGAAGGACTTACGGTGAAAGCTGCTTGAGGTATGTGAAGGACGGGACAAGCAGAGATACACCAAGCATCTTAACTTATCATAAGGAACAGTGGAGTAGGCAGTTACCTAGAGGAAGTCTTCATTTTACCTTCACATGCATGTCTAATGCAGCCAGCACCTGAGTACCCTCATCAAATGTACCATCACCACCCCTTCCCCTTTTCTCTCACAGCTTCCAAAGACTGTGTCTAGGATGGGGATTGCAACAGCAGCGAAGAGGAGAATGTTCCCTAGTTTGCTACCTGCCTCGATTGCTCTCTTGGTCTTTGCATTGGCATGCTGCCGCACTGTTTCCCTTCAAACTGATAGCACCGGTGGGAAATGCAGTCTGCGCTCATTACTCTGCTCCAGCAATTACTCTATATTACTCTATCTCATGTCTCCCTTACTTTCTCCTTCCCTCTCTGTCATCATGGCCTTCTCTCACCATCTCCCCCACACCTCTGCATTTCAGATGAAGACATTGACAGAAAGGGCTGGTTCCAGTTGGCTCAAAGCCAGTGATGACTCAGTGAGAGAGAAGGAAAGATGGCAAGAAGTGAAGAGCAAACACTGATAAGGATTTGATGTTGTCTGTATACAGCAGACTTTATCAATCCCTGCTTCTCCCCAGGTCTGTCTCTCCTGTCCTTTCTCTCTCACACACACAATCCCTCTTCTCTAACTCTCTGTCTTACTCTTCCGCTCCGTCTCTATCTCCATCCATCTGTTGTCTCCTGATTCTCTTTATGGCTTTCTCTGAACCTCATCCCATTCCAGCTCCACATTGGCCCTGGATCACTGGCCTTGGCCTCTATCCACCACCGGCGTGCGGCTCTGTGGCCCTGCTGAATGCTGTCAGTGTGCTTGCTGACTGATGGCCCATGTGACTTTTCAGAGAGAGGTGAGATATTCCATCATTGCCTGTCTGTGAGTGTGGCTCAGAGCTAGAAGTCTAGTCTAAGACAGCACAATAGCACAGGTATACACGATTTGTTATTTGTGCATGAGATTGGTTTCTGTTAGTCTATGTTGTACAATCTTTACTTACTTTATTACAAATCAGTTCAATTTTATTTGTATAGTGCTTTTATATAAATTTATCCCTAAAATAAGATACAAATGGCTTATTTTTGTATAAGCATTGTATATGCCCTTTAAGACCGCTACAATATTATAAAAAGCCATAACCATCAGACTGATTAAGACATAACAACAAAGTGTCTCAATATAAGAAATTAACAGAAGAAGCAGAGGTGAAGAAAACCACCACACAAAGCTAAGTTGATTTTCCACCACAGCTGTTATTATCTTACACTTTGGTGGGCGTTATCTTGCTTATTCCATGGTCACTTACCAATGTACAGTTTCTAAGTCATGCTTACTCAAAGCTGAATGGTATGAAAATACAGAAACTAAAGTCACTGTTTTAGACACTGTTTTTAATTTTCTAGTCTCCCCCCACACACAAACACAGTATATTGTTGATAATCTTTGTCAGTATTTCGCTAATCTCTCATTCATCCAGTGCTTTGTGCTCTCCAAACAAATAAAAATGGATGGTAAAATCCATATCATTTACTAATTCTTTTGTTTTGCTTGGATACGACTTGGGCATCTACACGTTTAAGATGTCGCACATGTTTGCTTAGTCATTGTTGCTTGCTAGTTTATTGTATTATTTGAGGATTGATCCCAACCTAGTGCTAGTCCAGTGTAACAGTGGCTAGCAAGTCAGCTACATCAGCTGTGAAAGCATGTTACATTAGCTAATAAATGTTAGCCATAGAACAACTTTTGGCTATTTAAGAACACAAACAATACACAAAATGATTGATTGTTAGCTAGCTAAGAGACACTTTACATTTGTAAATGTACTCCTTGGTTAGAGCCTACACAGAGAAGAATACATGTGCTGCTGCCTTCAAATTTGGCAAAAACAAGGGACCTCAGTGGGCATGTGTCCTACTGACTGGCATTATATTGGAAGCACATTACTGCTGCCCTAAAAATGAAGCCTACCTCGGTAGCTGCCTTTCGATTGGAGCGCAATGAGAAAATAGTTTTCACCATCTCACGGTCTCACTAAAGCAAATAATGCAGGAGCATCTCCAACATCTGACTCAACAATAAAGGAACTGTTGAAGCATCTAAATCTTCTGTAAATGTTCTCTGCTACAGAACCAGTTTTCTGCACTAAACATAAACTATAGCTACATCAAAAGCTGCTGACAGAGGAAATGATACCTATACACAGGCAATCCATTTTCTGCTTACAGAACTGATACTTCCTCATCACTTCCGGCTGTCATGTCTCCTGCATGGCACTCCATTCTTGTTGTGGTGCGCACTAAAATCACAAAAAGCAGAACGGGGGGGTGGGGGGACGACTCCATGTAGGGTTGGGCTGTAGTCTTGCATGATCGGTGCTCTCCGTCAGGATCCAAAGACCGCTGAGAGATAGACTGAGCTGCACGACTGCTGTCTTCATCAGAGCCATGAACTGTCCTCTGTGTCCCGCCTCTGTGTGTTGCATCGCCTCAAGAGGTTTTAGAATTAACACACATAGCATATGCTCCATACTTCTTGTCTTAACAGTAGTATTAAACCTCAAAACGCATCCACCAGACCCACATAATGATCCAGAACAACACTGGAATTTGAAGGGGATGTCACACGGGTGTTAAGGGGTTGTGAGGAGGAAGCACGGCTCAACTGTAAATCAAATATGGGGAAAAATACAAATGTTTGGCTTAGGTTCTGTTTTCTTTTTTTCCCGTTGAGTGGATGGAGATTAAGACCTCTCGAGACTACATGGTTCCCGCTGATCTGAAACAAAGTAACACTTGTGGAAACAACATAAATTGTCCTGTCACTGCAGTGATGGCTTTATCAGATGCACTGGCTCTTTCACAGGAGAGAGGGAGTGATTGGTCTCCACGGTGTGTGAGAATAGCAGGATAGAGATTGAATCATGAGTGTGTGCATGTGTGTGCTTGTGTGAGGGAAAGACTTCTGCCCAGGCCTGAGTGTACACATCCCCTCAGCATGTTAAACTGTCTATCCTACTTATGAACAGACAGACCAGCGATTGGTGCTCTGTGTCTGTGTGTGCTCTTATCAGAGCTGATTTAGCTTGCACTGAATGAGGCTGGTGCAGGTAATTTAGTTCGAGGACAGAGAGGGAGAAGGAAAGGTCATCTCTGTTGAACTGCCACAGAGATGGAGACAACCAGAGGAGCCATTAAGCACTGCAATGCTGATACCACACATTCAAAATGACACACACACACATACAGATATCCACACACATACAGGTATCCACACACACACACACAAAACTGATGATGTGCTAACAATACAATCCATTGTTTTTTTTACTACATTTGTAAAAATCGTTTAATTTTTTTAAACTTTTGCCTGGTTTGTTCTTTAAAGTACCCCTGAACATGTTGTTTTAAACCATTAATATAATTAATATAGATCAATACATTATTGTAAAATGGCCTCAAACATTTCTATACCTACAGCTGCACAAAAAAATCTGAAACTCCTGCAAAATCCTTCTGCCATCCCAAATAACTAACACACTAGCTAACTGCTAGTAAACTAGCCCATGTTTGTCAAAGATAAAAGTGGGATTTCACTATCAGAGTCTCAATTTGCATAGTCATATTCACAGTGATTTATTTAACAGTAGACAAACCTGTCGCAAATACACATTATCAGACACTATTTTGTTCAACACTAATATTAGCTAGGTTAGTTATCTAACTAGCTTAGCATGCAGGTTCTGTGGCTAAATATTTTCAGTTGTCTTCATTGTCATCATAATTTTGCATATCAGACATGACAGGGTCAGGATTTTTTTTAAGGAACTATGGACAAGGTGTGTGTATTAAAGGGAAAATGTGAATTTAGTGCTGTTATAACAATTGTGACCCAAACACCAAACATAACTAGAGCCATTTAAAAATCATTTAGAATCAGGGATATTTTAAAAGGTGGTTTACTTAGTGATCTGTCCTTTATACTGGTATAATAACTTAAATATTTATAACACAAACCTAACACACAACAAGAAAGCCTTAGAACATGGATATACCGTCATGTTGTCTTTTTTTGTTGTACTCTATATCCCTGTGGATGCATATAAACACACACACATTTTCTCAGTCCATTTGAGTGCACTGAACCAGGGACATCTATGTACATCCTCCCAGGCTGTGCGGTCTCCTGCTTTCCTGCTGAGGCTATGCTGTTTGTCTAACACCGGGTTCCTAGTGTTCCCATTTCTCCACAAAAAGGTTAACAAATCAAAATGCACCTCTGAGTGCAATCCATGACAACACATATCACATTAACAACTACTGAATGGGTGCGTGCGTGGGAGGATGTGTCTATCACTGAGTACAAGTCTGGATCATTTTCATTGCTGGCACAATTTTCTATGTCAATCCAAATTGTAGCATTTGGGATTTATAAAGACGCCTGAAAGCACGCAGACAGGCAATCTGTCTGTAGAGCGGTACAATTTGTGCCTCTGTAAAGAATGCCAACATAAATATACTGTATATAGCTTCAGGTTTATGAATAAATAGTTTAAAAAGGGGCTAATTGGTACAGTGACAGTCACTGTGTCACAATGCCACTTCTTAATAAAGTTTAGAGCATAAGGAAAGTGGATCCACAGAGCACATGGCAATGCACAGAGCCTGGAGATTTGTTGGGGGATTAAAGCAGCAGGGAGTCTACAGCTAAACACTCCAACACCAGTACCCAGCTGTTGCTAATGTTTTTTCTTCACTCACTTCCCCTGAAATCATCACCCCAAAAGCAAATTTTACACATTCTTCAGTAAGCCAGAGCCCCAACCAGATTTGTCAGGCTTTTCGGGTAATAAAAAAAGAAGACAGTGCTGTCCACTGTTCCCTAAACATGCACTCTGTACAGCTCTTAGCCTGAATTATACTAGTTCTTCCCTAATTACTTTGCCACCTCCTTCCATTATCTGTCTCTTTGGTTTCTAACTTTTCTCTCCTTTCATTGTAACCCCCCTGATATCTCATGAGCATTTCCCCCTGCCCCCCTCCTTGATCCCTTCACATCTGCCTGTCTGTTCACTCTATCATTCAAGGCTGAGTGCAGGAGACTTGTGGGAAACTGAGTCCTTTGGGGACGTCTGCTAGTTACTTCCCCTCTCCAGTTTCTCCTCTCAGCCTGAGAATAGTGTACCATCAGGGCGAGGAATGAACTTTATCACCCAACTAACCTGTATCAATGAGTCTAGGAGATGTCAGTCAGGAGAAATGTGTCTTTTTGCCTTTCTTTTTCCCTTTCCTGGATTTTTTGGACAGCTCTATACAGCACTTCATATACAGTGATAAACAACCAATGCACAAAAGCAAGAGAACAACAAACAGCCTTACTTTCTCACACTAGGCTTGTTCCATCTCATACTCGTGGGATCCTACCTTGTGATTCTTGCCGTGGCGGTAGACCATCCAGTCCTCGCCATTGGTGCTGACCTCCAGTTTGAAGCTGGTGACATAATAAGACTTGTGCGTCTCTTTAGAGATGGCTCCCTGGGTGGCAATGCCGGCCAGAACCTTTAGGAAGTGCAGGTCCACCTGAAGGAGGAGAAAAAAGGAGAGATAAGCTGGGAATATGACAGAAGGAGAAAAAGAGATACAGATATGATCAAAGGGTGTGATGAATAGGACTGGGCAATGTGACAATATGATACTGATATAATAAATTATGTCATGATACATTTCTGAGATTATTGTAGGAATGTTTGGCACTTTTATAATACTAATTGTATTAGTATGATGTTCACAAGTAGTTCATTGGATGTTAAAACCTGTTTTGGTACCAATTCAGCAAACAAATATCATGATGCAAATAATGTATCATATCATATGCATCATGATATGATCTTTTTTGCAGTATTGCCCATACCTAGTGAAGAGTGATGAAAAACAAAGAAGTGGAATTAAAAGTGACTGAGAACAAGAAATGAGAAAAGGAAATATCTTCAAAGAGAGGAAGTGGTGAGCTGAGGAATGTATGTGAGTTGTGGAAATATGTGGGGTCTGCTCCTTATTGCAGATGCAGTGCTATCAGTCTACGCCCTGACATTAGTCACATTAATCACTTCTCTCAGATCGATACGGAACAGGACGAAACTCTGCTGCCCCTCCCACACCCAACTTCCCATCAGACATGTGGCAAGAGTTTTCAGGAGTCAGCTACCGATGATCCCCTGCTCTATCGTCTCAACTAGGTGTCATTTGAACACAAGGAGGGTAACCATAACGTTTGTTATCTGTCAGGAAGACTGGCGTAACTTTCATACACACAGACACACACACAGACACAACACACACAGAGCTCTCTGTGCTTAGGGCCACAAAGAAACACACCTACACAAAAAAAATCAATAGCACAGAAGACTGCTGCTAACTATTTATTCCTGGGAAAGGACCATCATCAATCAAGTGGCTGTTACCATCAGAGCCGGGCGCGCATCATCAACCCAAGAGAGAGTGAGTGAGTGTATGTGTGTGTGTGTACATGTGCGAGAGAGAGTGAGAGAGAGAGTGTGAGAGAGAGAGAGAAAGAGAGAGAGGAATGTAGCAGCCTCTTAATCTTGAGAGAAAGCGAGAGTGAGCTTCTTTGCAAAAATGGCATTGTAGAACACATTAGTTCCTGAAAAAAGTGATGAAAAAAGAGAGTGAGAGCGTGTAAGGGAGAAAGAGAGAGGCAGAGGGACGGAGATAGGGCCAGATTGTTCCCATCTCTGTGACACCTGAAAAACAGCCAGCAGGGGAGAAAAGTGATGAGATCTTAATGTCTACCATGGGCAGTTCAGATAGAAGGCCTCCTCTGTGACACACACACACATAGACAGACACATACACACAGCTTACCCATACTACACACCGTCACACCACCATGGGCAACAGTGTGAAAGCAACTGCTGTGCTTACACACCTCCAATGCCCACGTGTGCACAGACTCACACAAACATATACAGTCTCAGTCCCAACACACACATACACACCTCCTCTGAAACACAAATCAGGTTAGACTGTGGTGAGATGTTTGGCTATGAGGGTCCAAGGTCGCAGGGGAGAGGGATATGAGGTGTGAACGCAGATAGAAACTTCACTGCTTCCACAACACTAGTGTGATATCATATAATAAGTATTTTAGCAGTCAGAACTGAACGAGTACTGTAGCTGAGGGTTCAATATGTAAACTGGCCATACTTCAGCGACTCCAGTTTCTAAAAATGAACCAGCGCAGTTTCAGATTCTGTAGCATTTATGTAATTTATTTAACTTAAGGAAGCTCATCGGACCAGAGACTGGCTACAGGGGCAAGAGACATTAAGTCAGTAAAGAATGTTCAGTGTGTTTCATTTGTTCAGAGTCTATAGGACTAGTCAAAAGTGGTAACATGAAGCGCCACTACGAAACAAAACACATGAACCAATCATTAATGGGTAAGCATTAAAAGCAATACCATATACTCATTTTATTTGCTTATCCAGGATGTTCTAAGCAAGAAATTTCATGAAACTAGGTCTTCACAAATTTTACTTGAATACTCCTGCTGTAATATGTCTGAAACAGAATTATTTCCCAAAGCCCTTTTGGGACTCTACAACATGCTGTAAAATGAGAAAGGACAGATTGATGTGTGAGATAGAATATAGCTCTCATTACTCTCCACACTAACAATAGCCCAGCGTCTCCTAAGCCTCTGCCTTCTGTGCACACTGCCTGTGTAGCCTGTTAATAAAATGTGGAGGCACCCAGAAAAGGTTATGGCATTTTCCTTCTGTATATGAGAGAGAGGGTGAAAGAAATAGAGAAGGGTTGTGTGTGAAAGACAGCAAGAATGAATCTCTTTCGTTGGTGTAAGCTTACCTGTATGTACTCTTTGTTGCTGTCTTCACTGGGCGTCCAGGCGTTGTTGTCATAGTTAAGACGAGCCTGCCGTGGAGACCACAGTCCATCAGTGAAGGACGAAGACGCTGTGATCTGGTCGTCTGTGATCCGGCCTGACTCCATACCGAAAGGATTGCTACAGTGAAAATCTAAAATAAGACATACAACATATCAGCTACTAAAGACAGAGTGTATGTCCCTACTGCTTTATTTCTGTTTCAGGTTTATTTTTTCATGCTGTGTATGCAGTCTCTAAAAAAATGCTTTCTGTGCACAAGACTGCTGTTAAAGACACATATTGATGATTAAAAGCATCTTTAAGCATTGAGGAAGTGCCATGTTTTCTGCATCCTGGCTGAAACAAGGGTAATTGTTACATACTTTTAGTTTTAATGCTGAGTGAATGATGAATGATGTGTGATCCCTGTTATTAAGAAGTAGTTCAAAAAATTTTACTGCTCACAGCGTGGGGACCGACAACCAAATAATTTATGGCTCTTTTAATAGTATTTTATGAACATTCGTCATTTTTGCACTGCTGCTGGACAAGTTTGTGGCACACAGTACCTCTTTATTGTTCACTATAAAATATTTACATTTGTTCTCTGGTTTGTTCCATTGCAATTTACAGAAAAAAATTCAAAGTGTAAAATGTAAATTTGCAAGAGACTCTAGTAACTCAACTGATTTACCTTTTAGCAAGAGTCTTTCAGTAGTGATTATTAGATCACATTCTCCATGAAAATGTGTACATCATGGTGTGTGTGTGTATATATATATATATATATATATATATATATATATATATATATATATATATATA
>CM040979.1:19994490-20060254 GCA_022985145.1 Pangasius djambal
CCAGTTCCTCCCATAGCAGCTCAATGGGGTTAAGGTCAGGTGATTGGGCAGGCCACTCCATGATAGACAAGACACCGGCTCGGATGCCTAGAGTATGTAGAGCTGTAATAGCTGCTAATGGGGATTTCTTTGATGAATCCAAAATTTGAGTATTTTTCTATGTTATGTTCATGTTCATAAACTTTTTATTTAATAAAATGTTTTCATAGTTTGTGTTGTCCCTTATTATCAATGCAAAATGGTCACTAACTAAAGAGGATTTATGCTGATATTGCCCAAAAACCCTATTTTGTTCAGGCGTTTCCAAACTTTTGGAGGGCAGTGTATATATATATATATATATATATATATAAATATATGCTAATACAAAACAATTGCTATGTAATGACACATCAGGGTCTTCCAGGACCTCTGATGATAAAGTGCAGGGACACAGAATTGCTCTGTGTTGCTACGAGGCAGAGCTTGGTGTAGCTGAGGTCAGTATGAGAAGGGGCAGACCAGCACTGACCTGGGCAGAGGAGTGGAGGCTAGATTTCCTCTCCACAGGAGGAGGTAGTTTGATAGAGGTTTTTTCCTCCAGCTATCTGTGCCATGCTGGGCAGACACACCTCCAGGCTGTGTATTTACTCAAGATTTCTATCACTACTGGAGAACACTGGGCTGCTTCTGCCAACACACAGTCATGGTAAACAGAGCACACAGCACAGACCTTAGTCCATTCCTTCTTTAACTGGATTTTTTTCTCTATGCTTGCTTGTTTTCTGTTCTTCCAGCTTGTCTTTTTTGCCTTCTCTGTCCTCAGGCTTGTTTTGCATCTCATAAAACATGGTTTGCTGGCATACTCCAGCAACGGGCTGGCAAGTTCAAATTAAACAGCAGTGGTTAGGGGAGGCACTCCACACATCACCAAATTGGGTTTTGCCAGCACACGCATGTTCAAATCTATAAATCTCTTTATCTTTGTGTTGAGATCCAGCACACAGATGCTCCCACACACAATTTCACCCAAATCCTCTAAGGTGTTACAGAATTTTCTTAATGCCATGGCAACCGCAAGCCTCCACATCCCACAGGCTTTCGTCATTATTACTTGCTTATGATGGAAAGCCTGCAACCTGCCGATATGATAGCACTCATCCTGACATCTGCTTGTCTCTCCATGCTATGGGTTCACTGAAGTACTTCTCTGCATCACTGACACTCTCAATCCAAGATCAGAGGACCTGTAACTGCATGTCTTTAGTTCTTCCAGAGAGAGGAAGTTAGAGATCATGCACTAGTGGTAAAGTGTGGATTCACTGAAAGGAGGGTGTCAAGCACTAATGGGATTGTGTGGCTGCTTTGCAAACTGTTGAGCTTCATTCGGGTTCTAGCCGACCAAATCCTTGCCAGTTAAGGTATTTTCAACAGCATATTCAAAAACAAGAACCAACAGTGAGAGTCACCAGAACTTCTGGATCATTTTCCACCAGTTTGAGAGACAGCTATTAAATCCAATATGGAAGAGGTGTTTCAACGAACACTGGGTCTTTATATGACTGGCTGTTCACACTAGCATATTACTGATGAAAAGGCTCGCCAATGATGAAATGAAAAATCTGCACTGTGGGAAGGTACGAAATCTAAAATATTGTGCCTTAAAGGTGACGGATTGTGCTGATTTCTGAGAAATGAAACTTAAATTTTTGTGCAGGTTGAGGAATAAAACAGCACAAAATTGCCACAAACAAAACAGACTATTCTATATTTTTACTTACTCTGTGTTTTCTGTGTGTATACTGTTGCAGGTGCCAACTTCAGTACTATTACTTTTTGTTGGTACCAATTTAAGCACCAAAAAAACCCACTCAAACATTTATTACTGTGCCATTGGCCAATGGAAAAAGCAATTCTTGTTATCTGGTGCAGTGGAAAAAGGCCCTTTGTGATATTTTTGTTGACTGTTGTCAGACTTCTGTTTGAACTTGACGGCACATACACAGAAACACAGACAGACATTATGTTAGTAACACTAGTTCCCTTGCTTGCTTCAGAGCCTGGAGATCAGGACTCAATTAAAGAGGCATTCCTGGAATGCTTTCTGAAGGATGAAAAGGGGACAGTAGATGCCCGCCCGCTGTTTATTTTCTCTACCCGCTGCTGCCTTGATCTGAATTTGTCACGCTGTGTGTCAAACAGACCCATGAAGGAGAGGTGAATCACAGGGGTACGGTGGCAGGGTCATACAGGGCAGTTGTGATTAGCCCCAAGCAGTGACACAAGACATTACTCCATTACCATAACAATGATCTTCCTGCTACTGAAACAAACCTGACCAATAGAACACTTTCCCGCCAATTCACCACATTGTAGTCTGCTAATATCTTTCTGCTACCAAGCCAATCCCTGACCAATGGCATCATTTCCCTCCAGTGTTTAACGAAATAGCACTTGACACCAACCTGACCAATAAGAGCCTTACCCTCCAGTTTTCAAAAGCCAATCACTACTTGTCATTTAAGTGGGACTTGGCACATTGCTGCTGATGTTGGGTTGATCAGAGGAAAGGTTGAAGTGTGTGTATCCTGTGTGAAAGAGTTCTCTATTATGTGCTAATACAGGCAGCTCCATCAGAGATCATACTGTGGTGACAATCTTCACACACTCAAACAAAAAAAACCCTCTCAAAAAAACTGCTTGAGATGGAAAAAAAGAGAAACCTTCAAATACTTTTAAAAAATGCAGAGGCGATAACAGAAACAGTTGAAAGAGATGAAGCCAGTCACTTCGATATGACTTATTTCAATACAATGAGGTGAGTAAGGGAGAGCAATATGGCAAAAATATATCACAAAACCTGAAGACGAATAGCAGTGTTACTAAAACCAGTGAGTTCAATGATACTTTTGTTTAAAGTTTTCAACAAGAAATGAATACAGAAAAGGAAATTAACCATTTTGCACAGATTTTAACATCTGTGAGTAACAGTGGAAGTCTATTAGTATTATAAAAGTACAAATGACAGTTATCAGATCTAAAAAGCTGTATTGTGCTATCATACATTGACGTTTTGTTCATTTGGCTGATTCTTTTTATCCAAATTGACTTATACCTGAGATAGAATACAACTGAGCAGTTGAGAATTAAGGGCCTTGCTCAAGAACCCAACCATTTGATCCTCGTGGTGCTGGGATTTAAACCTTCTGAACAGTAGCCCAAAGCTTTAACCACTGAGCCACCATTTCCCCACTATATCACTCGGCCAGCCCTAGTTGTGCAGTTCTCTGACCTGTCTTGTGGATCTCGTAGCGCAGCGAGAAGCCGGCTCCCTGGTGGGCATAGTCGGACACAAATCGGATGTGGAGCACGGGTCCTGATGAGATGATGGGCGGTGGGGCGATGTTACTGCAGTGTTTCCCCAGCAAATCTGCAGAATCTGAATTGCCATCACGAATCTCAATGAAGTCGTATCTGCAAAACAAACCCAATCACACAGGGCATATTTGAGGGCAGCGGTACAGTGGGGTCAATGCTTGAGTAATTGTAGCCTATGTGACCCTGTGACCTGTGTTACGCACACATTCCTGCCTGTCAGCGAAATGAGTGCTGGCAGGATATACATCTTCAGCTGTTTCTCCTAAGATCTTAGATGCAGCTTTGTTCTAACAAAACCTGGCAGCAGACAACTCAGTGGGGGGAAAAATCAATGTAACAAACACCACGCAAAAATAAATCAAAGTGTAGAGTTTCTCAGTCCTGTAAATACATACCTTCATATTAGTTTCACTGTTACTGAAAAATTTATAGCAATCACTGAATAATATGCTTTAAGATGAATAACTGAATAATACAGATGCTTTCAGGGGTTAAAGTAATACACACAATTAGTGGTAATAGAATAAGAACAAAACCTGATATGATTATAAAGGACCCTGAAGGCTAAAATACACACATTCTCTCTCATACATATTCAGGACAGATATACTGTATTCACACAAAACACACACACACAAACACATTGCGTGTATGTGTGTGTATAGCCTGTCAGTTTTTCTTCAGCGGCACCCACTGTAATGAGTTTTCTCTCTTTTTTCTCATTACATCCCCAGTTTATAAGCAGTCATTGCCTGAGGAGTTTATGCACACTGTGGTCAAAGGGGGCTCGATCTCAGTTAACTAAGGAAAAAACACGCCTATTATGCACTTCGAACATTTCCTGTGTGATTACACAAAATGGACTCCATTCCTCAAAGACACAAAAAGCTGACCTTAATGACAAGTAAATTAAAAACAGCTAAAATGCAACATGTTTGAAAAGGAAAGATCACGAGAGAGATAGAGAGAAATTCAAAACAATCTTCTATTGTAATTAATTGAAGTAGCTCAAATTGATTAATCTGCTTTTTTTTCTGAGGCTGAATTGAAATCATTTTGGCCTTAACAGGGAGAGGGACAGAACAATACAGAGGGAACTACTGAACTGCCATTAAGTCTAATGAGGATGTAAAGGAAGACGGCTGTCCTGCCAAGCGCTGTGAAATCACAATAGCATGGCTGATTTTTTTATGGAGCCGCTCACATAAGTTCATTCGACACTAAAGCATGACTGGTGCCAGTGTGTTGAGGCTGATCTGACCACAGTCTAATGAGTCTGCAACTGCTCACTGCACTCGAGCTGAGGAGAGCCATTGTTCAACAATCAACTCCAGCTGAAGAGTCAAGAGTCGCCTGCCGGAGAAGTCAATGAGCCTCAATGTGAAGAGGTTCGTCTCTCGCTCTCTTCTTCCAGCTGCTCACACATCACTCAGACACTCGGAAGGCAAGTCGTGTTCTCACATATAAAGCTTTTAGAATAAGTGATGAGTGTCTTTGCTTAAGGCTGCTAAGCAAAGACACTTCTGAAGGCTGCTGTCTTCAGAACACTGAATTACTTAGGCTGGTTCGGACTTCCTGGGTAGGAAATGAGAAGCAGCATGTGTGGTTAGGTTTTGCTTAAACGTTGGCTTCAAGCCTGTATAAATGACTTACATTTGTTTTGCCAGTCATTATATTTGGCTCTAGATGGCCGGGGGGTTCACAGATCATCACACTGTGAACTCCCAGCCTTCCAGAGGATGGAGCAGAATGTCATCAAATAGGTAGATATTATTGTTGGTTTTTTTACCTGGTCTAACAGTGCCTTATAGCTAAAGACTAGCATCTTTCTACTACTTTCTATCAAAAACTTGAAGACTTTACTTATCACATACACCATTCCAGTTACTGTTTATTGCATGTACTGTATGTTCCACACTGTTACAACTGTTTTGTTCTGCTTATTGTTCTGCACAGCATGTATTTATTGTCTTCTATCTTGTTGCCAATTTGCACTGTAACTTTTCCTAATCGGTCCTGCATGTTGTCCATTGATTTTCTTGTACCACAGTGCACATTTTTCTGCAATATTTTTATTGCAATATATTGCAGGCATTGGAGAATGCTATTTCATTCTGCTGTAAACTTGTATATGGCTAGAATGACAATAAAGCTCTCTATTCTTCTACTGCTACTAATTTTTAAATATCATCTTCTGCCATTGACCTGCATGCTTCACTGGCCTCACTAGGATCCCTGTTGAGGAGATCCACCTTTCCTTTTCCTTTTCCTATCCTTTTATAAATACCCTAACAAAAAAAAATTGTAATTGCTGGAAGATGAAGGTATGATGCAGTTTAGTAGGTGGAGACTGTGAGCCAGGAGAAGGGGGGGGGGGAGAGACACCCTGAAACATAACAATGCCTTTGGTTCATTAAGTGACAAACACCAGCAAGTGTCTTCAAAACCATCAAGCATGTACACTCCATTAAGAGCACAAAAAAGACACAAAGAAGCACTGAATGCTCAGGGATACACAAAACTGAGACAGTTGTGGGGTTGCAATCATCATGAGCAGGACTCCAGGAGTCCTTGATGTATAATCTAGTGGTCTGTGACTTTATTATCATTTTTTAAATGTATATTAAAAAAATTATCATTTTTCAACCTGGATTGAAACGATTCAAAATCAGGGAGAAAAGTTGCTAATTTTCTCATCTAAACCTAATCGACTTAAAAAATAACTCCAAATAATATCAAGTTCAATCTAAATGCTAGGTTAGTAAAACAAAGTGCTGTTAATATGATACACAATGTCTTATAAATACACTTTAACATAGTGCAACTGGTTTGGGATCTGTGGATGGAAGAATAAAAAGCTCCATTTGTGCCTAATATGCTTAGCATTAAAATATTTGGATTACATTTATAAAATAATGTGGGCCGTGGAATTGTTTTAACACTGAAAGCGGTCCTTGGCAGCAAACATTTCTGTGTGCCTGCTCTAAAAGTCTCATATAATAGTGCAAGAGGCAGTACTCATTATGAGTATGTGATTTTCTCACACTCTCATTTCAATGTTTAAACACTCTTTATTGGCAATTAAAGGTACATTTGCATTGCTGAAGCATGGGCTTCAATACAAAAGAATAATGAAAGAAGGAATGGAATATTTGGCAGTTGAAAAAAAAAGAATATTTAAAAAACAACTACAGTAATAATAATAATAATAATAGTAATAATAATAATAATAATAATAATAATAATTTATCTCTTTCTCATTCTGGTACAGTTTCATCCTGCTGACAGCCAGGAGCAATGTGTTATTTGGTTTGGTACTCTCTGGTGGGAGCTACAGGAGGCCTTGGGCAGTTCTAGTTGCCTTCAGACTCCAATTTAGCCCACCCGTCAATTAACACGCACACGCACGTGCACACACACACACACAGGCTACAATAGCAGCATTCATGCAGTGATGAGGACACATGGTGTGCAATGCTTGCTCTCTAATCATTACAGTCACATGACCAGCAGCTTTAAAGTGAATGCTAAGGATCACTAGATTTCCATAGATTTTATTATGGGATGCTGTTGCTGTGGCTTCATATCAGTTAGGTTAGGATGTTGAGATTATCAGCTTTGTGAAGCTGCATGATTCTGAGAACTTAGCACTTAACTTAATTCTTTTCTCAAAGGGTACAGAAAGTTTCATTTGTAGTTTCTTTTTTTTTTTTCCCTTCTGCATTATTACTGTAATTTTGTGGAGTGTTTTTTTTCCTCATACGTGTATCTGTGGGAACTCTCCATGGAGCTTTTGTTTGACATGATCAGGGTAACACGTGTGTGTGTGTGTGTGTGTGTGTGTGTGTGTGTGTGTGTGTGTGTGTGTGTGCACGCACTCCACCTCCTGCTCTCTGAGCTGCCTGTTAATTGCCTTTCACACGTTCTATCTTTCAGGCAGGAATCTTTTTCACACCTGCACACACCCATCAAGCTTCAGAGATCTGCTACACACACACACGCACACACACCCTTGGTAACACTGGGTTAATGAGAGGCCACCTTCAGCTTTAGAGTGACACACAATGACCATCACTGTTTCACTGTCACACACCAAAGCAACAATTTGTTTACAGTAAGAAAACATCAGTAATGCTAACAAATAACACTGCTTTTAAAAAGTAATGAGAAAAAAATCCCTGGTAAACAGCCCAAGGTCCTGCCAAGAATCTGCAGATAAACATCTTCATACTCTCTCCCGTGGTACAAAGCTGCTTACTTACAAAAGAAAGAATACCAAAATAGACCTTGCTCAGTACCTGTTAAAACCTGAGAAAAAATACAGAAAATGCCTATAAATCCTTAACTTGGTGTCTGAGTTAAATCACAGCGCAAACCTGAACTGGAAATATGTTTGGGTGTGAAAATAAGCAGTGCATGTTATTTTCTTACTATTGACATTCAGTAAAGATAATGAGAAAGAAAAACTAGCACATTGCGCAAATAAAAATGAAACAGACCTAGTTTCTGGTATTTAGTATCTGTGTGGCCAGAACCTAATGTCAAGGGAGGTTTTAAATATTTTATAGCAATGGCCTTATAGATATATGTCCTGCTATGTCACTTAAGTTTGTGTTATATCTCAGAACAACTGTGCTTATAGGCAAGGCAACGGTCCTTCGGCTCTGTGACATAACGTTAATCGTCTTCAATGTCTGTAACAAATGTTTCTGCAACCTGAGTAAGACTGTAATACGTTTGGGACATTAATGAGTCCCCTGGAGTCCAGTTCTCCTTCATACCATCCATTGATTCTTCATTACATGTGGAAAAATAACCACTGATCAGGTGGACCCCAGGGAAGTGGTGTAGGACAAGGTTATCATCAATGTGTCACTTCACATTGGAGAAGAGCTAGCAGTGCCCTATTGCTCTCTTTCTTATACCAAACTCTTCAAAGACAGAGGTTTAAATTGAAAAAATAATCAGAGGGGAAATAGATGAGTAGTTTGGTATTCACCTAATCCATGTAAATGTCATAGAACCATCCACCACAGACAAGCTGAGAGAGCTAGTTAGTATAGCAGATTAGCATTAAACTAATGCTAACCTCCTTTCCCCAGTGTTGATGGAACAAGAGCCCAGGCAGCTGTCTCCTGTCCTCAGCTGGAGGACATTAAGGTGCTGCTGGGTCTGTCATTGCAGCTCGGCATGCATCAGGGACCGAAACTTTGAGGATGCTCCAAGGCTACTGTCACAATCCAAGCTCACTGTTGAGAGATGTTAAAACAGGGCCAACACTGCACACTGAGCCCTCAGCGGAGCTCATGTGGAGTGTTTGAACACTGGTTAGCCACGGCACTAGTGCTAATCTTCAGGGTAAATACACTCACAGTGTCACACATATTGTAAAACAAAGGGAATAATGACCTCCATCTGCCAACTGTTCCCAAACTGGAACCTAATCAACATTCTTAATGCACAGTGCATACACACCATGACATTCATTACTAGACGAGAGCAAGCAATTTCCAGACATGTGCCATGACAGTGTTTTAGCCCTCTGCATTATACAGCAATCATACACCATATTAATAAAATCTCTTATAAAAGAGGAAAATCTTGTATGTAGGCTATTCACTCCATAGTGATACAGCAGGAGACACAAAGTGAAAGGGCTCCAAAGGGGGTGAAGGAGTACAACAAGACAGAAAGACAGACAAAGAGATGGGAAATGTACCTTCAGCCAGCTCATCCTCAGTCTATATCCATTATCCATGCCATTCAGGAATGTGGCTTGCTTGATTGAATTACAGATATATCATAATAAATCATGTAGCTCTTTTTATATTCATTCAACATCAATCTATTTATAACCCTGAGGGGCGGGAAGCAGTTGGCGCTGTGCCAGGCTTGTGTGGAGTGATCTGCTGAATTATAATGCACACTGCGGAGTGAGGCACAGGGGCAATGCTGTCATGATTATTCCAGCTGAGTCCTGAGCTGTGAGCCCTGGACCTGATTGCCCATCCTGACACTGCACTTCTTCCCAATGCAAATACCATCACTGAAATATTCTCACTGCAAACACTGACACTGCAGCTCGCCCAATCTGCAAATATTGCACTCCTCCGATAGCGCTTGTGGTTTTCTACAACACCATTGTTTGCTCCCTTTTCTCATCTCTTCACTCTACACTTACACTTTTATGTGGGAAATGGTAATTAATCAGGAAGAGGTTAAATGTGATACAGAGTCAAAATCCCATGAAGAGTGGTGCAACAATCAAAGAGAATGAGAACAATTCACGGAAAATTATCCAGAAGCTCATAAGTGAACACAAGCCAATACATTACTGGGAAAGAGAATTATGACTCGGTGACTATTTATCCTACAAAGTCCTGACACCTTTTAAGGCAGCTGATTTAAAACATTAGCGCAGTGAACTCACAACAGGAAGAAAACTCACAGTTAATACAACAGAACAGAGGAAATGTCTGGAAACTGAAGAAGATGGTGGCCATTTGTGATTAAAAAAAATTCATTAAGAATACAAAATAACACCATTGTCCTGGCTTTTAAAATGGCACATGATGGGCATATCAAAACAAATCAGCAATAAACACAGAGAACAGAATGTAAGGTAGAAAAAATCTGTTACATGTGGGATTTTTCATAGCTTGCATCCTATCATGTGTAACAGGATTTTGAATGTGTAGATTTGAATGTTCACATTTCTGTAAAATGCAGTTTTGCTGCAAGTTTGAATAAAGCAAATCATTATCGATAACTTGTTAATATCCCAGGTTTAGAATGTGAAAACATTAAATGATAATCTTTTTTTTCCTCATCTCTTTTCCTTTGCTCTATTGTTTGTGAGGCAGAGTGAATGTATTTGCATGTTTAACACCATTTGCCTCTGCTCAGCACACTCATCCATTCTAGATGAACTCTGGCACGCATCTCCAACAGCTATTTGAAAACTGTTCAAAACAGGCTTCGCAGTTTTACCCAACTCATGAGACAAACTACAGGATCTAAACTGCAGTCTCGCAAGTAAGCATGCTAAACACTAGAGGTGTGGATCAGTAAAACTGTTTACTCCAAAGCAGAGAACCTAGAATAGAGAATGGCCTGCATCTTTGGAGATGGCTTATTTAAATTTGATGGGAGTAGGAATGGTGGAGAAAAAAGCGGAGGCAAAATGGAAAAGTGATATGAAGGAGGGCCAAAGTTGTGGCTGCAGACCAGACCGCTAAAGACTAAACTTTATGTATGAGGGCAAGGTGAAACATATTTCTCTCTATCTGTTAACATCTGTAATGGTAACAGCCACACCAGTGTCTACATTTACTCCAGACTGTGTTCAGCTTGTCTGGCTGGCACTGACATGATCCCTGAGCTCCATAATAATATCTGACAGTTAAAACTCTTCAGGTTAAATAAATTAAATAGGGTACTTAGCTGCTAAAAGAGTGGCTTTGTGGCCAGGAGAGAGCTAAATGAGGCCAGTGGATCAGATATACGTTCTGCTCACAATGTCTACACAATATAATTTGGCCGGGTGTTGCCGTGATTCATATATAGTGGAACGGAGGCACAGAGATTGACTCTGAAGTGAAGAATCATATGGTGCAATGTGATGTCAGGTCAACAATTCCCGGTTCTTACTCAACCCTCTTAAATAAGCACTTGTTTATGTGGTCCCAAATTAGACAGTGTGCATATACACACTGGAGTAAGCTAAAGGAACACCTACCCACAGGCTAAGTGGCCTTTGCTGCCTAAATGGTTATGTAGTCTACATTGAGCAGTGTAGAGGAATCCCCTCTACCCCTGTGTGTATGGGTGAGTGTGCTGTTTTTCAGCTTCCTCTGCGTCTGGACTCTAGCCTGAGGGGTTGTCACTACAGGAGCCATCAGTACAACACTGCTTTTAATTCATCTTAAAAATCCCCTGACTCTCTCTCTCTCTCTCTCTCTCACACACACAGCATATTGATGTCTAACTATAAGTCTGTATGCTACAATAGAAATGCCTGTCCTCTTCACAAAGATGTCACTGTTAGATATATCCAATATGGCAGCCCCTTCAGCTATCTATCTCACTAGGACACACTATTTACTCTCATGAAGATGTTTAGCAAAGTAGTAAGATAGAAAACCTCTAGCCAAAGAGCTGTGAATGGGGACTGTGTTACCATGTGCCAGTGGGTACAAGTTTTATTACTTGTTTTTAATGAGACACTTGTGTTGACTGCACTTTCTCACTTAAGATTGTGGTTAGCTATAAAAGCTACGTCAGTACTAGCTGCTCTGCCCTTAATTCAGCCATCTGGATCCAGAAAAGAAACTTAATCATACAGGGAAATGCAGTAAACAATATTGGTGGCTCAATATTTAAAATTATTAGGCTACTGATTGCAAGCTTGTAAGTTCAAATCCTAGCTGTGCCAAACTGCTACTACTCGGCTCTTGAACAAGTCTTAAATTCTCAACTGCTCATTTGTAAATCACATTGGATAAAATGCATAAAAAATAAATGTAAAATATATTCTGGTCTGATCTACAGATGTATTATATGCCACAAACATGTTATGTTGACTGAGAGAGCATTTATCATGAACATGTACACAGGACGCAGCTTGCCCTAAACCGCACTGCAATCATACCTCTGATGCTTCACATAACATGCCAGCAGAAGCTTGCTGATAGCTGGCTTGATCACTAAGAGAAACTGAGTATGTGGTTTCAGCTCTGATGTTGTTATCCCCAGTTACCTAGTCAACTAGCATCCCTAGTTAATGGTCAAAATCTCAGTCTGACAGATTCTGTAGTTTCCCCTCATCTCCACATTAGCCATTAGCTTTCAGCTCATTTTCAGCTCTGGCCATCTACCAAGCAGGCAATCCAACATGTACCACTGTGCCAAGATGTACCACTTCTCTTTTGACAGTGCAAGAACAGTACACTAAATTTGAAACAGTGCTCATTCTCTTTGTGGACAAAATGTGAAGTTGCAATATAACAGAAAACTTCGAGCTGGGAGGTAAATGGGATAGGGATGGAAAAGAAATGTTCCTAGCTGCTGGTCTTAGTTTTGTTTATCTAAACCTAAGAACATCCTCCCCCAGTAACTGGGGAAAATGCTCGCTGACCTGTTTTCCTAAAAGAATGACGTTCATCATGTCTCCATAAATAAATAAGAGTCTTCCTACAAAGTAGTGTTTACTAATGCACTTGTGTAAAAAACAGCGTCTCTCCAGATGAGATGTGCAATATAATGGTACATGCCAAATCTTATAAAAAATCAAGCCAAAGGACAGGAAAAGTAAAAAAAATATGGCAGCAATGTACAAATCACTGAGGAGTAACTAAAATAGCTGAACGAGAGATGGATCAAAACCTACATCCCTCCCTCCACTCTCCTTTCGTGTTAGCTGAGATTGAGAGCACTGACGGGGAAGTCTTTCAACAACAGCTGGTAAAATATTAATGCTCTAATTCTAACAAAGAAATGTCAAGCCTGTTTATAAATATCTTTGTACATAGTTATGTATTATTAATATTATAGCAAAAATGTTAATCTCGATTCAGAAAGCTTGAAATGGCAGAGTCTGCTACAAAAGTCAGCTGATATTTCTGGCTCTATTACCTAGTAATTCCACATCATTCTATAGTGAGGTCTTTATTCACTAAATAACACTCTATTAGCGGAGAAATATGGTAAAATACATTTAATTTCTGATTCATCATGCAAGCATTTCCACTACTGACCAACAGGGGGTGGACTCATCACAGCAGCCACAAAGCCTATGGAATGCTCTCAAATCCGCACTGCACATTTCTATAAATCCCTGGGATTCAGCAATGCTTTGTTTATTGTACATTTAATTAAAGTGTAGGCTTCACAGACGTCCTTTGAGGTGTCTGCAAGCCAGACTCAATAGTCTCCAGTTGAGCACTGGGATATCCTCCAATTGCAGATTGGTGCCAGATTGGAGGCTCTGTTCAAATGTAACAGTTTCAAAAAAAAAAAAAAAAAAAAAGGAAGCACTGTGGTCTTGTGACATGAAATTGCTCCAAAAAGCACTGAATATCAGCGGACTTCTGCCCTGAGACTACTTACAACTTTAAAAGCCTCCATCT
Organism: Pangasius djambal; assembly: GCA_022985145.1. Lineage (NCBI taxonomy): Eukaryota > Metazoa > Chordata > Actinopteri > Siluriformes > Pangasiidae > Pangasius > Pangasius djambal. Next base: position 20,007,975 of record CM040979.1, read on the forward strand.
GCTATGTAGCCCATGATTCATAGCTCTAACACCTCAGTAAAAGACCGGTTCAGTATGTGTAATTTAAGTTTGTGCTTCCTAACATATTTAACAGAGTACAACATTTTATATATATATATATATATATATATATATATATATATATATATATATATATATATATATATATATATATATGTTAGGTCCAGAGGTATTTGACAATGACAGAATATTGTGATTTTGCCTTTATACACCACCACAATGGATCTGAAATAAAACACTCAAGATATGATCGAAGTGTAGACTTTCAGCTTTATTTTAAGAGATTCCACAAAAATATGGCATTTACCGTTTAGGAATTACAGCCATTTTCAACAAAGTACCTCCATTTTCAGGAGCTCAAAGGTATTTGGACAAAGTGACATAATTGTAAATATAACCATAATTTTAATACTTGGATGAAAATCCTTTGCAGTCAATGACTGCCTGAAGTCTGGAGCCCATGTTCTCAAAACTCAAATTCTGAGTTTCCCCCTGGAGATGCTTTGCCAGGCCTTCACTGCAGCCACCTTCAGTTGCTGTTTGTTTGTGGGTCTTTCTGCCTTCAGTCTTGTCTTCAGTAAGTGAAAAGCAGCTCTATTGGGTTGAGATCAGGCGACTGACTTGGCCATTGAAGAATATTCCATTTCTTTGCCTTCAAAAAGTCTTGAGCTGCTTTCGCAGTATGTTTAGGGTCATTATCCACCTGCACTGTGAAGCGGCGTCCTATCGGTTTTGTAGCATTTGGCTGAATGTGAGCAGAGAGTATAGCCCTATACACCTCAGAATTCATCTTGCTACTTCTGTCAGCAGTCACATCATCAATAAACACCAGTGAGCCCGTTCCATTGGCAGCCATACATGCCCATGCCATAACACCTCCTCCACCATGTTTGACACATGATGTGGTATACTTTGGATCATGAGCTGTTCCTTTCTTTTGCCATACTTTTCTCTTCCCATCATTCTGGTACAAGTTAATCTTGGTTTCATCAGTCAAAAGACTTGAATGTTTTTTTCTTGAATGTTACCGGTGGTTTGCACCTTGTTGTAAACCCTCTGTATTTACATTCATGAAGGCGTCTCTTGATTGTAGATTTTGACAATGATACGCCTACCTTCTCCAGAGTATTCTTGATTTCTGTTGATGTTGTAAAGGGGTTTTTCTTCACCAAGTTAAGGATTCTACGATCATCCACTTTAGGTGTCTTCCGTGGTCTTCCAGGCCTTTCGATGTTGTTGAGCTCACCGGTGCTTTCTTTCTTTTTAAGAATGTACCCAACTGTTGATTTGGCCACACCAAAGGTTTTTGCTATCTCTCTTATAGATTTATGTTGTTTTTTTCAGCCTAATGATGGCCTCCTTCACTTGCATTGAGATCTCCTTGGCCTTCATATTGGTAGTTCCAGTCAAACAGCTGCCAAATGCCAAATCAATACCTGATATCAACTCCAGACCTTTTATCTGCTTCATTTGTCTTGAAGTAATGAGGGAATGGACCGCAGCTGGTCAATTAACTTCTTGTCAGTCAATTGTCCAATTGTCCAAATACGTTTACGTTTGAGCCCCTGCTTAAAATGGCTGTAATTCCTAAATGGTAAATGCCATATTTTTGTTGAACCTCTTAAAATAAAGCTGATAGTCTACACTCTGATCACATCTTGATTGTTTTATTTCAAATCCATTGTGGTGGTGTATAAAGGTAGAATCACAAAAACTCTGCCATTGTCCAAATACTTCCGGACCTGACTGTATATATAGGGGTTATATAAATACCTTTGTGTACGACAGAGTTTGACATAATGTAGACTTTTCATACCTAAGCAGCATTTAAAGCACTTGATAATGTAGTATTTGCAAATAAGCTCTGAATTGCATGCGTTATGCGACGCCCCCTCACCTGCAGTCCAGTCTCTCCAACTCAAAGTGGGGGTTAAAGTTGAGGACAATGCGCTGCGAAGGCTCTGGAGCCGTGATGATCCAGCGGCAGTCCTGGTGAGGTGGGTACTCCTGTGGGTAACCAGGCGTGGTGATATAGCCTGCATTGCTTGCATCCCGGTGCCCACCACATGGCTCTGGAAATGAAGCAAAGGTCAGATTCAGTTCAAATGATTCAACACAAGTGATTCAACAGGATCCATACTGTTAAACTGCATGAATCATCACTTGATACAATGGATTCAAGTGACTCAATAAATCGGCTTAAAAAAAAACGAGGTAAGAATCAACGTTTTCATGCGTGACAGACATGTTGAAAGACTATTTGTCCTGTTTCCATTAGCCAGTCCCTGTCTCCTGTCATGTAAAAGCAAGGACAGGCCATTTGCAAACATTGGGACATGATCTCTGATTCAATCTGCACATCTTTAGAATAATAACCCCGCTAATACACAGAGTCACTATCCTGTGACAGGAAACAGCATACAGGCTGTGTGTCTGCTTCAGGTCAAAGGTCACCTTAATGCTGTGAGATCAGCATTTGACCACAAAGATGTCTTTCTACGCAAGGAGAGCAGAGAGGGCACTCTTTCACTCATTCTTTCATTCATGCCCTCTCTCTCTGTTTCTCTCTCCTCAGCCTTGATTTGTTTCACCGGGTTTATCCATTACAAGACTTCAGACCCCTCAGCTCAAATAACTGATAATGTTTTCAATTACTGTTTCCCCCAGTGTAAAGTTCAGGTTGTTTAACCTGTGCTATAACTCTAAGGAGCTGCATATTTTAGATTTGAGAAGAACGCAACATATTAAAGATTAACCAAGTGGGAGGGAGGCCTGATAAACTGCAGTCATGCCTCACACTGATAGGAGGTAAAAGACTCACATGACTTGACGAATCGCACACATTCTGATCTAAAAATACACGCTCACCCATTAGAGTAAACTGCCAATGCTTCAGCAAGGACTTACATACATACATACAGTACACGCACCAACCCAACCTCACATATGTACCTTACTGTATGAATGTGGGGTTGATCCAGTGCCACCGGGAGAAGCTCACTGGGGATACTGGGAATGGGTTCAGAGGAAGTGACAGGTTTGATTAAGTGTTATGGTGGGTTTCCACAATGCATTGTGAACTCATATACATGACGAATGTGTTTGCTCAGGTGTTGTGAAGATCCCAGAACTTTATGGCAGCATTCATATCATTCATGTGACATTCTAAATTACTGTTCTTGTAGATTTTTTTACTCCAACACTTATACAGATGACTGTTCTAAGATGTGAACCCTCTCCAAAGCTCTTCATGTCAAATATTGGAAAAAAGACCCAGATGGGTGAGATGTAATAGACTTTCAAGAGGTGACATTTGGAAGGCTATTAGAAATTTAAAGGTGTGCTTTCTGCTCCATTGAATTTGATATGCCATGCTGCCCTTCTCTCGTTTCCCCAATGGCCACAGAGTACTCCACTACATCACACACACAAAATATGTACAATAACAACAAAAAGAAATAGCCTGAAACACTTCTGCCCGTTTGACAGCAATTAAGTGACCCCCACCACTGCCTGCAGCTCTTTCAGGGCTGTTTAGCATGTACAGGGTTTAGTGCTAGAAATCCTGCCACCTCAACACTTTCTCAACAGACCTTGTTCTATGTGAGTGTGTGCATATAGGTTCGACAGGCTGCAGGCTCTCATTAGGGGGTGCTCTTCCTCTCCTGGCTTTAGGTCCCAGCAGCACCGGCCTGCTACTGTGTGAGAATTTATTTCAGTTCAGAAGGGAAGGAAGGAGTGAGAGAAGGAGATAGAAAGACAGAGCGAGAGAGAGAGTGAGAGAGAGAGAGAGAGATGCTGCTGTGCAGTGTGATGGCCTCATGAATTATTGTGCCTATGCTGCTAAAGGAGTCGATCCATCTACACACTGTGCCACATGCTATCAGAGCAACACACAGCCTCGGGGACTGGGGCAACGGCAAGAAAACACTCAAAGCTTGGTGTGTGTGTGTTTGCGTCTAAAACTGATATGATGCTCTTCTTATCATTAAAGTGATATGTAGATTTTTTTATGGTACATGCAAATTTCTAAAACTGCACTATGGAGATTCTGAAATGCTGCATTTCCTTAAGCTGAAAAGTGCAATTCTGAAACTAGATTTGAATTAAAGGATGATGCATAGCTGCATTGCTGGGTGTCTCAGTAAAAATAAGAGATTATGGGTTGCTGACAGTGGAATGGTTGCAGCATATCTTAGTAGCGCCCACATAAAAGCTCAAAATAATTTTCTCATTCCTATAAACTGATCAACCGAGGACTGATTGATTGCATCAATGAGCGCCCTTTTATTAACCATGTGCACATGTAAGCGGATGCAAAGACTACAGTCTCCGTCAGCATGAAGATCTGCTGAGTTGAGATGTTTCCCTGGCTTGAAATAGAGGAGATCAATGATTTGTCAATACAGGCTTTCAGATTTTTTCCCCTTTTTTCCACATTTCCTTTCTTTAGAAAGGCAACACTGCACTTAGGTCTGATTATAGAGCCGCACTTGCTGCCTGTATGAACGCATGCAATCCTAAACTTATCTCATTCATCACACTAGAGAAAGAGAACTGAGCTACATTATTTATGGTTTCCTTTCTTGTTTTGAATTTCATTGCAATAGCACTATTTCAGCATGTTTCTTGCTATCGCCTCATGAGAAAAAAAAAACGATAGACAGAAACAGAGATGGAATAAAGGAATACTTGTTTACTGGCCCAAATGCAAATAGCCGACCTTCTTTTTGGCAGATTTAGAGGCACATATTCCCTTAAAGAGGACTTTATTGTTCTACAGAAAAGAGATGTGAAAAACAAAGCAACATGACAACAAGATAAGGCAACTACAATCTCCATAAAGGCTGTTGTTTGCACAGATACCTCACATTTATCCAATTCTGCTCAATTAGATCTGACAGCAACAGATGCTGTTCTAACGGGCTTGCCACTCAACCTATGGCAATTATTCTTGCTTTACCTCTGAATTGATACTGTGGGGTGGCAATAAATTTGAAAGAAGACAACACACAGAGGGTTCACCATTCATGCCATTTTTCCAATAAGCTTTGGCTTCTTGACTATCCACAATGTTCCATGTCATAACCTTGACTGAGGGTTTGCTCCATATGCAAGGAATGCACTGATCTGCTCTCTCCTGTGATTCTGCTGTTAGCACATATGCGCGCGCACATGCGCACGCACATACACACACACACACACACACACACACACACACACACACACACACACACGGTGGCTGCCAAAGTCTTACATCTGTGTCTCATCAGCGTGTGTGTCAACAGTATAAAGAAATAAGAGGAGAGGCTGGACTGAACCTGACTATGCACCTCTCTCTATCTCTCTTTCTCAGACACACACGCACACACCCAACACACACACACACACACACACACACACACAGGGACAGATGGGTCGAGAAAACATACTGCTGACTTACTTACGCAAAAGCAGAAACAGTACAGAAGAAAACCCAAGTGATACTTAAGAAAAGCACATAGGAAAAACATAGGAAAACGGCAAAAACAGAAAATGACAAATGGGTTTAGCAGGACAGCGATAAAACCCTCCGATGAAATTTTAAAGAGATCATATCCCCTTGGTATCCTGTGAAACAACTGGCTAGAAAGTATAAACATTTTCCAAGTCCCCACAGAAAGGCAGCAGAAAGTGCAGCCAACCTGATATCAGCCAACTGAAAGCACAAAGAAAAACTAACAAGGGAAGATATTAAAGCTAAATTCCGGCCACGCTGTGCAAATGCCACAGGAAGCAGACTGCACATGCAGTGTTGGTGCTTGTTTACAGTGCTGGTGCTCTGCAGGTGGCCAGGTGAGTGTATGTATTTGCCCCAGCCTATAAACACCACCAGCACCAGCATTGCCTGCAGGCAGAGGTGACCCAATGATTGGCCAAAGAAGTGCCACGCACAAGGATCAGTGACAACACTGAGAGCGCACGCACACACATACACACACACACACACACACACACACACACAGAAATTATTCTCAAATCTGGTGAGTTGGCCAGAGCTACTACCAGGGGAGAGCAAGGCAAGAAGAAAACAGCAGCGACCGACAAGGTTTTCCATTCCACCAAGCGGACTTCAGCTGATAATTAACTGCTTTTTAATCACTGAGATGAAGAGCTTAAGCTCTTCCATGCTATCACATATCCCTGTTGACTGAACTGCTTCTTCAAAAAGGTCAAATAACCACTGCTTCCCAAAACAAAAGGAGTTATCCCACTGTACCATTCATCTACTTTTAAACTCATTGCGAGCTGTAGTCTTCTGCCTCACATCGCAAACACACCAATTCCCAGCATGACTGCCACCCCAAAAACAAGTATCCTCTCTTGGAACATTTTTTCTTCCTCACCATCTCTCTTTGGCATTAATAGATCCGACACAGCCATTCAGAAGCATAACTGGACTAATCAAGTGGCTGTTTGCTGGGGGAGAAATCTGGGCTTTCAGAAAGGATCCCTGAGGAAAAGCCCCTTGTGGGTCTGATGCTGCAGCTCAAGTCAGAAAAGAATAAAAACAAGACAATATTTAGACTCTAACCAGGGAAATAAATTTATTAATTATTAAAACTGATTTTACTAAAATCAGGTTCAAAATTATACTAAATAAACGACTGAGAATCTCAATGACTAAATGTTCTAGTTTTGTATTAATGCTCTCTAATACATTTAAAGACAACCACACACATGGTTTAAGAAAATAAAATTAAAATTACAAATATATCAAATAGCAGAACCTTTAAGATAAATAAAATGAGTTTTTAAGTCAAGTGAAATAAATGTGTAAATGGTTATGTTGAAGTTTTGTGAAACAGTCATCCCAAACGCTGCTGTGAACCCAACTCGGACTTTGGATGAGTTCATCTTTACATTACAATTCACATCTAGGATGTGTAGCTCTTCATGTCAGAAGCTTTCCATGCACATCAGAAGAACAACAAATCTGTCATCAATCCAAATAATATTGGAGTGAAATGAGCAGGCCTATTAGAGATCAGCATGCTTTACGTGTTGTGTGCATGGATTTCTTCTTAAACACTGGACATGGACTTGGTAGGGTACATGTTCCACACACACACACTAATACTAGCACTCACGCTCGGTCTAACACAGACTCTTGATGGAGAAGAGCTCGGAGCCCAGATCTGGTATAAAAGCTGATCATCAGACCTTAGGAACCTTTACCCAGGAACCTCCACAAGTCTAGAGGTTAATAAATAAATCTACTAATACTGAATGCTCAGTCGTGGATGTATAGCTGTGAGACATCAACACACAAACCTGGCTCAGAAAGTGGTGAAGAAAAATGTAGTTAATAATGCAGAATAGGAAGAGCAAAACTCTTCAGTGCTGGCACTGGATGCCTAGCTTTAATCACCCTGTGTAAACAGTCTAATACATGGTTACTTAATGAAGGCTGGGAAACTATCCCATTCACGCCAAAAAAAAAAAAAAAAAAAGCTGCTGGATTTAATGAGGGCGCTCGACCAAGTAACATACCACTCACTTGCCCGGTGTGATGCAGACTGTAGCATATTTTCCTAAAATTAAGGTAAATGAGCTTCAATAGAACAGTGAGAAATGTGCATATATTTTGCTGGTGCCGATGTGCTGAAATAAACTAACCTAAAATAAAATGTATGAAAACGGATCTGGGTTCCTGATGGTTCTCCAGCGCGCGCTCGGGTTCCTGTATCACACTGCTCTGTACTGACTGCTAACAAATGACACATCAGTCTGAAAAAGCTTTATTTTCCTGATAATATCAAATAAAATAAAATAAATGTTATTTCCGCATCTTTAAAAGGTGCTGCCGATTTAACACCAGTTGCCTCCAGATTTCCCCCAAAACACGTTCTGATAATAAAACACACGCACACACACAACACATTGTCGGGTCACACACGAAGATATAAAGCAAAGAATAAACGCAACACGGTGTAGAAATGTAGCCTATAGACTGTTACTAAAACTGGAGAAAAAAAAACCCGTCTGCTGCGTACAGATGTGGAGGGAAATGGAAATGGTTTGGAATAAACGCCTCTTTAACTTACCCTCATCTCCGTAAACCAGTGACGAGAAATAAAACACGAGTAAGCATCCACACAGTCTGCTGGCTAAATCCATCTTTCCGGGTGATATGTGCCAGCCTTGGAGGAAAAAGCGTGTAAGCGGAGGCTTGTTTCTTGAATCCCGGCACTCTTTCGGCGTGGAGCAGCGGGTTTATCCGTTATTTATTAACGGAGAAGATCACTCCTCTCCTCTCCTCTTTTCTCCTTTTCACTCCTCTGTACTCCTATTAACTCCTCTCCTCTCCACTTCTTTACTATTCACTCCTCTCTTCTCCTCTCCTCTCCACTCCTCTCCTCTCCTCTCTTCTCCTCTCCTCTTCACTCCTCTTCTATTCACTCCTCTCTTCTCCTCTCCTCTTCACTTCACTCCTCTCCACTCCTCTCTTCTCCTCTCCTCTTCTATTCACTCCTCTCCACTCCTCTCTTCTCCTCTCCTCTCCTCTTCTATTCACTCCTCTCCTCTCCTCGCCTGTTACGCGCGTTATTCTCAGATCAGAGCGCGTACTTCTGCAACATGCCCATGACGCTGTACAGGCAAAAAAGAAAGCATTACTGAAAAACGGAATAAATCAGCTTTCTAAAGAACTTTTCTTGCTGAAGTCTGAGGAACCATGGCAGTGACAGCGCCAAACTGTGAGAAACAGGCTGCGTTAAGTTCGAGTCGCTTGATTTCCTCGAGCTGGTAGTGAAAGTGAGTGAAGCTCCTCTCCAATCCAAATGACACCAGGTGTCTGTCTTTCAGACTTTCCTCACTTGTAGGAAAAAGAAAAAGAACGTGAACGCGTGAGATGATCGGGGTTCAACCGTATGTTCCTTGGAGCGCGTGCGTGTCCGGAGTTGTCCGCGTCGCCACTCCGCTGCCTTCACTTCTCCACCGCGTGGAAGAAAGAGATGTGGCTCCGAGCTGTAGCCTACAGCATGTGTGTGTGCGTGTGTGTGTGTGTGAGAGAGTGTGTGTGTAATGGCATCGGGACGGCGCAGCTATCGCGTTACACACACGCAGCGCCTCGGCCCGCCTCCCTCCCTCCCTTCCTCCCTCCCTCTCTCTCTCCTTACTTCCCTCCTACCGGAGTGTGATTAAAGAGGAGCGCTTGGTCGAGTTATAAAAAGACAGAGCGAAGGAGACGCACACGCAAGCGCCACGCCAACGTCCATCGCCGCAAGAAAAAAAAACCACACAAATCAGTCAGAGAGTATTTCTGGAAAGCGACGGCCGCCTCACCCATGTTAATAACACTATAACAAAACAGTGATAACAAAAAAAAAAAAAGGTCAAGAGAAGAAAATGCACATGGTTGTTGTAATTGCCCACTTTGCCATGTCTTTAGTGTGGTGTCCTGCCCTGAGTCAGGAACCTGATACCGCTGCGTGGCCTTCAGGCTAAAAAAACTTGGATAAAAATACAGATGTAGCACAAATCCAAAATGCTGAGCTAAGGTTTAGATATATGTGTAGGGCAGGTGAATGGGATGGATATGTCAATGCATAGCTGAGCTGGAATTAATGAACATGTACTGGACAACCGGACAAGAAATGATCAGCAAGGTGTCGTGGAAATCTAGAAATAGAGATAAATAAATTCAGCAGACAAGGTTGAGCAGAAGAAGCAAGAGTATAAAATTTATTGCTGCAGCAAGATGTCTTCAGTATGTATTACAAAAATTATGCACCCAGAAGAGATGCTTCCCCTTTCTGGTGCTCCCTTTTATACATTGTCTTTCATCTCTTTAGAGCATTCTATTACCCTTTATGAGCATAATTACACAAGGTTCTAATTCTGCCTATCACGGTTAGGTGTTTTTGCTCTAATTTTACTGGTTATGCTTACGTGCGTCATTCTTTTACTCTTAATTACTAGGCATTGGCATGTTCTTCTGTTTTAGCTCACATTTGCAACACTTTGTGCTAACGATGACAGGAACTGGTCTTAATTCACTTCTTGTTTTCCTCCTTGAGCAGCAGCAACTGTTTCTCACAGAACATCTTTTCCCTCATAACTTGTCGAAAACATAAAAACTAATGATACATGCAAATAAAATTTTCCACTACAAAGGTCAAGATGCACAAAAGTTATGTGTTGATGTTAATAGAGAGACAACTTTCGTGCAAGCTGTCAGGAAAAAAGAAAGAAAAAACCAAATCAGCATGGACCAAAACCTACCAAAAGCAGACCAATGTTTTCATACAGGCTGATTTATGTCAGGCCAGACTAGTCTTGGATGTATATTGACACCTCTGATCAATTGTAATACGCTTTCATTGTACCGTCAGCTAGACTTCTGACTGATTTCCTGTTGAAAACTCTGTCACGCTCAACAATCCTTACCGACACAGGAAAGCTCCTTGTTTGGTGATGAAGTAATGAGCAAAAGAAAAATTTTGAGAAGTGTCCACCCACACTACCTTTAGTCAGTCACTAATTTAAGACCCGTGTGTGGAAGTGCATGTTGATAGAACACTATGTAGATGAGGCTCAACAATAAAAAGAAGAAAAAGGAAAATTATAGTTTTAAGGGAGCAGAAATAGATAAGACCTTGTACACCACACTACACACATCAAAGTCCTTAGCATACATCCTTAATATTTACCCAAACCAACTGTCATGCTCACATGTACCGCACCCAGCACTGGGTCCTCACTGGCCCCCTGTTTCCCCTCTAACTATATACACACACAGACCTCAATGACACAGCAACCTCCAAAAATAAACTCCAAAAGCTGCTCCTCCTCAAGTATACTAACCAGCACATGACAGAGCAACGGCTTGAGACCACAACACCCGCTGACACCCTAAACATGGACCAAAAGCAGTGTGTCATTAAGATCACTTTAAAATTATTCTCTAGCTGCACATGACTTGTGGGCTTTTGGTGTCTTGCCCTAGAGTTGTTTCACTCTCAGTTTGAGTTTTACTGAGGTCACATGACCAGTCATTATTTGTGACATGTTTGAGCCACATGATTAAAACTCACTCATCATGATAGAGAGATGAAGGAATAATTTGTTGGCTTTCTCAGTGTTAGTGAATAAGCAGGATAGATCCTCAGGGGCTCTCTGTCCCAATCTCTTATCTCCATCTGAGAGTGCCGGCTCCTTCCAAGAGTGAGCTCTGAGCTCGGGAGGCCACGATACAATTTGACCAGTTTGACCCGAGAGCTTCAGGCTGTCAGCAGTTGTGCTGATTGAAGCTGTCCCTGTCCACTGTTTTGTGATCAGTCGCACAGGTTTTTTTTTTTTTTTGCCATGGCTAAAGTTTATATTTGGCGATGAGGTGCTGATCTGGGGACAGTACAAAAGAGTTTTCTTGGCTCAGCGTTGACAGCGTAGCTCAGCCCTCTGTACACTTAGCTCGACCCTCCACCGACCTGACATCATCCATCTTTAGGGCTAATGGCAGGCTGAGTATGGAGATCTTTGTTAAGAACAGTGGAGGCTCTGTGTCCGGTGGTTTGGGCTGTCCGAACTATCCGCCTCACAGGAAGAGGAACGCAGAGACTGCCTGCATGTGTTAGGCTGTCTGAGTTTCAGTATACACACCAGAACAGGTGGATATTTTCAACGTAGTGGTGCGTCCAGGTTTTCAGACATTGGATGACAAACTAAAGGGTAACCACTTAAATATTTAATAATCAAGGAATTTGGTTCAAATAGCTACAGAATTACAATCAAATCAAAATGGGCTTGATATGTTTCATACGTGATTTTCAGCCACTGGAAAACAGCAAAAGATGCAATTGGAGATAAGTGTTGGGGTGGAATTTAGGGGTAAGGCTTATTTTAAGAGTGGTAGCTGCTACCCTGTGCATCCATGTGTTTACACCCCTGTTCCCACTTTCTCACAATTTTTATCTTAATTCAAAGCTTTTTCAGTCACTGAAACAGCAGAATCAGAAACTATACACAACTGTAGCTGATACTATTGCACTATTAAAGTATAATTAATACTTATATTAGCTTGGGAAAAGAAGCAAAAAGACAGCTGTGTCATGTCCCCCACATCTACCACTGAGCTACAATATCTGCACTGGCATGTAGACATGTTAAAGTCTGGGATAGAAACGTTCTGAAATGCAACTCTGAATAAGAAATTCCTTTCATAGGGCAAAGGTCAGACAAAAAGCAGTGTTATCAGTGTTTACAACATGTCCACTGTTTCTCTCTCCACTCTTATCAGAGCTTGAAGAGGGCCATGCCCACTCATGGTGAATTAAGGCTGGGACACTCAGTGCATGCCATTCTAAAGAAAACATGGTGTCAGTCATTCTCCCTTTGATGGTCTATGGAACATGTATAGCTCCATATGCTGCATTGCTCCCACTATAAGAATTCTGTAGGTGTCAAGATATTCTTGTTTACATGCTCGCACACACAACCTCCCCTAGGCTACCATCAGCGAGGTGTACTGACCTCACCTTATGAGAACAGTAAATTACTATGTCAACAGCAAATGGACGCCAGTGACAATCTAATTTACAGCCTGGCTGTGCTGATAGATATCTTTCTCCCTTAACTGAAAAAAACCTATTTGCTGACACTAACGCACATGCACACACTTGTGTCCTGGGTTCCTTTTCTTTTCGCACATGCTGGTACTGCATTTTTTTTTCATGTTCATTAAGAGCTGAGCTGTACGTGTGACCAAATTTTAAAAACCGCCCACGGACCACATACGCATCTCGGTTGCCGATCAGCTCGCTGTTCCTCTGATCTGTTCATCAGAGCACAGAGGCTGTATGCAGCAGGCCGAGATCAGAACACAGTACATCTTGGGCCAGGTCTCTGCAGGAGAAGCCTTTTATTTGGCTATTTACAGCCGTGTGTCACTGCTGCTGCCTCTGGCATGATTATCACTGTAGGATGAAGCGGTGTCCGGGGGTTCATGTGGCACAATAGTGGCTGAGGAAACTGCAGACCTCATTATCTACAGAGCTATCCAGCCCTCCTGAGGCCTATCTGCTCAGTACACTCACATTCATTCAGCCAGCGTACGGAACCAACTTGTAGATGTACTGCAGGCCTGGCTATGTTTGACTGACAGAGCAAGGTGGTCATGGAGATTTTTATCAGTTCTCTATTGCTTTTATGGATACTAAAATTTGAAGTATGAGATTGTGGTAAATATTACCTGCATCTGTATAATTATTAACTATGAACTATACTGTATGGTAAGCATACTGTAATTATAAAGAATAACAGCTTTAGCGTGGAGTCTTCAGCTTGTCACTTGGTGACGGCAGTTCCATGTTGATCCATAAGGGGGCAGATGTCTGCCAAGGGATGACTGGGAGAAACAAGTGGTCAAGTAAAGCCTGAACAAAAAAAATTATCAGAATCAAAGGAATAGTTTGAGGATTAAAAAAACAAACAAAGTACAAAGCTATGGTTAGAGGTAGTTCTGGACATATACAGCATTTCAAAAGCAAAACTATAGCTAATTATTGTTCCAGATAGAAGAGAGATTTATATTTTATAGATACACTGTGACCTGCATGTTTCTATGACAATCACACACTCAGCCTTAATACAATTCTTGATGCTCTTCTTTGTTTCCCCTCCAGCTATTTCTGCTCTCTCGCTAGTCCACCTATGTTTCCTCATATACTTTTTCCTCTCTTTGATATGTGATTTCATTTGCTGTCTCTGGATGCACTCATCTGTTGATATGGAGCAATAAACAGTAGGCAATTAGGATGACAGACAGGAACAACAGGGAGAAAAAAAATTGTGAAATGCCTGAAGTGCATTTAGTTTCTGGGACACTGAGATCACAGTTACATATCTCTTAATCTTGCTTTTAATTATGTGCTTTTACAACCACTGCAGCAATGACTGGGATACACATTTTCACACACACACACACACACACACACACACACACACACACACACACACCTACGCCTGTGATGAATACCGTCACAGCCATTGATGAAGCTCACCCAAGGCGTTTCCATTACAGCACACACCATTGCCTGTGATGGTATTCAGTGATGAGTTGCTTTGGCCGGGCGGTTCTATTCATCAGGGTTAGTTTGGCCATTGATAAGCCTGGGGGTCACAGGTCAGGGCCTCGAACACTGATAAGACTGTCTATGGAACCCCACTGGGCTGATTGGGATCTGAGCAAGCTCAGAGACGCAAGGCAGTGATGGGACACTGATCAAACAATGAGAGCGACCTCATCCGTCCTCGCGCCCTCCCTGTCTCTGTCTCTCTTACAGCATGCTTATCTAAAGCCTGACATGCTCTCAGCTGTGGCTCCTGCACCTAGAGCTCTGTATTTATTCTGGCCCTAATTACACGAGTGGTGTTCGCTCAGCCCTCTGTGTGCAAGCCATTAGCTTGTTTATGGTAAATCTCATCTTCCAGAAAGCATGCACAGACAGAAGTAAGTAAGTCTTGTGACTACAGTGCCTACAGGCTGTTCCCCCTTTTGTCTCTTGAAACACAACTGGTCACATGTACAGATGCGCAAAATAGAGCCAAGCTAGTTAGCATGCTAAGATGACATTACCTGTCGCTCACTTAAATACTAAACAATTGCAGGTGAATGAGTAGCAGAGTTTGGGTCAACCTACATTTGGGTGCAAAAGTTTATACCCCATGGATGTTGATTGGGGGGAAAAGAAAGGGGGAAAAAAGTACCTTACAATGTAGCTCCCAAAAATAATTCCTCATTTGTGACTGTGTTGCTACAAGATAAATTGCTATATTGGTAGAATGAATATGTTCCTTTACTGCTTTGCCCAGGCTAAAACACAAACAGCTGGAAGTGATTGACTGGCACAACATACACTTGAGGACAAATCTTTTCCCCATACTCTGTGAATGGGGGAAAGGGGAAATAAATTTTCTATTTTACTATTTTTTATTAAAAAAAATGCTGAACATTTTTTTTTGGTCTTCATTTGCCTTCTCAGAGTTTGCAAACTTTTTCACTCATATGTATATTGCTATATTGGCAGGATGAAGCTCTTCAGTACTTTGCCAATGTCCTAACAACAAAGCCAAATTTCAAAGACAATATCTCAGAAGGAAGAGCTGTGTGTCCGTATCAGCAGATTTTTATGTAGTATATAACTGTAGTTACAGGAATAGCTGAGGATAGTGATGACTGTGCATTACTTGTTTTGTGTAATACATACACCAGATTGCATTAAACCTGATATTTTACTGAATACAGCATTCTCCTACTAAACTCCATTAACATCAAGCTGGCGCAGCATGCACCATGCCGTATGAGTTGTGTTGATAACAAACCACACTATAGCATACACGGCCTTTTTAAAATTTCACCCAAATTGCAGTTCAGACATTTTCCTGCGTGTTCATAGCATTTCATCAACTGAAGTAACCATTTGTGTAATTAATTTGATTAATAAAATCACAAATAAGGCTTACATCTGCGTTTTCACTCTCCTTCTGCCATTTTGCTCCAAGTCTGCCCTGAGGTTGCTTTAAGCAGTAAAAACAGATTTACTGGGTGTCTGACAGACCGCATGAGAGCTGTTTGTTGTTTCTGCATTGTAGAAATTAAATCCGGCGGGTTTTAGAAGCCTCCACAGCTCCACCACACACTCCAGGTTTTTTCAATTAAAAAAAAATAATAAAGAAAGAAATGAGGTGTCAATACTGAAACAATGAATGTCAGAACTAAGGTGTTTATTTTGTCACTGACACAGTTTCAGTTATAACTGTTTTAGTTGTGACTAATTCAAGAATTACATCAATAAATACTGTATTGAAGCCCTGCAGCTAGTGTACACACTGTCTGTTTTTACAAAATAAAATTATATTTCCAAAAGTAATAAAGTGCAGAAATAAAAGTTAGATTAGAGGCATTTTAGAGCTGTGTTGTTTTCCAGGAGAGGAAATTAACTTGGGGGAGTTTAAAAGGCCACCACAGTGTAGAGTCCTGGGATTAGCTTAAAGTCTAACTATTCAGAAATGGCCCCTAACAAATCCTCTGCACATAACAATGAAGGACAGGGCATGTTAATGATAAACCGCACTTTAGTTGAGTGAATCTCTTCATCCCATTGTTCGGGTTAAGCAGGGTGTGATTGCTCTCTAACCACTGGAAAAGGAAAGGAGAGGGAGGGAACAGGGGTAAAAACCAAGAGGCAGGTAATGACAAATGGAGACTGATTGTATCAGGATTCATTAGAGCATGAATATAGGAAAGTAGTACACCATTATACTGTATGCAAGGAATAAAACACGACTGGGAGTGCTGTTATAGGAAAACAATCAGTGACATGTTAGCGTGATGCCCCTTTATTGTTAACACCCCAAAGTTGATTATTTTCTTATAACAACCCGCCCTCAGCAATACCATAGTAACATGTCAATGATTACAATTTTTATTAATTAAAGATGGGCACATCATACTTTTTATTTGTGTATACTAACATTTAATGTTGTGGAAAGTCTGTGAAACAAGTTAGTTCCTGTAATCACTTGTCATACCAGCTATAAACGGCTGTCCCCTGACCAGTCGCCCTATTTTCTCTCTTATGAAGATGCAGCCAAAATGCAGCTTGTCACGTTACAGAGAAACCACAAACTTCACCATCCCATGACGGAAAACTTAAAGTTATAGCTTTATCGCTGACTGTTACAAAGGGCAGACTTCCTCCAAAACTGTTAAAAAATATCTCCTCACAGAAAGCTTCACCATATCAACAATTACACACATTCTTTTAATCTATTTATGTGGAGCATCTGGCATATATGTCCCTGTGTAAGCTGTTACTATAGAAACAACAAAGTGTTAGACTGAGCGCAATAATATAAACCTTGCAGCTGGCACAATCCTGGCTGTTACAGACAATTTATCAACACCTTTTGTCCAATCAGAATCGAACATTCAACAGCACTGTGGTATAAAATGATCTAACTCTCAGTAATATCACACACAAGCTCAGGATGCTGAGCAATTAAAGCAAGATTAACCTAACTTGTTGAAAAATAAAGTGCTGAACTTGTGGTATATTTAGCATGTATTTTTCTCCTGGGAAAGTGAATGTGATGTAGCTTCTAACCACATTTAGGGCACAACATAAGGTAATATAAGTTTGAATCATAATAAACTATATTCACTTTCCATGGTGAAAGATACATATATAAATGTAGAATATGTACCATTGAGTATACCCCAAGAGTTTTTTTACTCTGAAAGTCAACTAAAATCAACCTGGTGTACTTCCTGTCCATTGCTCGATTGCTTTTACTGTGTAACCAAATGACTCACACTTGTATGAATTGAAACTCGTGTGAATTTACCATTCTTTGTTAACAGTGCTAGTTTTTCACATTCATTTATGCAGCTCAAACACTGATTCATACTGCATACAGTGCAAGTGTCTGTGTGTGCGTGAGAGAGGAAACAGGAGATGAGAATGGGAAATGAGACATGAGTGTGTGCCTCTCAGATTTGATTTGGAGCTGGAGTCTTGGTGAGATAGCTCACTAGCCATCTGA
The DNA here is from genome assembly GCA_022985145.1 of Pangasius djambal. NCBI lineage: Eukaryota > Metazoa > Chordata > Actinopteri > Siluriformes > Pangasiidae > Pangasius > Pangasius djambal. Next base: position 20,025,582 of record CM040979.1, read on the forward strand.
TGTGGGTGACTGATTAACAGTTTAATTGATTGAAAAGCATTGTGGCAATGGGCTGAATCGTAGAGATGAGGGGTAACATCTGCTGCTTTCCCAAACTACCCCCTTCACCTTAGATCTCACCCCTAAAGCCAGCATAAGGCCACTGTGACCCTAAAGTTCCCAACAGACACACACAGCACGGAGGAGCTGGCAGGAGTCATAGGAGGTGATGCGGAAACAGACAAAAGTAAGAGAAGGGCGATGAGGAATGAAAGGAAAGTGTGGCTCCACATGAGTCTGGCCTGACTGACCTAACCTTAGACAAGTGTTATTATAGATTAGATTTTTTTTCCATGAATTGTGTTATTTTAAAATGTTTATTTGAATTTCAGTTTAGTTTTATTGTGTTGTGTGTTTTCTATTAGTTAATTCTTTCTGTGTCTGATCTTAGAAGGAGATACATGAATACAAAATGCACATTTATGTAGCATAGCTCTCTTCCAGCTATCTGCCATTTTCCACATTAAGCTTTTCACATTTCTGATTTTATTTATTTTAGTACATTATTTCAAGGCACAATTTTAGTATTTCTTACTTCTTTCCCCTTTTTCCTTTAATGACAGTGTGCATTGGAGCTGGCATGGTCTCCCCAAGTATGTGTAAAACCTTATGATCCATTTTTGATCGAATCCATCAGAGTTTCATCTGAACACGTGCTTCAATAGAAGACATAAGACAGAAGGAAAATCTGACCTTTTGTACAAAGCAGTTAAGATGGTCAATATCACGACTTTACTTACATTTAAATAGAGACCTAGAAATAGTGCAGAATCTTGAATATTAAATGTTCAAGATATTGAACATTTACTTTCTTCAGTTTAAATATTTAAAAATTCTAAAACCTTCTGTTTATTTCCAATTTTAAATGGAAAAAGAAAAATCCAAGATTTTCAATGTGGACTTTCGGACCCCACTGTATATATAATTTTAAGTAATACCTTTTAAGTTACATACCTTGCATGTCAATTGAAGTAATGTGAAAAATTAATAGGTATGTCTGTATGACAGTATTGGTGCTACAGTGCAATAACTGCTCTAATGGATAATGTTTAGTATTTACATGTAATAGTTGGTGCAAATTTTGATATTAGATTATCAAGAAACATTTATTTTCAGTTGAATGTTGAATCCTTACATGTTTTAAGCATTACACTTGTAAGTACTTACCTACTCATTTCAGTCAGATATATACTATGTGGTCAAAGGTTTGTTGACATGTGACATCACATGCATTAGTTGACCATCCCATTCCAGATCCCATTCCTTTTCTGTTCTAATAACCTCCACTCTTCTGAGAAGGCTTTCCACTAGATTTTAGAATGTGCCTGTGGGGATTTGCCAATTCAGTCACAAGGGCATTAGTGAGGTCAGGCACTGATGTCATGTGAGAATTCCTGGGGCACACTTGGTGTTGAAACAGTGTTCAGTGGGGTTGAGGTTAGGGCTCTGTGCAAACCACTTTAGATCTTTCACTTCAACCTTGGCAAACCATGTCTTCATGGAGCTCGCTTTGTCATGCTGGAAAAGGTTTGGGCCTTTTAGTTCCAGTGAAGGGAAATTGTAATGCTACTACATACAAAGACGTTCTATACAATTGCATGCTTCCAATTTTGTGGCAACAGTTTGGGGAAGGACCACATATGGTTGTAATGGTCAGGTGTCCACATACTTTTGGTCATATAGTGTATGTGTAATTACTTACTTACATATTTAACTCACACAGTATTCACAGTAAGTGTTACTTGCATTTTGACACCAAGTTTCAAATAAGTTATGTACTAAAATCTAAAATGTACCAGAAGTGAGTATATATTTATAGTACCTATTAAAAACTTGATTCACACTGTACTGTAAAATAAAGTGCTATTAAGTTTTTTCATTAACTTTTCATTGACGTTAAAGACCCTGCCTAAGACTAAAACTACAATCCAATCAATAAGTAATGACACAGATTAATGACACTGTTTTTGCATTCTTATGGTGAAACTGCATCTACCACATCTATTATAGAGTTTTTATGCATCTGTGGACCTCTACACTGTGTGGCTTTGAGGGAATTTACTCAAGCTGAAAACTTCCTGTTTAAATAGGCTGTGATTAATATGACACTGTGCGGAAACTCAGATACAGAAATGAATAGCTATTGATTATTGACTTCAGCTAAGCCAACAAAATTTATCTACCTGACAATATTAATCAAGGCCCAGACTGTGGACTGGGGAAGAGGGTTTTGCCTACACTCTGAGCAGGTTATCAAAACAGTGTGCCGTGGAATGAGAAGCTGATAATGAAGGGCTCAATTGAGGAGGCTGTGTTTTGACAATGATAATGCACAGATAACCAATCACTGAAAGCACATGTGGGCAATGGATGTCAGTGAGTAAGAGCTCACCGTTGCTCATCTTCAGCATGTTGCTTTACTCATCAGTTTACCAGTAACTCAATAAACACTGCACATAGTATTCTTGGAAGTAGCATATGGTGTCTTTCTCTATGCTTTACACATGCACACACAGACACACACGCGCACACACCAATATAATTCCATTTAAAATCTCATTGATTTGTGCTCTTTTAACAAGGAAGTATAATAGCCAAGCGCAGTAGCTAGGCGATCTTTGATGTGCGGCTGGCTGGCTCAGTGAATGAGCTCCGGAGTAGTGAGTGAGGAGAAAAGACCTGGGGAGGCTGCTCAATACACACTTTGATGTCCCTCCATTAGTCTCGGAAGCTGGAAGGTGGGAGGGTGATTGCAGTTTCCACAGACATAGTGATATAAAAAAGCATTTAAGTGTATGTGTGCGGCTGAGTGAAACAGGAAAAAGTCTTAGCAAGTCTTAGTATTTTGGCCAGTGTAGTATGATATATGGATGCAGAGAAGACATCTAGAATAAAAAGAGAAGAATCTAATTATAGAATCATACATACAGAAACAGAAACTCTTCACATATTGAATAGGACTACAATAATGCTCTCTAGCCCAGTGATTCTGCCATTAACCAGAACCAGCTTTCAGCTTTCCAGAAACTAGGCCACAAATGATCCAAAACACTTCTTTATCTGTTCCTCAAAGGTGTTTGTTGTCCATTCAAAAAGAAACAAAAAGAGATAGAACCATCCTGCACTGTGTATCCTGAAAATGAAAGCACTTTTTACATAAAAAAGACTCACAGCAGAGTAATGACGGGTAGTTAATGCATTCTCTGAAAAGAGTGTGACTTATTTGAAGTAGGGAATGAGGGCTTGATGGGCTCAGGAAACCAACAGCACACTGTAATTTCATCTACTCCCTATCCAAACGAGTGCCCGGGCCGGTCACAATGGATTTAATGAAGCACTTTTGCACACACAACTCCATTCCTTTATGGCATCAGTAACACCACAAGTTTTATAACACTGCTGTAAAATGCAGACAAAAGACAAATGGCTGTCAGTAAATTACTGCAGCGCCACAGCATTGGCTGGGCACAGGGAGGGGTTTGTTGAGCAAACCTTAACAAGAAAAAGAGGACAACATTAGGTCCCAAAACACACACACACACACACACACACACACACACATAGTCTTTAGCCTTTAGGGTATACTGCACACAGTACTGTAAACATTTGGCACCACAAACTGGAACTATGTTTTTCCTTTTGGTCACTAGTCAAGTACCAAATGTTGTGTTTGTATAAGTTCTGGTACCTGAATTGGTTATATATGACACCATATACAAACAGTGCTAACATTTTAAAATAATATTTTTGTCTGAAAATGCAAAAACACTTGAGCACTGTGATGATGGGGAGACACAGACACTAATTTGATCTTCAATATAATATAAGTTATATAACCAAACGACCAATCAGACAAGGTTAATTCAAGTGCTTCTTCCATGTTAGATTTACAATTGCATCAACACACCATGTGTGCAGGTCGTCTTCTTTTGTACTGTCACTGTGAGAAATCTAGTTATCTCTTAAGTTGATGGAAATTGAACCAGAGCCCTAAGTAATGTTGGCTCCCATTTGGGCATGTTCCTATTTTTAAATGCATAGTGAAAAAAAATCTTATACACACTTTTCCCCCTCTCCATCACTTCTCCAACACTGTGTCCTGACTGCCCGGTAACAGGAGCAGTGGTACTGGCTGGGTTCAGTACTCCTATGTCTCCCCTCTCTCCCTGTGGCCTTGTTACATTCATCACGATAGGGCTCAAGAAAAAGCCCTGCGTCAGGATCACATTTACCATTTAAAACGATTAGTGGGCTATGTAATGGATATGAACCTTTTCAGCGTCCTGTTCAAAGCTAGCACGTGTAATCTGCTGCCAAGTCCAGCAGTGGGCTGGTGCCAGTGAGTACGGTGCCCTGTCTGCGCCCGGTGAGGGTGAGGTGACAGGAATATGAGCATATGAAGAATATGAATATAACAAACTGTACATACACATGCATGTACTAAATATTGTATTACAATTTTTGTGGGGTATTTCCTTTGATTTGTGCATTAGTGCAGCTAAATAAGTATCTCAAAACTAACCTCAGTACTAAAGGAGAAAACTTTTCTCTCTTTTATATTATGTCTCAAAAAGGATATTTAAGCTATTACGTAAGATACATCAAAACTTTATTTTTATTTATTGATTTCACCTCTTGATCTTGATCTTCTCTTGATCTTACAGGATACAACAACTTTTTATTTCAATGTCCAGCAGTAGAAAACCACAGGAGAGTTCAAATTTTTGCACTTAATTATAACTGTCGACTGTCTTCACATCGAAAAATACAAACAAATTTATCACAGTAGAAAGGCCTTAATGATGGACTATGCTTGGAGTGTAAACACATCGACATATGGACAGTTTTGCACTGTCCCATAATGCAAGGGGGAGGGGCATAACACAGACATCGGATAGAATTTACTTGATGACTATCTTTTGTCTGCAATGCTTCTTCCTCTATCTAAAAAAAAAAGAGTCAATAAGCTGTTAATAACGAACACCAACAAAAAACACAGTTGTATAATTTACCTATCTAACATCGCTTAGAAATAAACATAATTCAGGACTATTATTTACATCAAGTACAAGACAGTATTTCAGTGTATGTATGAAAGTACAAATCCATTTAAAAAGTATGTTCTCTATCCTAATCCTCTAGTATATACTTCTAAGTATTAGGTCATAGTAAAAACACTGGCTCTGTGTGTTCACACACCTGTATATGGAGACTCTCATAGTGGCTCTTGTGTCCATCACACACATACGCTGTGGGTGAAAAGGAAAATAAGCAGTTCTGTCTCCCTTATCAGATCAGATCATCAGATACCCCCAGCACCCACATACGACATGCTCTACAATGACTGGAGAAAGTAAGACACCACCCCCCACTGAAATAACACTGTGTGTGTGTGTGTGTGTGTGTGTGTGTGTGTGTGTGTGTTTGTCAGGCAAACAGATCAATCCTCAATAGAAGCAGATCATTTCAATATCAAATACAGCACTGATGGTGTTTTTATTAAAGCTAATTGGCCGAGTATCTTTGTTTCTCTTTTACGCTTGGCCACATAGATGCATATAAGAAACAAATATACACATAGACATAAACACACATGAACCTTTATGCCAAGACAAACAAAAATCCTCTCTGACTGAAAGCATAGTGAGTGTATGTCTGTGTGTGTGCATGTGTGTGTGTAAATGGCAGTTAATTGATGCACACTGTCCTTTGTTTCATAATTCAAGAGCTTCTCATTAATGTGCCAGTCAGAATACAACTATCCGCCTGGCTATAAACAAGCTAAATGGGCACATGGAATGGTCTCACAACCATGCTAACAACACCTGTGTGTATATGTTGAGCATTAATGCATGTATTTATCATGTGTGTTCATAAATAAGTAATAACAGAGAAGAGAGGGGAGAATAGGCAGTGGGTGTAAAGTGTTCAGGAATTTTACAGCTTTATTTAATTATTAATTTACAATACCACAATGCATTTGGCAAATGGATGCATTTTAACATATATGAGAGGCTTGCCCTAGCATATGGTTGCTTTTCATGCTGTACAGATGCTGTAAATCTGCACCATATTTACATTTATACCATTCTTGTATCTGATTGGTCAGAAGGTACTGATTAATTTTCTATAACAATAGCTCTGATAATAGTGCTGGCCATAAATTTTAAATCACAGGTTTATATTAATGTGCTCATTATAATATGCTAATATAAAAATGGTATATCGTAACAGATCATTCATAGGGATGTATGGTGGACTCTCCAGACTAGAAAATAAACGGACTAAAAACATGTTGCTATCCAACAAGGAAATATTTATCACTGATATGGTGAGGTTTTTTTGTGAGGAGACATTTATCGAACATTTTTGGAAGGAGTCTCCAGTGTTAGCACTTTCTAACAGTCAAAGATAAAGCTTTTTATTTAGGTTGTCTGCCATGGAAGAGTGTAAGGTCAGAGAACATTGCACTTTCCAGTTTCTCTGCAGCATACTGCATTTTCTGTCTTATATATATATATATATATATATATATATATATATATATATATATATATATATATATATATATATATATATACACACATACACACACAGTTAGGTGCGGAAGTATTTGGACAATGACAGTTTGTGATTTTGCCTTTATACACCACCACAATGTTTTTGAAATAAAACAATCAAGATGTGATTGAAGTGTAGACCTTCAGCTTTATTTTAAGAGGTTCCACAAAAATACGGCATTTACCATTTAGGAATTACAGCCTTTTTAAGCAAAGTATCTCCATTTTCAGGGGCTCAAAGGTATTTGGACAACTGACTGACAAGAAGTTATCTGACCAGGTGCGGTCCACTCCCTCTTTACTTCAAGACAAATGAAGCAGATATAAGGTCTGGAGTTGATATCGGGCATTGAGTTGGCATTTGGCAGCTGTCCGACTGGAGCTACTAATATGAAGTCCAAGGAGAACTCAATGCAAGTGAAGGAGGCCATCATTAGGCTGAAAAACAACATAAATCTATAAGAGAGATAGCAAAAACCTTAGGTGTGGCCAAATTAACAGTTGGGTAGAAAGCACTGGTGATCTCAACGACATCGAAAAAAGGCCTGGAAGACCACGGAAGACAACTAAAGTGGATGATCGCAGAATCCTTTCCTTGGTGAAGAAAAATCCCTTCACAACATCAACTGAAATCAAGAATACTCTGGAGAAGGTAGGCGTATCATTGTCAAACTCTACAATCAAGAGACGCCTTCATGAATGTAAATACAGAGGGTTTTCAACAAGGTGCAAACCACTGGTAACACTGGAATAAGATTCTTTGGACTGATGAAATCAAGATTAACTTGTACCAGAATGATGGGAAGAGAAAAGTATGGTGAAAAAAAGGAACAACTCATGATTCAAAGTATACCACATCATGTGTCAAACATGGTGGAGGCAGTGTTATGGCATGGGCATGTATGGCTGCCAATGGAACGGGCTCACTGGTGTTTATTGATGTGACTGCTGACAGAAGTAGCAAGATGAATTCTGAAGTGTATAGGGCTATACTCTCTGCTCACATTCAGCCAAATGCTACAAAACTGATAGGACGCCGCTTCACAGTGCAGGCGGATAATGACCCTAAACATACTGCGAAAGCAACTCAAGGCTTTTTGAAGGCAAAGAAATGGAATATTCTTCAATGGCCAAATCAGTTGCCTGATCTCAACCCAATAGAGCATGCTTTTCACTTACTGAAGACAAGACTGAAGGCAGAAAGACCCACAAACAAACAGCAACTGAAGGTGGCTGCAGTGAAGTCCTGGCAAAGCACCTCCAGGGAGGAAACTCAGAATTTGAGTTTTGAGAACATGGGCTCCAGACTTCAGGCAGTCATTGACTGCAAAGGATTTTCATCCAAGTATTAAAATTACGGTTATATTTACAATTATGTCACTTTGTCCAAATACCTTTGAGCCCCTGAAAATGGAAGTACTTTGCTTAAAATGGCTGTAATTCTTTAATGGTAAATGCCATATTTTTATGGAACCTCTTAAAATAAAGCTGAAAGTCTACACTTCGATCACATCTTGATTGTTTTATTTCAAATCCATTGTGGTGGTGTATAAAGGCAAAATCACAAAAACTCTGCCATTGTCCAAAATACTTCCGGACCTAACCGTATGTATGTATGTATGTATGTATGTATGTATGTATGTATATATATATATATATATATATATATATATATATATATATATATACATACATACATACATACATATCCAGATCAAGCACAAGAAGTCAGCTTTGAAGTGGTTAGCAGAATCTTCTCAATTTGAACATCAGTCTAACTGGCAGTTAATCTAACCAGCCAATTATAGTGTGGTGAGAGGAGATGTCATGCTAACAGTACTTCATGATGTACAAAACAGCAGCATCCTGTCTTGTGAACGTGTTTCCTACCATCGGTATGTGGTATGAATTTGATAGCTTCCTGTGAAAAATGCATAGCTAAGTCAGCACATCACTTATGAACTGCAACAGAGTAAGCAAACACAAACAAATTACAGAGAAGATGACTGCATGTTTTTTTAATCTTTTACTTGTATAGTGCAAAGAGAGAGTGAGTGAGAGAGAGTGAGAGAAAGGGAAAGAGAGAGGGAGGAAATGTTGTGAATAGATGCAGCCGTCTCTTCGGCTAAGAGGATTTCTGGATGCGGCAGAGTGGAGGGAATTGCAGAGGATATTTGGAGAGAATTACCCCAGAATATTAAAGTGCTCACACAGTACTTCAGAGCTATAACCTAAAGCTAACACATGCACACACATACACACAAATAGATCTTTAAATACAAATCCACACACATGATAAGTGTGAGGAACCTCAGTTCTGTGTGCCACAGATCATTTTCTTCCTATAGCATATACCCACAGCTGAACTATAATAACCTGTTTAATAACGGGGATTTTAGTGAGGATATTAGATGGCAAATCTTTTGCCTGCTCAGAATGGGACTATTGTGCTTGCGTGGAACCAAACACCTCGCTCTTTCCACACTTATCTTGATCCAAAGCACGGAGAAGGAAATATTGCACCTTATTTGTGAGTGCTGCTGAAAGCAGCTCTAACAGCCGTTTTTCATGAAGCACTTGAAGGAGCTTGAGGCTGGCCTTCAGGGCAGTGAGCCACTCTTTGTGGGGCCTGGAGCTCTGAACAACATCAGCATGTGTTTTGGGTTCCATGGCTACATTCACACTGACCATAGCCCTCTGTGAAAACCATTACTGAACATGTACACAAACACACCCTCACACAAGGACTTTAGCTTAGAGTGTGTTTGGCTATCCTGATGGGGATACTAGGCAGTGATAGGATGGGAAGAGAGATAAGAGGTGTGTATAAAAGCCAATTTTCAGCCATGTTTACCCAAGAGGTCAGAGATCATGTTTGTTTGTGAGAGCGGTCAGCCATCCATTGCAGCCATCCATACACACACTCTAGGTGGAGTTGATTGTGCAGGGGGGATTTCGAGAAGATAATGGCATGCAATTTCACAAGAAGTCCTCTCAACTCAAGCTTAACCAGGATCTGTCTTCGTCTAATAATTTTTCAACACAGAGAGATGGCATGCAAGAGTGCTCTGTCTCAGCCAGAGTCTTGCACTGAAGTCTATAGTTCAGAAAGTCAACCACTAAGAGACACTCACAAAGATGGAGGGGATATTTAATGAATGTTTGTTTCAGTGATCTCAAATGACGATCAATCAAACTGTCAAGGCTTTTTTCCCCAATACAACATAGTTTAGTTGCAGAAAAAGGGTTTTATAGAGAAGTCTCTTCAGCGATGAGGCATTAGTGTTCTATGTACTAAACTCAGACCAGTCAATTCAATTAGAAAAGTAGCTATTTTGCATTTATTAGAGCTTGGGCACCCCTGGGAAGTGGAATTTCCTGCACTTAGACCATGTGGCTAACACAGTGTTGGCAGAGCACACAGCATAACCGAATATCAGTTACTTTAAACCATTATGGCGGAGTTTGCGATTTGGAAATGAAGTTTCCAAAGTAGATACGGTTTATCTTTGTTATGTGTTATTCCTAATAGAAATTCCTGTGTTATTCCTAATAGAATCACAGAAATGACAATAAATGCATGCAATAAAATAGAACATTAATATGGGCAATGTGTATGATTGCACTGTATTAGCAGAGTGAGTGTATATGCAGAAGGCTACAGGCTTTGGTTTAGTGAGAGGAAAAGCAGCATCTCATTCAGAAGCTCTGATTAGAACTCAGTGCTAATCAGCACTGTCTAAGGACAGGGCCCACAGAAATGTCAGGAGTTCAGTAGTTCAGCACACAAAGCTCCCTAACTCTTCTTCTCTCTTGAACTAGGAAGCTTATTAAAATGAACATCAAACAGAGGCCAAGTTTCAGTAAGCTGATGAGTATTCATTGGCCATTGCCATGGTGACCTCTGGCCGACCAGAGAGCGAGCCACAGTAAATGTCGACTGTCCTTTAGCGATTAACACTGAACGCAGAAAAACACACACGAGAAAATCAACATGAGCCGCATCAGCTCAACCTCTCTCTCTCTCTGTGTGCTAGTCATTTTCTTCATTACTGAAGCTGTGGATACAGCTGATATTTGTAAAGGTCTTTTCAGCCACCTCTCCCCTCCTGGATTAGATTAGATGTAATTAGCTTATGCAGATTGGTGTGCGGTTGCATGCAGATGTTTGGATGAAGCGGGCGACAGCTGAGAGGGAGCTTGTGAGTTATTAGATAATGGAAAAGGCTCATTTGTGTTGCATTCGGAAACTAACAAGGTTTAGCACCAGGCACGTCAATTGAGTAATCTGTCTCCCACAAAAGGTAGGTCAAAGGTCATGGGGCCTTTGGTTGTTTTCGCTACAGCATACACTTATTATACAGGGCATCCATGGTGGCATTCTGCACTAACATTGCTGACTGTTTCTGGCTCTGGATCAACTTATTTACTGCGCATTCTCATGGTCGCCTTTTATATGGCAGTTACATGGCTCTGCTCCATGGCACGTATCAAATTTATAACTCTGAGCTTGAAGTCCAGGAATTTCCATCTAGGCTTGGCTTTTCCTTTTTTTCAACGGTGAGTGTGATGGGAGTTGAGGGAGAGAGGTGGTGTGAGGGGTGATTGACTTACCACACTTCCTCTGGTGTCGGCACAGCTGCGGTTTAGCGCCACTGCATTGACCTCTGACCTCTCCCAGCTTGCTGTGCATGGATTGTTGGCACAGTCTGTTATTCCTGGCTGCTCAGTAAAGCAGCTCGCACAGCGTTGCTAATGGGCCGGCTGGGCCAAGTGCAGGTCCAAACTGGTCTCGGGCCAGTGGCTTTTACTGCCTCTGCCACTCATCACCTGTAAGAGGACCATGAAGCAAGGCAAATAGTGGACCATAGCATGCCATAATTTGTCTTTCTATATGTAACTTATAATAGCAACAGAAAAGGTGGTGAAACTATTTTAAGAGAAATTAAATAAATGAACACCAAATTTCCAGCCAGTACTTCTGTTAATATAAGCAACTGAACAATTTGGCAGCCACAGCAGGTTCCAGAGCTTCGTTTTGACATGGCTGTCTTTTCCTCATTTCTTGCCTCATGTGGAGTTCGCTGCCTAAATGTTCCATTTCCCATACAAAGTAGCAAAGTTAGGCTCCATTAGGAAACCCAACTTCAAGTTAACTTAAATATGTCTCCTCTAACCTCCGTCTGGTGAGTCACAAGCAGAGTGTGTGAGACTGCAACTGGACCAGAGGATAAGACATGAACGAGAAGACAAAGACACAAAGATTCAGAGATAAGAGAGATTCACATGCTGAGTACAGGGGTAGATAGCATCATGGTCAGTTTCAGGCAAAGCAGGAACTTGAAGACGAACAGTATCTGAGCCATTACAGTACAAACACATGCACACAGTCTTGTATTATTATGTTTGTGATACACTTCCATTGACTTGTGTGTTACTGTAGCTTAAATAATGTTATGACCTATACTTAACACTAACCGTTAAAAATCACTTGCCTTTCCCCTCAAAAACTGACTGAGCTCTGGATTTATAACTTACTAGTTGTGTGTAATTACTCTTTACACCATTTTAAGCTTATTATCTGTATTAACAAAATAGGGATCAAATCAGAGTGATGCTGTTACTAGTGTACAATCCACATTATATTCAAAACCCCGGCATGTTAATTAATGTCAAATGTCACTAAATGCTGCATTTGGAATTAAATGGATACTATTTGAACATTTACTGATAATTGGATGAGATGAAGAAATGCAATAGAGAAATAAGTATCGAGAGTCTCATTCTTAAAATTTAAGATATATTGAGGCAACAAACAAATCCATAAAATTATATTACAAAGTCAAATATACAGCTTTCACAAACAGAAGGGATATAAAGCATGATGTATTAAAGTTCTGGATGGCAACTAAATTAAGTATCAATCAAGTGCCAAGCTTCAGAAGAAAATCCAGACAAGAGTGAAATCTAAATGTGAAAATTGAAGAGGCACGAGAAATGTCTGAGGTGAGAGTAAGACAATAAACATGACCCTGTCGTTTATTTTCAGTTTAGGCCTCAATAAAGTTTAATTGCATTTTTAATGAGGGTGACATTTTTCAGTCCTAGTGAGGGTCTGATGGCAACAAGCACAGGAAGTCTCAGAGTGTGTTTTGTTGTGTGAAATCGATCCATCTTCAGCTAGAGAAGAGCTCCAGCACCTCCACTCCACCCCAACGTTTGTTTAAAATTCTAAATCTGGAATGTTTCAAGGGCTTCGGTAATAGCTGTCCAAGTAACCATATATCCAGGAACAGCAGTCCACAAAATGTCAAAGCATTCAGTAGATGAAGAGAGAATGAAAGGGGGGGTGGGGGGGTGGGGGGTTAGAGTGTAGTTAAGTTGCCTGTAAAAGCCGCAGTGCTGAAACTAAGTCAACGTCCAGGTGAGAGACATTATTCACGGCTCGGCTGGAATGAGTCACAGTGCACCGGTGACACATGAAGCTGAGCTCCGGGATCACTACCGGCAAGCCCAAGAAAACACATGACATGGGCCATCTGCAGGAACAGCAGCCACCAAACCATAGCCAAGTGCTGCTAATGAGCCCGTGCTGATGAAGTGACGTTTCAGCAGCTACAGACTGGTGGGTCGTGTCCCATTTAACTGATATCTGGCCAAAGACCACCACAGTGCTTCTGCATTCACTGAGTTAGAGTGAAGAAGATCTCTCTCACACTTCTGACTGGAGGTAATCAACGATATCACCTTCACTATCGCTCGATTTCAGCACTCTGAGCTTGTGGACGAGGCTGACAAACCTGCAGGCATGCTCCGAGTGAGTACCTTGTCTTGCACAAACACACTCTACGTGTGTACGAGCACACTCTGCTGGTTCAAACACACCCCACTGTTACAACGATGCCATATGGTCACTCTCTAGGGACCAGGGCTAAGCTGTGTACCATGACAGCCCACTCAGACCTGCTAACTGAGACATATATGCAAACAGCAGGGGAGATGATGAACCTGAGAGAGAGTGTGGATCTGAGAGTGAACAAGCTTGGAAGTGAGAAAGCTTGTGGAAAAAAAAAAGAAAAGCGACAGAGAGCGATAGAGACAAGTACACCATTGTCAAACTAGGTGTCATGTTGTTTACATTCTCTGGAACAGAGAGCTGGTGTGTCCTCTCCACTTATCTCTCTGCCAGACGCTCTGTCCCAGTGGAGAGTCAACAACAAGACGGACACAGTCCAAACGCACGGACGGCGAGAGTTAAAGCTTCACAATGTTTGACTTCAGCTGTCCGTTTGTTTAAAACGTCCATCCCACCTCTTGCTACATCGGCAGGGTTTTTGTTCCCTTTGAAAGTGTTTAAGAGGAAAAATGAATCCTCAAATACACTCAGCCAAATGGAATAATCCTCTTGAACATCCATTATGGTAGAAAACCAACAGCCCGCTCATGTGCGGATGGTTCCTTAAACATTTTTCTCAGTGCTCTATTTTTGGTTTGCTCAGCAGTGAAACAATGGATTTTAGGACAATAATAATGAACTGTATGTTTGGATTTCACTGAGAGGAATTTGCAAGGCATGCTGCATCACAAACACCATTGTGTGTGAAGAAGTGTGAGACTTTGTATGGTCCTTAAATTCATTTGGGCAGGAATGACTCATTTCTGCTCCTGACCATAACTCTTCGAAACATTTAGGCAGTGTTAATCATTCTCAAATTGGAGCAATTAGTCTTAAAACAATAGTGCTGCACACTCTTGGGAAAAATTAAATTCCATTGTCCCTCTGGGAGAACATTTAAAGAACCCTTGAAGAAGACTTAAAGTATTATGTTTTATAAGAATGAAGAGTACTATATGCTGAATTTACAGGGCAGTTGGCCAGACCATCTTCTCAGTCTAAGCCTTTTTCACACAATCCGGAAGGGGCTAAATGTTAATATAAACCCGGGTTCAATCCCGAGTAGATTGATGGAGACCTAGCACAATTCCCAGGAAATTATTTTGAGGAAAAGGAATTTATCATAAGCCAAAACACATCATGGAAAAAACTAAGACCTTTTAATAAAATAATACAGTAGTCACTGGAGGAAAACCTATGAAGAAAGTCAATGAAGGAAAAGAAAAAAGGCAGAATATCTGGAAATTGGGACAATCTACGAATGAAGTAGCTGTTGACTCACCTTCTGTTGCTGTGGATTATGGATTATGGATACCTTAAAGATCTTTACTTCCCCAAACAGTTAATGCTCAAGTCTCAGCCAACATGTACCAAAGAACTGCTGCTGTAATCAAGACTGATGTCCTGTACTCTAATTCACAATATGCTCATACTGAACATCCTTTCAAAACACTCTTATACACCTGTATATGGTAATAAGTTACAATTCCACTATCTGGTTTCGTCCAGAAGACAATGAGTTCCCTTTAGAGTCTGGTTCCTTTTAAGTTTTCTTCCTCATGTCATCTCAGGGAGTTTTCTTTGCCTCTGTTGTCTCTGGTTTGCTCATTAAGGATTTAAATCTACATCTGGATTTCTGTAAAACTGCTTTATGACAATGTCTATTATTAGAAGTGCTATACAAATAAAAATCAAAATGTTGGCCATTTGTAGTAAGGTCAAAGTGTTTTTCAGAAATGAATGGCACACAGTCAAGTTTATGAGATGTGGACTAATCAGCAGGCTCTGAGAATTTGGCAGAAGTAGAGAGAAGATGACTAACAAACTCCACTGACTTTGTGTGTAACAGAAAATTTTTGAAATGTAAAGTGTGCATGCTGGAAAAATACTGTCTAAATTCTGCAAGTTTGAATGAAGCAAAGCTTGAACATTGCCAGTAAAGCTTTACCAATAATGTCTTGAGTTCTGAGTGTGAAAGAAGTGTGGGTCTTACTTAACAGGTGTGAGATACACAGTGGTTATCTCCTCAAAATCCTCTAGCAAACCACAGTTTTATCCAGAGCTTTTCTCACACACTGCTGCACCATGATCTCATCACTCTCTCCCCTTGAGGAGAATATGTGAGCGGCCATTATTCTCAGCCTTCACACCAGCCAAGACAACCAAAGAGGCCGAGCCGACTCTAGTGGCCGTGAGGTTTCCATAGCGACTGCTAGTTGTAAGATGGTGGCTGGCATTGCTGGCACGTTTACATGCCTATCTGTTCTTTCTAAAATCCTGGAGAGGATGTTGAGGAAGGAGAGCAATAATTCAACGCTTTCCAGCTGAAGGAGATTTGAATTTACACCCTGTTAACAAGCAGCATAACTCCCCAACACAGAGGATTAATGTGGAGTGTGTGACGGAGTGACGAGTGGCAGCGACTCACACCTCCTCGGCACAGCAGCTGTTAATGAAGCGTCTCCTTCTTCTCTGCTCTCCTCTTCCTCTTTTTTTGGTCTTTCTTCCTCCATCCTGCCTTGTCTGAGTGTCTGAGCTGGGGAAAACCTTTAAGTTTGTGGCAAAGTGTGAAATCCAGGATTTCTTTGTGCAGTCATAGTCATTATTTAATTATTTATTTCCATTATCGTGCTTTCCACAAAACAACACATGGCAGTAATCTAGGCCTGGAATTTTTCGGGGTGGAAAATCACTTTTTGGCTTTTTACTCACTTAAATAATTTCCTGTGGAGAGTGAAAGTGATCTGCCAGTTTTGTAAAATGCAAGCTTTTGCACAGTTCTGACACTCAGTATCTGTGAAGAGCAGATTCAAACAACTTTGCCTTTTCAAAGCATGCTGCTTGGGCACTTCAGTAGTTTTGGATTAGATTTCAACATCCACTAATCTGAAGTTATTTTAAATGTTAGCACATGTCTGCGTAGGCCATTTGCACTGTCTCTGAAAGGTAAAGGAACCTTGGGCATTTTCAAAGAACATTTTCTTTGACCTCAGCCACTTATTGCAAATCAGTGTGTTTTTTACTGTAACACGCTTCAAATAACGAATGATTAGTAGACTCTTTGTAGCCGAACTCACACCCAGAACTGTACGAGCAGGTAGCGAGTGACCTCTATGACATGCAGGTAACATCCATTAAGTCGCTATAAGGATAGAAAGGATTCCTCCCATGCGAGGAGAGTTTTTTTTTTATGTCTTTTTTCGCTTCCGTCTGGTAACTGCAGCATTATCCACACCATTTATGGACATGGTCTAATCACAGCTAAGCTTTCAAAAAAACAAAACCACAGTTAATAATCACATTCCTTGTTCTGAAGAGATGGAAAAAAACAAGAAGCTTAAATGAGTGAGTCCTTGCTCCTTTGGCATTTGAAATGCACAAAGCTGCCTGCTTGCCAGCCTCATTATTCTGCTCTTGCAAAGAGCTTGGAACTATTCGGACCACTTTCCTCCAAACTCAATTCCACAAAAACAGCCGGCTTATCAAACAACAGTCAGAGGGTAGAAAAGGGGAAGGGGAAAAAAGCGATGAGAAAAGCAAGAAAGTAGAGCTGATCAGACTTGATTTTTAAATACAAATCTATTTGTTCCTTTTTCCTACACTGGAGAGGAATTGAGAAATGCACAGCTGGGATTTTTAAGCTTAAAAACAAACTGGCAACATTTATACCTGATCATAATCAGATAGCATTATTATTAAACCATGTGTAAACACACAGCTATAAACACATGCACAGACATCTGTGATCAATTATCAGGATAGTGTAATATAATCCAATAGCAATAGAGACTGTATCAAGATAACACCATGGAGAAAGCAGACCACTCAGAGTGTGTCATCATCTAGCAAACAAAAACTCACCCCTTGTAAATCACTGCAAACGTAGCTTGGTGTCATTTACGTTATGCTATTATGTTGAGTAGCTCTGGCGGTATAAGAAAAACTCCAACTGAGTGGACAGCTGGCTGATTTCTACCTAGCTCTATACAATCATATTTTTATGTCTTAAATTTTTTTTTTTTTTACACAGGAGAAAAGAAATTCAACATATATGCACACAGAATGCAGACTACAGAGTTTTGTGCAAAAAGCATTATTAAAATTATTACAATGACTAAAAAGCAAAACTATAAGCACCTGCAAGTAAAATATTGGGAATCAGAATGTAGAACTAGACATGATAAAACATTTTTTTTAAAAATATTATTTAAACCAATTTTTTTTTTTTTTAAAAGACACTATTTTTTGGGTTATTCCTTATCTATTTACTTAATTTTTGTTTGTTTGTTATTTTATTCATAATTTGTTCATCTTATTTTGTCACTTTTTGCTCATGAAATTCTTCCTTCACAAAGCTGATTGCTCAGAAATCTCAACCATGCATTTCTCAAAAAAGCCAAAAACATTAAAAATAAATAAATACATAAATAAACAAATAAAATTGTACTTTAAAAGTCAGATTGTTTCTTATGTCCTATTGGTGAAAATTGGTGAATAATGGGTTGTCTATGTGTGTGAAATTAAAAAAAAAAAAAAAAAATTAAATAAATAAAATAAGCCCATCAGCCCCTAGCCACCGGGCTCAAGAGACAAAAGAACAGCCTGTGTTCCTAAAAATGCATGCTCACTGAACGAAGAAACTCAAACCACACTCTCTCCCTATTGTAATCTTGGGTCAGGCAGAGAGGGGAAGGAAACAGCTGCTGTGGTGTTCGCAGGCACCATGAGACTGATATGAGGGACACAAAATGGAATTTATAGTTAGTGCTAGTGCACTTTATTAGGGTAATGCGTGCTATCTTAATACACAACCATTGACCTCGACGATGTCTAAATCTGCAGGTGTAAGGTTCACGGAGATGCTTGGCCTGCTCTCAGCTCTAGTTCATACTTCTGTGAACTGACACTGGCACAGCTGCTCGACCACACTGCCTTCATAACTCCCAGCACACAGGAGTCTTGCTCTACAGGGACAGAGGAAGCATGACAAAAAGACACCGACAGATTAGAGGTTGTGTATTGTGACTCATACTTTTAGAGGCTTGCAAATGCATACTATTGAAAAAATACAAGTGCTTATTAAAACTAACATGTGAACACACACGTAGTACCACTACTGCTAGCGTTAAAACTACAAATTACAGCCACTATAAAAAAGCAGGCCAGGCTACAGAAAGAGAACATTCTTTTATTCTGGTGTTAAGCTCTAAAGCCCTGACGGGGAGCTGGAAGGAAACCGGTCTAGATTTTCCGTCACACCCATCATAAATACGATCTGCGACTCTCGTTCACACACTCACACACACAGTCACTTCCAATTCACTGTACATTTCCACTGAGTGAGTTTAACATCTCTCTAAGGGATGCCTCTTTCCCTGCTCTGCTCAGGAAGAATGTTCCAGATAACACACACTGCCAAAAGAACTGATTGAGTTGTAAACACTCCAAAGTGAGACTACATACATTTCAAATGTTCAGTGCCAAAGTTGTGTAACAGTTCAACAGCATTATACAATGATACTGTAATAACCTGCATAATTTACAGCATGGTGGCGAATCAGACATTAATGACTTGTGTTACAGGAATTAGAAAATGCAGTCAAAAGCACAAATAACATGGAGCATGGTCCATCATGTAAATGACACACTCAGCAGCCTGATCACAAAGTGGGTCACGATTATACAACACATCCTTCTCCTTTCCTTACAACCGTGACAGTGTGCGTACAAGCCACATCAAACACAAAAGTGCAATTACTTTGGCCTCCGATGCTAATTAAAACTTCACCTAATAATAACTTGTAATAATTACACATCCCAAATGGATTCTGGGAAAGCTGGAAGACGAAGTAATTACACCAGTGCTCTTTTTGAAGGCAATATGAATGAAATCTGTGCCTCACAAAACCCTACTAGAACAATAAAAAAGTAAGAAACAAATACGAAAAGCAGCAAGAATTTCATTATGGCTTACAGACGAACCTGCAGCTGGGCGAAAAATGGTCCCAAATTGAATCTATGAAATTGCCCCCATCACTGAAATTGTATTTGTCTGTATAGGACTGGATAGGCAGACAGTGTGTGTAGACCTGGTGAAATGAAGTTATCAGACCTGACGTTTGAGAAATCTTGAGTTACAATGCATTGGATGGAGGTATTAATTTGAAGAGAGTGTCAAACCAGGAAGCTTGTTTGTGTGCACTTCCTACACTCATTTTGAAGAACGAAGCTGTCTACAAAACTACAATGAATAACATTGTCAAAGTGAAAAAAACTGTTGAAAACAGAATATTTTCCAAAAGTGTATCTTAGAGCTCCTATCTTGCGTTCCCGTGATTTTCTTGCAACTTCTAGTTGAGAGTACAGTGTGCACGTTTTTGCTGTCGCTGTTCATATAAATTATATTATTATTTTCCTTTTTTCCATTTATTTGTTTGATTTTTGTCCTTCTGTCTTTTGGTTTAATGATTTTTATTAAATTTGTCCTCTGGTTGCCGGTTGTGGCGGAGCTCCAGACCCAAGCTTGAGCAGCAGATTTCCCCTGGCCATGTGCGTTGAGCGTCTGCTGGCTCTAGATTGAGTGCAGCGACTGATCACCACTAGTGTATCTGTTGCTGTCGTTGATGGCAGGGAAGTTCACTCTACTCTGCTCCTTTAACTGTCTGGTGCCAAATTTTTCTGAGGGTTCTCAGGTCTGTTCAGCCCTCTCCACCCTGTGTGGTCCCTGTGCCCGTGTGGACTGCATGAGCCATGCCAGTGTCTGCCATTAGCTGGACTATGATCGGCTGTGCCAATGAAATCTGATCACAAGAAAAACTTTTGAAGGATTCTGTTAACCAGTCTGTTTGTTTCATCACCATTTTGTCGTTGTGTTTATTTTCCAAAATTTAAAAGCAAGCCTGGGTTCGAGAAAGGCACCATATAAATTGAACTTATAATTATTAATCATGTTTGAAGGCTGGTTGTGGCACTGTTCTGTCTAAGAGCTGCTAGAGTGAAAGAAGGAATATAGCAGAAATCCCAGAAAATTTAACCTGGTAATATTCTGGGTTTTATGTGAGAAAGTAATGTCTGGTGCTGGTCTGTGGTGCAACGTTCAAAACTTAATTTAGCTAAACAATGCAACCAAGACAATCATATTTTAAATGCATATTTAATAAAGTAGTGTTATAAAAGAGGTTAGTAAAAAATGTATGTGTTCAGAATTAACATTCGGTTTGTCTAGTACAGACATTTTATTACCAAGCTATGGAAATATATTTGAAACATGTGTATGATGAAGCTATTAGAATTCAATTTGTCCATTATCTGCTCTCTAAATGTCCATTGTGTCATTTATACATTCAAAGTGTGCAAATACTACGAGCATGAAGCAACCATACTTGTGAAGGATTTATGTGCGAGTATGACGATAACGGGAAACAATAATAACAGAAAGATGCCGCTTGCCGAGAAGCGTGTGGAGAAACAACTCCATCATCCTCTCATCCTTCCGATGTGGTGAATCCTTCTTTCCTCTCTTGACAAACACATCCACTTTCTTAATCTTCCAATTTTCTTTAAGCAAGACTTCACTTAAGCAGACATAAAATACAAACTCATCAACAGTCAGAATAGATAGAAGAGAGTACCTTGTAAAATTTCATTAAAAAGCCTTTTACGGTATAAGAAATGCTCTTTTCTGTGTCAGTGGTTCTAAATGATGTTTTTCATAGGTGTCTCCTTTAATAGCTGCATATGAACAGCGTGGTTATGGATAATAAAAATAAATGTCCTAATGTAAATGTTGCAGAGTGGCTTTGAAAAGGCAACATGCAGGAAAAAAAAATGATTTAAAGTGTAAAGGCAGAGGACCACAGAGTGACAGTTAATAGACTCATCCAATGACAGGACTGTAGGTGTGCCCTAACCCCTTAAAATCCCAGAGCCCCTGTGTGGGTCCAGATTTGCATTCCTCATCCTTTTATCCGTATGCCTTCTATATTAGTTTCATTTTAGTTACTGAATAATATGCATTAAGATCAACAAAGAAATAATAATTTGGGAGATTAAGGGGTTAACACAAATATAGCACTAACATATAGCACTTGTATTGAAAAGAAGTTCACTGCACATTCTTTAGGCCGAGTAGATGAATACCAAAGCAAAATAGGATTAAACTTCTGTCATGTGGAGAAACATGCAAGCCCCGGCTCACTTAGGCATAGTACCATGGGAATCTCGCTTGACTTGGAAGTTGACGCATCTAGGCTCATACACATCCACCCTCCCTTTGTGGTCAAGTTCTGGAGAAAAAGAGGAGCTCTTGAGTGTAGCTCCATTAATGCTCACTTGGCAGGAAGACAGGAATGTATTATCGCATTTTTTAAAGATGTGGCCTTGGGCAGCAAGTCACTCAGGATAAGGCAGAATGAACTACAGGTCAAGCACATAAACAACACTGAAAAGATAATGAACATGGTGCTGCTGTGTGGTTCTTTACATGTTGCGTACCAGGCAGCATACAGAATGCTGTGCTTAAACGGCTGCAGTCATGGCGTTCTTCTGTCTTGGATCAGGATGGCGTCCATCTGCGTAGGCAAAGCGCTCTGGACTAGTGTGTCGGAAGCCTCCACGGTTCATGGTGTCATACCGGGCACCTCGGAGGGGCACAGGGGGTGAGGGGGGCACATCCTGGCGCAGGGGGCCTCTCTGTGGAGGGTGGGGGTGGTAAAAGCCTGGGTCATTGTGCCGAGGGTCCAGAGGACGAGGGGGGTAGTTGGAGTGGTAGCCTGGCTGTGGGGTGGTATAGTGGGCAGGGTCTCTGGGCCAAGCCTGTCCTGGGTACTCAGTAGGATCCACTGGACCCCTTCTGTAAGAAAGAACAGACAGAAAGAAAGTTAAAAGCTACCAAGTAGGAATTTTTACCTGAGAAGTACATTTCTTTCAACTTTCTTTACTCTCAGTGTGCCTGGGAGTTGATAGCTACCTACTCCTGTGCCAAAAGATGAGTGAATAAGAGCTTAAGAAGGGAGGGACTGAATTGTGTTTGACACCAGAATGGCCGAGCAGAACAGGAGAAATACTGCTGGGATATAGATCCTGAGGGAGAGGAGATATGGGAGTACAATAATGACCTCTAATCCAAGCAGCTGAAATACAGAGATGGAGAGTGTGAATGAGAGCAAAGAGCTACAGTCCAAAATTGGCATCTTCATCTGCTGTTGCATAGCAGTTTTGAGTTTAGGGTTAAGACAAAATGCTTTAAAGGTATGACAACAAGTTTAAAGGAATACTCAGCAATTTGGCTCAAGCTAGCAGGAACTCAAATTTAACGCCTTCAGAGAGCCTTCACTAGGATAGAAAGCCTGAATCCTAATGCAAGATGGGAAGCTTCTTGAATTGAGAGACAACATAACTGAGAGGTATGTAGAGACACCTCCTTGTCTTGACTGTTTGGATATTTGTGGTCCACCTCATTTGATTACAAATGAGTTTACAAATGTTTTTTTCTGCCACAGTTTTTCTGTTGAACATAAAAGCTTAAAAAGAGTTCTCTGGAAACAGTGACAAGAAGACATTTGGACATTTCTGGTCTACCTGGCTGATTAGGGTAAAATCTCTTGAGTAACATAAGACTGGGCAGTCATAATCCAGCACTCTGGAAGGCTTCCCTTTTTACTTTTAAAAATGTGAAAGGAAGATAGAGGAAAAGAAATGCAGTCATAAGCTTGGCTGCGTTTGCTATGCTGCAACACTTTTAGCCATCTTTCCGCATGGCTCAGGTTCAGGATCAGTATCAGTGTAGGCATGTGACACATCTTAAAGAGCTAGGATAATTTAGTCCAACTATCCAAACTAGATCCCTTCCCATGTTTGTGTGTCTGACACATGTCCACGAACAAGCCGCTGCTGAAGGTATCAATTAGCAGTCGTGTTCTCCATATCACAAGTGTGTATCTTAAGTTCCTCCTGCTGAGTGTGGAGAACATTATATTTAAGAGTCCTTAGCTGGATGTCTGCTTTTCCAGCTCATCTTAGCTGCAGTATGTTGATTATCGGGGGGAGGGGGGGGTTTCTATAACAAGTCAGGGCTGCAACCCCAGAGGGCAGGACAGCAGGCATTCCAAAAATCATCAGCATGTCCTTAATCTCTCTTCTGTGCTGACCACCCATCCAGCACAACAGCCGGACGTCTGCATGCACACACAGTCCCCTACTCCATAACCCCTTCATACTGGACTTGGCCTTGCCATGTCAACTTCCTCAGGCTCTGATAAACGTGTTTAGAGAGGAGAGGAGTGCGGAGACCAGATATATCTTTACAGAAGATTATCAGCTTTGGCACATGTAGTGGCTGTCTGCACCTGGTCCTCACCACGTTCAACAACACTCATGCAAAAAAAAAAAAAAAAAAAACAAAAACAAACAAACAAAAAAAAAACCAAGCACATTTACAATAAACCTTTTTTCTCCTCTCAGTGAATTCCCAGACATGTTGCCTTCTCCCTGACACTAATCTAAAATAGCTCAAGTATTTAGAAATCTCAGTTCTGGCCTGTTAAAATGCAAAGCATACGAAGGCACTCAAATCCAAATCTGCCCCGTTTTTTTATTTAATCCCTGGTATTAACTAAATTTGTCCAGTTAATTGCCCATAGTCATATCCCATCTGACTTCTAGTACCTAGATTGAAAGGACTGGAAATTGAAGATTTAATACAGCCATCTGCAATGGAGGATTGAGTAATAACACTCTTATTACACATAATAAGTCCCATTATGTTTTAATATCATGCAGGAGAGCATTACATCTGTCAGTCGCTCGTTTATTCCTATACATCAGCGCTAGTGTGTTATGGCAGGCATCTGGGAGGAATTTGGTGTCAGTGACTGCACTAAAATCCTTTTCTTGTTTTGGGATTTCTCACACCTGCCTCTGAAATTAGGAGGAAATTCCAAAGAGTCACCAATTTGCTGGTACTCATTCGCAGAGGGATTTCTGGAGTGTCAGTGGGAAACAGCTGTCTGAAAAACTCTGATACAGGGCTATGGCTAAGAAAATCCTACACCACCACACACGCAACATGGATACACAAAAACATACAGTCCAGACCATGCCAGTAATCCAGTGCAGAGCCCTGGCTAGTTTGGAAAACACCTTCTACTGGTACTTTATGAAATAACAACTGTAAATAAAGAAGCTGTAAATAATGTCAGACAGAAGTGCTGGCTGTCTGAACAGCTCAGTTAATGGATGACTGAACAGCAAGAAATCCTCACATAGAGTGGGGAAACAGTACTCTGTTTTCCTTGCTGTACTAACTCCCAGCTCCTTTCTAGCAGGGTTTAGAAAGCTTTTTGGTATTCTTAGACCATAACCACTTCAAATTAGCATGAGGATGTTCTACTCCTGCCAAATGCTGTAAATGTTGATTTTGTTGAAACATTCTTAGATGTGGCCAAATGTAATTTTCCTACTTTCCTTCAAAATACATAAGATAAGCAACACCACGTGGTATAAACCCACCATGAAATGACCAAATATCATGAGGCAAGGCCAAGGAAAAATGCCAGTTTTATCATCATTTTAAAAACAGTGATGACACTCATAAAGCCAATTCAGTTATAATAAATAGAGCAATTGCCTCATTCACAAACTCATCATATCAAAGTTCAATCCCGAAGAGTGCTCATGTGGGTTTTCTAACTCAGTTAAGTACTCATAAAACTCCAGGTAACAAAGTTTCACTTTTAGAATGAAATTTCATTACCCAACTTGATAAGGCACTAACGACAGAGAGACCAAAACAAAAGAGCAATAAAGCTCGAGTGACGTGTAATGAAAGATAAATGGCTTTATCATCCAGCACTGCTGAGAGAGCAGTACACACACTCAGAGTGTCCTTCTCAAACGTTCCTCTTCTAATATCGACACAAAGTTCTGCTCAGTGTGATGGTCTTTTCGAATCTACTTTCTATCATTGTAGAACTGTTCGGTTTTTTATCGTGGTCAGTCTGAGCAGTGTGCTTTTATGTGTTCTCTCCTGTAGTGTTCTTAAACCAGTTCTGTTATGTGGGTAAAGATCTGGAAAAGCTGTCGTGTGTTAATCCCCTACAGAGCACCTGGCTGCTGAAGTGACGCCCTGGACACTGCGAGGCTGGGTAATGTTTGCACAGCTGCCCTCGGGAACCGTGCACCTTACCCCTCACACACTCACACACACACACACACACACAGCTGACCCCTCTGAGCCACAAGACTCCAGTAGGGCTCCGAGCGAGGGGCTCAAAGAGGCCAGATCCCGGTAGGATTATTTAGAATTCCAGGTTTTTGTTGGGAGAAAGGAAACCAGAAAAACATTCACGCTACCATTATAAGCTTTAGCTGTCAGTTCCAATATATTAGACATCCATCCATCAGAAATGTTTTCCCGTTGGCTAAAGAGTATGAATTTGAAGGAGTATTAATGTCTGTTTTAATAGCCTTGAAAAGAAAATATGACAAGTATCAAATACTGTAGTGGTATTTAAATAAACACACTTGCAAAAAAAAAAAAAAAAAAAAAAAAAAAAGAGGAGTGAAAAAATTCACAAAGTACACATCTCTCCCTCTGTGTGTCTATGCGTGTGTGGTGGCACGTAGAGCATGGTTAAAAGGATGAATTAGGTGGTTAAGTGGTCTCGGTGTCTGTGTTGCTGCGCAGGCAGAAATAGCTCTTCGGATTTTTGAGCTGAAATCCTGCCCACGCAGGGAGAATTCCTTTCGAGAGGCAGCAGAAGAATGCTGAAGGTCGGCACCTGTCGAATAAGGCTGATGGCTTTGTAGCGCAGCTCTGGAACGCTTTAAGAAATGCCAGGCTCCTAACTCATTCAGTGCCTGAAATCACGACTGATTGTTCTCTACCACAGAAGCCAATGAAACCATCGATAAATTAACCTGTGCCTGATTACACCATTAACCGAACATTCTCCGTCTGTTACCTGTCTGGTGCACTAATGGGATGCTGTTTGATGCCTGGTGGGCCGAGCTGTACTAAATGAGCTTTGCTCTAATAAACTCATGCCTGTGTGCTTATTGATGCAACTGAGGAGAAGTTGGCTGGAGCAGGGAGCTGAATTTCACAGCTGATTGGATATAAAGAGCACCTTTATTTTCCAGAGCCTACCTGCGGGAAAGGTGGGACTAAGTGGAGCGGCTGGAGGAAAAATGAGCGTGAGCTGAAGCATTTAATGAATGAGTGGATGAAGGGACAGAGAGAAAAAGAAGCTGCAGCAACAGAAGAGATGCAAACATACATGTAATAGAGAAACTGAGAAGGCATGATGGAAAAACATTTTCTTAAACAGGCATATGTAACAGAGGATCGGGTGACAAAGTGTAATAACACTTTTATTACACATAATATGACCCATTATATTCTAGTTTAAATATCAAACAGAGGAGTATTATGTCTGTCAGTCACTCATTTATTCCTTAGCTTCAGTGTTAGTGTGTGGAAGGTATCTTCGAGGAATTGGGGTTCTCATTCCTTCCTCTGAAATTAGGACGAAATCTAAAATGGTAAAAGGTAGCACAAGTAATGTAGTTATATAAGTTTACATTGAAAATATGGGTCTCTTACAACACAGAGTTTATTAAAATTAAAATAAATAATTAGAAGATATTTTGGATAATATATACACAAACCTGCGACTCTAGTATACCAGGACTGTGGTTGTTCATTTAATCCCGAATGTTACAGGACCAATCAATGTGTGTCTGATAAGAGGAAACAAATGGAAGCAGAAAGTACAGGCATTGGAAGAGAGGAAGGGAAGAAGAGGAAAAAGAGAGAGACAGTGGGGAAAGAAAGGGGTGAGGAGGTCCAGCCTAGCACAGATGGTGGATGCTTGGTTGCCAAGGCAACATTGAACAGGCAGAACAATGGAAATATGGCATTATTTTCAGAGCTCTCGTCAAATGTAACCTTTTTTTCCCTTTCTTGTCACAAGTTCTTTTTCTGGCATTTTGAGTTCTGAATCTGACAGCTCTCCTGTACGTCTGACTGACATGTGAATGCTGTACTAACAAATGTCCAAAAATGCTCCAGCAAGTCTCTTAAGCTCTGTTAAGATCTCAGAGCAGAAGATTTCAAACTCGTTTAAACTGTGCAGGCGGGCCAGCAGGTTCTTGACATGGGACCTCATAGGGTAAGTGACACACACACACACACACACACACACACACACAC
Source organism: Pangasius djambal (assembly GCA_022985145.1). Lineage (NCBI taxonomy): Eukaryota > Metazoa > Chordata > Actinopteri > Siluriformes > Pangasiidae > Pangasius > Pangasius djambal. Next base: position 20,053,288 of record CM040979.1, read on the forward strand.
ACACCCCTTACTATCCTTGTGAGGACCTTCCATCGATAGATTTATTAATGCATCAATTAACGCTATGCTACACTTAAAGCTGTAGTTTTTTGGGGAAAAATTAAACAAACAAAAAAAAAAAAAGTTTCCTCAAATGTTCAGTCAAATGTCCCCATAAGGGCAAAACTGTCAGATATTCCTAAACTTTGCGGTCCCCACCAAGATATAGGCACACGCACACCCACACACACCCTTTGTCAGTGGGCTTAAGAAATCTGGGAAAGCCTGTTTGGTTGCAGTAATGACTGAAATAGAGGGAGAAGCATGCGAGTGTGAGTGAGCGTGCATGAGAAAGCGTAGGTGATGTGACTGGTTTACACTCTATAGAACTGGGAGCAATTGCGTCACTGTGCCTCATCACCCTGAGTTCAGCGAGAGAGACCACCATCTGCATATTAATCACCCAATTATCACCCCAACTATCCAATGAAAACTCTGCCGAAATCAAATGGAACTTTGACTTGGCCAGCTAATCCAATAATCTTCGGATGAGGAGGGATGTGTCGCTCTTTTGATTGGCCGACTACCCTGGATAATGAGCATATACATTATATGGGGAATGGTTATAATTGGGCACATACGGAGGAGTGCACATTTGGTCTAACAGGCCAGCAACCTTCCTCCACCTGCGAGGACCAGTGACCTCAGCTCTGGCTAGAGGAGAGCTCAATAGTCAGGGTTAGAATAACAAGCAGGGTTAGGGTTCGTGAAGGGCTGTGTGGCCAAGCCCCACCATAATTATGTCAGCATAAAAACACATATTATAACGGAACTGGAGCAACAAGGTAACTTTAAAGGAGAAAATGGCTTTAAAATTGGGCTCTGGGGGATATTATGCAAACGTCTGTACTGAAAAACCTGTATTATAAGTGATGCAGTCATGTATTATTTCAGCAGTATGTCATGAATGCTAAGATGACACTTTCATAAAGTTCTGAGAGTCATCACAAGCATATTCATCCTGGTTATTATTTATTTTTTTGCTGGTTGATGTTAATCATTTGAGCTGGGCTTCACAGCCATCAGTGCAGATGGAGTGAGAGATGGAGTAAAAGACACAGCAATGCTGTAACCTGAGTCAAGCCCAGAGATGCAGCGTGATATCGAGTTGCAGTGCCGGCCTGTCTCCCTGGAGAGGATCAGGTGAATTCCCAGGCGGAGAGGGCCTCAGAAGGCAGACACTCCAGATTTAATTATAAGCTTTAAAGAGGATTACTCAGCACTGCGTGAGAGAGAAAGAGGCCGGCGGCTCGCCACTTTCTTTTTCTCCCATTCATATTCATTCCTTGAACCTCGGTTTTTGATCCTCTCATTCCCTACTTCCATTTTGTTCTTGCGTTTTCATTCTTTCTCTACTTCTCTTACTAATTATGCTTCTTTTACTTTCTCTATGTGTCTAATTTACTGCTCTCCAATACTTCTCTCTTTGCTGGTCTCTCTGTCACATTTTTTTTTTTACTCTAGTACAAGTTACTCCCTTTTTCTCTTGCTCTTACTCTCCAACACTTATCCTATTGCTGATCTTTCCATCACTGTCCTCTCTTATTGGATGGGCGGATGAGTGGGCATACCTGGGCAGGGAGGCATACTGGCGCTCCACGTCCTCATAGCGGGGAGCCAGTCTGGGGTCAGGACTCCTGACAGGAATCTGTTAAATAGAAGGAGAATGTTCAGTCAGACAGAGAACCAACACACCCACACACACAGTCAGAGTTTCAGCACACTCATCCATTCCTGTCACATACTGCTTGTAATGGATTACTACAGAACTGATTAGATGACATGAATAGTGCAAGTCATTTTTTGGTTCCGCCTAAGCTCAGCTTTATTCATGCTCCTTTCCTCCTCTGCATTAAGAACACTGATGAAAGTTCCCTTCCTGCTCTGAAATACCTGCCGGTTCCGTAATCAAGGCCTGAAAGGTTGTGAGAGAGCAGCTCACAAAGGCTGCTTATTGGGGATTTAACATCAGGAGTCATGAGGAGGGGGTAGGAGGTTAGATTATGTTACTAAAAACAGGAAGAAGCTGAGCAGTCCAGCACCCATCATGGACTAACTACCATCTCAAACCTGAGGAAGAGCCACATAACATCATAATCTCTTAAGAGAGGTGCTTATCCATTTAACATACAGATTTGAGAGAGAGACCCCTTCAAACACCAGAGCTTTTAAAAAGAAGTTTTCAGGCACTTTACTACATTCAGAACCAGTCACTTCATTTTTTTTTTTTAAGAGACTTCTCACTCTCTCAATCTTTTTTCTATTCACAGAAACAAGATAAGGGTGATGGAAGTTTGAGGCTGCAAGAATGTCAGCCCGGCATATATAGGTAACTTAATAAATTACAAATACTGACACATAATCCATGAGGAAATTATTCCAGTAGATTTAGTTGTGGCTGACGGATTGAAGGTTAGGGCCATTATGGAAAACTGGCTGCTTTTCCGAGGGCAATAAGTGGGAAATTGTGTCATCCGTCTCAATGAACTGGTTTTAAATACACGCTCGCTGAGCTGCCACCTCTATCTGCCGTACTCATAATGGCTGGCCCACTGCCTGCATATTAAGCACATTTCTCCTCACTAGCTCTGAACATGGAAATGTCTTGAGGCCATGTCCTCACAGTGAGAAGATAAAGGGACAGGAATGCATTACTTAGGAATGGAGAGACAGGTTGAGAGAGGGGCAGGAACAGACTAGGTAAATGACAAAGCGTTACTGATGAAAAGAGGGAGGAAATATGTGTCCTTTTATTCAGTGTCAGATATTCAGTGTTTCTGCCTTTGTACATTTTTCGCAGGCATTTTAGAATGAAGTGTTGTGAATTCACATGGAGTCAAGAATCTTTTTTTCCCCCTAGATGAAATAGTCCTTTAGGCTAGTGTGGAAAAAGGCCAGGCTGAGACTGTGTTGCAGGCAAGCCCAAGGGGAACAAAACACTTATGGACTGGGAAAGAACAGTCATCTCCTAGTGCCTGATATTACAACTCTGTGCCAGTACAGGACTCAAATTTTTCCCATGGGTATCCCTTATTCCCAAGTGTTCTGCAATAAAGATTTAGAATACATTTGGACTACCTCATGTCCTTGATGATTTGGCAAAGCAGCAGATTGCACATAACTCTCACATGCACTCACATTATCATTTTAGAAAAGCAACACATTAAGCACCTTTCCAGAGTAGACAGTCATTTAGCTACCGATTCTAATATATAAGGAGTGCATCGATATCAATGCTATTCTATGTTGACAATGCTAGATGAGTGAAAATAACAGACCTTGCTCAGTATGTTGTTCTTGATGAACAGCCACTATCAGAGCTTAACTCCAGATTAGCTTTCTCCAAATCAGTGCCTTTATCTGAACCCAACCTGCGCTCAGTTTAAAAAGAACCCGATCTTTGGACATACTAAAGAAGAAACAACTTCTATCAGTTCCCTGAACCCTGAGACCAGGTAATAGCATGAGGCAGGGATACGATAACAACTCGTAATGACAACATTCCCTATTTTAACCTGATTTTTGAAGTGTCTCATTCAAGGTTTATCTTGCAAATTCAGGCACCACACTATGTGTGAGAGATAGCAAGATTCAGATGCAGCTCAAGGTGAAGTGTTGAACAGAGTACAAAAGAGAGAGAGAGACACTTGAAGAGTGGCTCTTAGCTGATATGAAATAAATCCTTTGCCCAAACACAGCTGATAGCATCTGCAAAAGCAAGTTAAAAATGCTTCCGTTTCTTAGGTATTCACAAAAACCCTCTTGTGGGCTTGACTCTATGCAGATTTATGTGTATTTCTAAGATAATCAGTGTGACTGGGTAAATGTGTGTGTGTCTGTGTGTGTGTGTGTGTGTGTGTGTGCCTGTCTGAGTGCAATCCAGTGTCTCCAGTGTGTGTATTTGTGAACTCCAGGTCTCTCATTGCAATGAGTGTATTTCCCACTTCTCCCTAAGATGATGGTTTTGAGCTCATAAATATTCAATCACTCCGATTAAACCAGTGCAGAGCGAGCAAGCCAAACAAACAGCGCTGCACAGACAGGAGCGAGGTCACAACCCGGCCGAATGGCAGAATATGTGGCTTTCCACCCCGTCACCAAATCTCCATATTAGAGCTGTGCAGACAGGTGGTGCCTCCAAACTAATTTCATCTGACCGACTGAAACACCCACCTGTGGCATTATCGAGTGTTTGTCCAAACAGGGCCAACATTACAGCATGAAAATGGCACTTGTTAAATGTTAATAACCTCTAAATGAGTTTAGTCATGGAAAAACCTTTTCCTGCATTGAAATTAATCTTGCTCTTGCTCTTTCCCTGGTGTATTGATTTCAGGCCTAAACACATACATTAAGATACATTAAATGATAAATGTGTTGGTGCTGCAGTAAGTACATGGCTAAATATGATTACTCTTGGCCTGTTTGCATAAAGAAATCAATTTTCAGGTTCTGCCAACTAACATACAAGGCAAGTGGAACAGGACCTAGAAAGAATATTCTGGCTGTTCACTTCTCAGTGTATTGGAGCGCTTTATAAGTTTAAATTGTATGTAATTTATATACATATATATGAACATATACATACATGTTCCACTCAACTCAAATGTGGCCATATGGTTGAGACTTTAATTTTGCACTAAAGCTTAGTGCTTATTCACTTCACTCTTACATTACCAAGTTTTCCAAAAAATTTTGTGACATTTTATACTTTTCCAGGTTTAAGAATGACTTTTTAAGATTCCATACTTGTCTGGTCTTCCCAGAACCTTGCAGTACAGAAGTGGCTTTAATGAAACCCTGTCCATTCACTGTTTAATATAAAGGCAGCATAAAAAGACAGCAACTTGTTGAGCTCCTCTAGATCAGCGGTGGGTTTTCGAGGTTCTGTGTGACTGACATGTGGCCATGCAGCAGTAGCAAGAGCAGCAGCCACAATGTGAAGCTGAGTGCTCTGTGTAATGAAGGCTATAGGGAAGGCCTGTTCTAGCCACTCGGTTCCTTCGGCGCTAATGGCCTACAGAAAGCCATTTCACGGCATACTGAGCAGAAGGAGAACACAGTCAGGGGAGGAATTCACGCAGAAGAGACTGACACGGCAGACACGGACTGTCCATCCTGCACACTCTACTATCTATACCAAAATCTAAACCAAGCCCTGTGTCCATCTCAGATCCAAAACACGCTCAAACAGCAGCTTACGATAATCCAGATGTTCTTAAAGAAATACAGATCTGTAATGCAGAAACAGCATAATGCAATACAGATGCTCAGCAGAATGGTGGTTAAATGTGGTATATTATCTTAATTGAATAATACATCGCTATTCTGATTAAATAGCATGTCTGTGCTGGATGAACTATGAAGATAGTGAGATTTTACATCAGGACATTTTTAAAACGAGCCATCCATCTCTGGCATATGAAGGACTAGAGGGTTATTAATATCAGCTCTGAGAAATAGCTTCCATTACTCCATCATGAACAGTGCTTTTAAAATACCGTCAACACTGGGAATATATAATTAACGGCAGAAAACAAAGCACACCCCAGACAAATACAGATAATAACATGCATTTCCAATTTGAGGTTGTGTAGCTGAGAAAGGACAAGGTGCAGTAAAATATATAAAAAAAAAAAAATAAATAAAAAAAAAACAGAGTTCCTGCTCTTTTTCCAGCTGACTTGGGTGTTTCATCATCCGTGGCGGCAGGCGCTTGTTTGAACAGTGTGCTGGTCATTACTCTTACACACAGACATCTGATCACTTTCTCGTGAGGACATGAATTACTGGCCATGTCAAATCCAACTGAAGGGCAATCATTTATTCCTCTGAGCTGGTAGTATAAATTCAACATGCGCAAAAACATGCATCGCTTCCTCCCCGTGGGTGGGTGGGGAGGGAGATGAGAGAGGCAGGGAGGTGAAGAGATGCACTGATTGAGGCGAGATGTTTTATTTCAGGATGGTAGTTGAAACAGCAACAGACTGCTGAAAGAGAAGCCAGAATGGGATTGGACCTGCACAAACAAACAGACTCATAAATCCACACAGACACACACGCACACACACACATACACACACAGAGTATAAGCTTCTGGCTGTACTGAGAAGAGAATCTTATTGGACTGCAGACAAAAAGGGAACGTCTAATGGCTCCGTGTTAATGGCTGCAAAAGTCACTTCCATTGTATTCCTTTAAAACCCGAGTCACTCCGATGACATGCTTGAATGTAAACTCCAAACATATAAAGATATACACACACACACCATTTTTCTCTCACTTGCACAAGCACGCTAACACACACCCACTCATGCATCCAATCAGCCCCAAACTCAACTCTTCCTAATTGACTTTAGCTGAACTGCTGGCACTGCACAAGTGATGCGAGTTATAGATTATACGAAGCTTTTGCATTGCCATTGATTCCCTTGTGAGAGGAAGGAGCAGGGCAAGATGAGCAGAGAGGGGAACTGAGCTATGCTCTGACCATCTCTACCATTTAATTAAGTGCACAGAGTCAGAAGACCACACAGCAATAATATAAGTACAAGTGTATGTAAAGCACTGCTGCTCACAGGAGAGACAACAAGAAGAGCACAATGTACCAGATACCAGTGAAATGTGAGACATGGAGACTTGCTCGAAAATCTGAAAAGTGAACAATTTCATGCTTAGAAATGTTCAGTCTTCACCCTGATTAAAATTCACAATAATAATGTTCAGTATAGTACATTCTGGTCGGATGAGAATTAAGACCCCTAAAACAGGCTAACAGATTATTTGTCCCTGGACATTATGTATTTTTATACTATGACAGCTACATACTAAAATAAGAAAATATCTATTAAAAAAAAAAAAAAAAAAAAAAAAAAAAAAAAAAAAAAAAAAAAAAAAAAAAAAAAAAAATTAAAAAAAAAAAAAATAA
>CM040979.1:20082193-20136195 GCA_022985145.1 Pangasius djambal
ACAAGTGGGAGGCACATATGCAAACTGTTGTAATTCCTACACCGTTCACCTGATTTGGATGTAAATACCCTCAAATTAAAGCTGACAGTCTGCAGTTAAAGCACATCTTGTTCGTTTCATTTGAAATCCATTGTGGTGGTATATAGAGCCAAAAATGTTAGAATTGTGTCGATGTCCCAATATTTATGGACCTGACTGTATGTCCACTTCATCACTTCTCTCCAGCTCTCCAACCGTCACTAACTCCAACCACTCCAGAGCCACTTCATTTGATTGACTCCAACAACAGCCATATCACAACCATCTAAACACACTCCATCATTTCAAATTACGAGGCCTGTAATTATGCCATAGCCTACAACTGTATCAAAACTCAGACTCACCCTTTAATCAGGCAGCTGTGAGCTAAGCTGCTCTGCTCTCACGAGTTTGTTAGACCAGCAAAGATAAAAAAAAAAAAAATAAAAAAAAAATAAAAAAAAAAAAACTTGACCATTGTGGTATTGGGTTAAACTGGCTAAAGCTGGAGGAGCATGTTTTAGTCGGGGTTTCTATATGCAATGCAAAAAGTTCAAATATGGCCAAGTAGATTTTATAGGCTACACATTATAAGAAGTAACCTTTAGGTTGCTTCCCTCCTATCAGTGAGATAAAACCGATAATCTTTTGGATGGCATTTTGTAATTAGATCCAATTTGAACATCTGGGATATAATATCTGAAGAACACTGCTTTGTAATGCTGAAGGCTCCACTTCCATTTGAAGCTAAAGAAGCTAAAGTTTATATAATATATAATGTTTAGTCTCATGGGTCATTAATATCCATTTATACAGAACACCATCTCCTTCAATTCCTTGTTAGTGCTTGCTCTCAATGAGGTAAGGGCACATTAAAAATGAACCTTCACTGTTTTGCTTGCTGGAATAACACATGAAGGTTTCCACTGACCCACTAAAACAAGATTGTTTCCCAGGAATACTTGATTGGTCAAATGCTAACACAATAATTAACCTTAAACAGATCAGCTTCACAGATAACAAAACCAAAGGTTTACATCAACAGACCATCTGGCAGGCTCTATGGAGAGGGCACTGTCTAAATATTAGTGAAACCTCCACTTGTGCTGTGATGGTTAAGAATACTGCTGGCTCAACAAGATTTCCCCAAGAACTTGAAAGTATGATTTTTGGTTCCATTTACATTTTGGGTATTTTTGTAACTTGAGGGTGTGTATTCATGTAACTAAAGCTAAACTTCATTCAAGTGCATTTCCACTGTTCGCCAGCCAAGTTAAATGAAGGTTATGTTGCTTGGCACTCTATCTTACTCATGCTGTACTTTAAACAATATGCAAGTGCAAAAACCTTTGAATTAATTTCACCAGTGGTATTCAATGTCAGCACCAGAGACGTCAGCACTTTTTCCAAGCAGAGAGTGGGCTACAGATGGAAAGGCAGCTGATCCGGGAAACAACTGACTTACCAAAATGCTGTTTGAGGTTAGTGCTAGTTGCTGTGGAGATCCAGTCAGCTAAATGTAGCATATTCTGTCAATAGAGAGAATTGCAGCACAATTTCTTCTTTTTTAACGCCAAGAGCTCAAACCACAAATATCCATTGATGTCTTGGCTAGCTATCATGGACGATATTTCCCTTTCATATTTCTCAAACAGAATGGAAAAATCACTTTCAAGCAGGGTAAATCAAGTCTGCAACAAAGGCACAAACCTCCTTGTATGGCCCTGCCCGGCTATGACCCTAACTGGTCATGACTGTTACACTAGATGAGGTAAAGGCAATAAGGCAACATGACAAAGTCAGTATTAGTCTCACTTTCTGCCAATCCATTACCACTGGAACCTCTGTAACTGCAGTGCTCTGGGGGCTTTCAACAGCATCACTATGACAAGGTGAAAGTGACTGGGGCTGAAAAGGGGTTCAGAATAATGAAGGGTGGTGGCAACTTACTTCCCTGTATGAGCTCTCCTTATGCTATGATGCACTCCATTCTCTCAATAATGCACTCAGTTAGAGCACTTAAATTGTGTCACCCTGTCATATGAGAGGTTAGGGGTTATAAAAAGATGGAGATTACTTCAGGCGTGTCTGCGACTCTATGCAGTTGGTTTGACAGTTTGGAGTGTGAGACAGGCCAGGGTGGGTCAAGCACTTGGAGACAGCAATATACTCGTCTATGGCCAGCACTCCCCTGACCAGACACATTCCTGTCCGGGGACTCTGCTATTAAGGCTGTCTGAAGAGTGTAATGCATATCCATAAGGTCATGATCTCTGCTCAAACATGGTTACATCACCATGATAGGGGATGCCCAGTGAAGGCCCCAAAGCTTCAGACAAAAGAGAGACAGAAAAAAAAACCGAGGGAAGCAGCTTCGTAATAACAGTCTGTCTTAACCATCATCTTATCTTTACACTTTATGACCCATGAATGGTTATGAAGATGTTTGCAGGGAAAACCCTTGCCTACACTTGTACTGAAGATTTAATATCCAACATGCATGAAATGTATCTCTCACAACAAATGACTATTAGTTTCAGAGTCTTGGACTGTCTAGAGAGATATTTTACAGAAAAGTGTCTGTTTCTGTATACAAAAATGTCATACACCTTAAGGGAAAATATCTATAAGGTTTAGCAAACTGCATACTTACACTAGCTATTTTGAGTTCTTGGTGATTAACCGTCACACTTCCTATTATGGTGAATTCCAGGGGGAATGGAATGTCGGGTCTTATGACTGCAGTTTTCAGTTCAAGAGGTGAGTCATAAACACAACACCCAGCTCCATGACCCTGAGAGTAATGGCTTATACAAGCTTAAATCTGTGTATCTAACTGTCTCTCTTCACCCTGTTTTGGTTGTCAACTTATTATTCACAACCTATCTCCCTGCTTCAGGCACACCATACTGTTCTGGTCAACAGCACCACATTCACAAAAGGAATGCAGGGAAATAGCTGGGACGCTGGGTAATGACATAAATAACAGTTAGGGTTTATGGAGCAATATTTCTCTTCAAGAAAAAAACTGTGCTGGACAGTTCACATGAAGATGACAACTCACACAGTCAGTGAAACTCAATTTGGTGTCTGGAAGGCAGTACTCAGGCCCAACACAGAGGACAAAGGGCCCTCTATCCATAAGCAGAGATTCTCTGATAGAAACCGGAAAAACAACGTCAGGTAGCCCAGCTGCCACAATGGCTCACACTCAGAAAAAGACCATGAAAGTCAATTAAGAAGGAAATTAGGCTGGAAATGAATTATCCAGCCCTGTAATCTCATCAGAGCCACATGGTAATTGAGAGGGCAGATTATCACTCCCAAATTAGTGCAGAGTTCAGCTGCACTCCCACGTCTGAATTTTATGCAATACCAAGGTGAATGCGGCAAATGGAATGTTCTGCTTTTCCAAAAAGAAAAATAAGAATTTCACAAACTGGCTAACATCAGTTTATTATGTTTATGAAGTGATCTTTTAATGTACTGGGTGAATGGTGGCTTCTGTTCTAATCTGTATCAATGAACCAACATAAATCTTTTCATACACCAAGGAATTGGTCAGGAAGTTAACATTAACATCTAAACCACAAAGATATATGGTGTCACATAATGGAGAGATTCAAAGAACTCAAAGTGTCACCAAAAATGAACTAAGGACAGATCAAAAAATCTCATGACCTTCACCAGGAATAAAGGGTCCATTTATGCAAGACAAAGCCTCACAAAGTTCACTCTTTAACCAGTAAAAATATCTGGAAGTGATACATTCTATTGGCTGCTGTGTACTGAATTTTTTATTTTTATAACCTTATTACATTTGCATGCGCAGTGGCTTTGTTGGCTTCTTGCAGCTTGTGTTTAAGTAACTAATCCCAGATGTTCTGTGGGAGATCTCCACCCATTCTGCAAGCATAACCAAGTGATAGAGAAATATTGAAAATCTGAAAACCAAAGAAGGTAATGTCTGCAGCATCTTTGAGAAAGAGTAAGACAGAGCACAGGAAGATTAATTACTGGACTGGATGTCCAAGGTTTAGCAGATTTTTGGAAAATCTAACATTCTGTTGCTCCAAATAAGGTACTACAGTATACTAACAAGGTACCAAATAAGGTACTACAGTATACTAATAAGGTACCAAATAAGGTACTACAGTTGCTGTATATCATCACTGGCAGATTCAATAACACAAAATAACACACCCATTCTCCTACTGGTCATTATTCTCACAGAGATGCTAGAGCGATACAGAACAAGCAGGGAGCAAGGAAGCTGCAGGATGTAGCAGTTATCCTGTCTCATTAGTGTCCCTTCAATCTGAAGGCATTTCTTTGCTATTCTCCTTCACCTTCAGCTGTGGTTTCAGCATGCACATGGGAAACGTTGACTGGTATGAGTCAGTGGATGTGGCACACAAGTTAGCCCAGCTGACAGGAAATCAAAGGCCACCGATCATTGTTGCAGGCCTTGTTCGCAGTCAGCTTTGTTGCTAATTTTGAAATAGAGTTAACAGTTCCCATTAGATTCAGTGGGACCCACATCAAAGGCTTTACTGCATATCCTGCCATTTCTTTACCCAGATCAACCTTGACTTCATGTAATTGCTACTGAGACAGACCCAGGAGAACTGGAGGAGCCGGGGTCAAAAGAAGGCAAACTCAGGCAGGGAAACTCATTCACATAAAAGGCACACCAACACTAGTGGCATTTGAGCCTGCCTCAAACCACAAGTAAGCCTTGAACAGAAAGCCAGTCTCCTACTCGTGTATACTAAACAAAAAATTTGTTCTAGGATGTCATGGAAAAATACTTCAATATTGGCTGAAGTGGTTTTGGCAGGGGTGTAAGTGGGGTGGGTTTTCCCCCATTGTGCATGTTTGAAAGCATGCCAGAGATGATCCTGCTGATCTAGACACGGTGTTGAGAACCTGGTCTGGTTTGTGTCCCAGCTCAGTGGAGGAAGCAGAGATGGATCCTCTGAGACAGAGCCTGACAGATTTGCAAGATATTTTTCACACACTACATCCTATTAATGGGAAGAAACACAAGGTCAGAACTAGAGTTATACAGTATACAGTAAATGGCTGCTATCTCCATCTCGTTAACACCAGGAGTCAGGTTGGAAAGCCAGCATTAACTTCTGTTCCTTAACCATATTACAGCCTCTTAAACACAGTCACAAGATCACACTATTTCTGGATGCAGTTCAAATGCCATGCTGTATGCATGACCCACCAAATGCCTCTTTGAAAAGAAAGTCCTTTAAAAAAACATAAAAAGCCCCAAGTCATTTTATCAGGAATTCATTAGATCTAATAGGCAGCGCTGTATTCTGCTGACAAGAAGAGTGGTGGTGTTCATGACATTTCTACTTCTCTCTCTGACACTAAATCACCCCAAAGTCATCAAGCAGAACAGGAGAAGACATTGTGCATCATTCATTTACAACTTAGTAGCTGTGGGCTAAATATAAAGAGAACAGTTAAAGAGATTCCCATGAATCCATGAACAGATGAGACATGAAGGTGGAAGTACCTTCTGGGGAACATAGACAAAAACTAATTCCATCTTTGTGTGTTTGAATTACCAGTAGGATTACACGTTAGCCCCACAAACCATTTCCACTTGACAAATCACTATGGGCTACACACCAAATGGGTAACACTTTACTCAAGGGTAGTGTTCATAAGGCTAAATGACACCTACATACACACGTCATGACAACTGATTTTAACCTGCATCACAGGCTTATTCCAATCTGCTTTCTTCAATATTGATGTCAAGTCGAGTTGTGACAGATTTTTGTTAACAAGGTTGTGTTGTGATACTTTGATTTTTGTGACTTTAACTGAACTGTAGCTCACTGTAATTCTGGTTTGTCAGAGTAACATAATGATTATGTGACATACTGTAGCTTACAAAGACAGGGTTAAACCAGAAAAACAAACAAAGAGACACTTCCAAATGATAAGATATCTGTGGTATCTCCTGAACTTGACAGTTGGTGGAAACATGGACATGATTTTAACACTGACAATCATTACACTGTATCAAAAGAGTTATGTATACACTCACCTACTTTAATAGGAAATGCCTTGTTGATGAGAGAGATCAGAGGAAAATGGCCAGACTAGTTCAAACTAACAGGAAGTCTATGGTACCTCAAATAACCACTCTTTACAACCATGGTGAGCAGAAAAGCATCTCAGACCACACAACACATGAAACCTTGAGGCTGATGGACAACAACAGCAGAAGAACATGCTGGGATCACTGAAACTTGGTAAAAGAGTCTCTGGTCCTTAGGACAGTGCAAGGACATCACTATTTGCCCTATTCTGAATGCATGAGCTCACAGACACACACAACTGGCTAGTGTCAATCTGACTGACAGGGAGAGAGAGAGAAATGCCATCCCTCCCACCCAAAGAGTATGGCCAGTTTTGCTCTCTTGACTCTGGGCCATGGATGGCTACAATCTCTGGACATTAAGGTGAACAATTTTCTGTTGTGCAACCTGAGAGCTGAGTAATGGGAGAAAATTATATATATATATATATATGCATGCACACACAAAAACCTATCAATATATCAGTAATACACTTAAATACAACGCTGTTATGACATTTTATTGTAAATCAGGCTGAAAAATGCCATGGCACATCATTATTTATTTATTTAAAAAAATATATATACTCAACTTAACTAAGGTGTTATATCTTGACAAATTGAATAAAGCAGTCTTTATGACACCTAATACCTGTTAAGGTTTCTATCAGTTGTCCAAAATGACTAATTCAACACCATCCTTAAGTAATGTTTTACTGGCCAAATGTATTCAAATGCTGTTCAGAACCTCTGTTCACAGTAACTTTTACTGTACTGTCCATGTATCTGGAAAGCAAGGGTGGTGATACTGTCTAAGCCAGAGAATCAGGATGAGTGTAATTCTTCAGCAGTGCTGACAGTCAGAATGCACTTATCTTGACTCTGTCATTCTGTTAGTACAGTTAGCAACAGTCAATTCTCTGGAAAGTTAAGTAAACATTTGGACTTTCCACACAGGCAAAAAAAAACATGACATCACTAGAGGACTCACAACTCTAGCGAATAAGCAATAAAAGAAGTGGTGTACCGAATGACTAAATATGGGAAAGGCCCAGTAAACAGTAATCTGTGAATATGAACTACTGGGATGCTTTGTTTAGCCCTAACCTGGAATGTTACTGAAATCGAGCCTGACGAAAATGACACTTTTTATTGGCACGCCACCAATTCAGGGAGCTGCTGACACATTTTTGAGACTAGACACTATTTCCACATACCATGTAATGAATACAGTGAAGCAGTTACTATGCAGAAGAATGCAGAAAGCACAGAGAACACGTGTGTGTGTGTGTGTGTATGTGTGTGTGTGTTTGTGAAGGCTCAGTAGGACTATTCTGTTGATTTAATTCTGCTACAATGCCTCAGGCAAAAGCCTGCCGTTTTTTACCACAAGAACATCACCAAGCCACTGTACTGTTCTGTGGCTTTATAATTGTTTTGACCCAAACATCAGTCATTAGGAATGCATGTACATGCTTGGATCTGTGCCACTGTGCTCAAACCTGCGGCTGCTTCGATTTTCTGCAGCTACAAAAACAACTTGCAATAACTTTGTTTTGATTCATGGAGAATGTCAGTTTCCTTGTGTCACCGAATAAATTAGCACGAAATACTTTTAGACGAGCAAAAGAAGAAATGCAAAAGCAAGCCTTAATGAGTGGACTCATTAGACTGGGTGATTGCTGTTCGGAGATAGTTTAATTCAATCTGTACCTCTAATCCCAGTGTCTGCAATTCTTTCTGTTCTCCACTCTAAACAAGCACAGATTGGCTCATTTGAAACTGAAAGAGGTATAACTATTGATCCTGCACAAAGTGAGTCACAATGTGTTCTCTGTGAATACAAACAATGCTGGTTTGCCCTAATCCTGACCCAATAAAGAGCGAAATAAAACGAGCTGCCGAGTTCAGCTGAAGTTTGCACAAGTGATTACTCTAAGTGCAAACGCTTAACTGCTGATTCGCGGAATAAAACAAATGTATGATTAGTGTGTGGACTTGGAGCGGGAAACAGTCAGTGGGCATCAGAGACACAAGTGCAGTAATTATGTGATCAAATGGTAGGATTCACTCTCTGATTCCCTGAATATGGAAGTGGAAAACTGAAGAAACAAAAGAACACACTCAAGCAGGAAATGACAAAGCAAAATGATATTTGGACAAACCCCGTTTTGTGCTGTGTTAGCTTGTGCGTGTGTGTGTTTGTGGCTCTGTGTGTGTGTGATGAGAGTTACTGTGCTGGCCAGAGCTCTGTGAAGGTTCAGAGAGATGGGTGGAGTGATAAAGTCGGTGCTGTTGTAGGCCATGTGGGAGTTCAGCGTGTAGAGGTTAAGTAAAGTCGACTCACCCGGTGTGGGTCGTACTCCGAGCATTGGCGTCGAGCCTCCAACTCTTCGTAGGCTGGAGCAGCTCCCTCTCTCCGAGCCTGCTGATACTCTCTGCGCAGCTGCTGGATACGGTCCATACTGCTGCACCAAACACGCGCACGCGCACGCACACACACACACACACACACACACACACACACACACACACACACACACACACACACAATGTTGATTTCCATATTGATTTAGTCTTAACAACTACATATTAAACAAAGCCTGACCTTTGTTTAATGTGTGCTCACCCCTGCTGTCTAAAAGCTTAGAAATACACATGCTAATAAGTTTTTGATGCCCACACAAATGCATAAACATACAGAGCAAAGGCTTTAGCATAATAGATTTTATACATTAGATGAAGGTCAAGGGGGCATGCTTTGCTGCTGACGGATTCAATTTGAAACAGGAAATGCCTCAAAAAAGTGAATGCAGCACAGTAATGTCAAATTCACATCAAACTACATGGACAACACAAGCAAAACACAAGTTCAAACACAGATAATCACCATTCTCACTACAATATACCTCAGAACAGGATTACAAAATAAGACTCAA
The DNA here is from genome assembly GCA_022985145.1 of Pangasius djambal. Taxonomy (NCBI): domain Eukaryota; kingdom Metazoa; phylum Chordata; class Actinopteri; order Siluriformes; family Pangasiidae; genus Pangasius; species Pangasius djambal. The sequence goes on from CM040979.1 coordinate 20,091,260, forward strand.
TGTGTGACTGTGTCTAAATGTATGTGCTGATGACATTTTGATAAAGATTCAAAGTTAAATAAACAAACAAAACAAGACAGACACAACAAACGGTTTGTTTATCTAACACTCAGCCAAAGAATGTGTGATATTTTCTCTCTGTCTGTGCTCAAATATTGTGTTGTGTTACAAAGCCATGGAAGTGTGACGGTGCTGATAAGGGCCTGCCTGTCAGTTCAGGGCTACTCGCACTCAAACACAGTATCACCTCCGTACACGCCAAAGTCACCCGCAACCTTTCCACATCACAAACGCCACACATGCAAAACTAAAGCACAGCATTGTAAAACACACACTGCTGCAATGTCAACAACAGCTAAATATCAGGGTGTCCAGATCAATATTATGCTAATAATAAATTAATCAAGATGTTTAGATCACCACAACAGCCTTCCTCATCCATTACGCAAAGCAACAGTCCCACATACATATAAGCTACATTTAGAAAAAAGCTCAACAAGCGAAGCATCTCCAACTAGTTCACAACATAGCTGACAGACCTACAAATACATCAAGGTTAAATTTAACTTAATGTAGCCATAAGATACTAAATGGACTTCAGAAAATTGAGATATACAGGCTATTTTATGACGCTTTAAATTAGTTGTTTTGAGTTTTCGAATTTATTTATTTTTTTGTTTCATATAACATGATGTGCAGTTCTGTCCTCGACGACTTGAAGGATAAGCTGACCAAGCACTCGTCTGCTATGCTTGCTCATCACTTTCATTTAATTAATAATGGGGAGGGGGGGTTATTCATAGACTTCCATACTATTCCCTTTTTTTAAAAATTTATTTAGCATGACATATTTTGGTTACATTACATTGTCAGACAGTGGCACTGGACATAATACTGCTCTTTGGGTGAGAAAAATGTGCAAGGTCAGAATCATGTGCAACTGAGACTGGCTGTCTAAGTAGCAATTTTGGTATTAACTCTTCACTACATGAACATTACAGCCCATTATACAACCCATTATATCAACTATGCTAAGGCTCTATATGTATATGCATTTGTGTGGGCTTGATACATGGAAAGTTAATGATAAGAAAATCACACACTAGTACATACAGAAAAAGCAAAACAGTGAGTTTATATACACATAGTGGGCTTCCAGCAATCCTACACATACATCAAGGCAAATTATATACATATGTTTTGCATGTTACATAATACCATATTTACATTGTGTTATATATATTTGCAAAATACACACATGTACAGACTGACAAGTCCAACAAGGCATCCTGGCAGTGTTACCGAGGCAACTGAGTTTAAATAAACATATAGTGTCCAACACTGAAGTGACTACATCTGCTGTGAGGATGAGAGCAGTGCACTCAAAATGCTCAGGATATTTACACTTAACCATTTGGGGCTCTGAAACATACAATAAAAGTAGAACATTTCTGCATTAATGCCAATTCGAGACATTTTTTTTTCTTTACACACACACACACCACATTCTACATGAGTCTTTCCTTTCTGTAGTCCTGAGACATTTTACTAATATAGTAAGCTATGAGCTCAGTACAGTCTTTAACCTCTGAAACTTCAGCGGCAGAAAACTCCTGGTTCTGCTTTCTAACAAAAAAAACACAGTTACACAATCAACACGATTACACAATAATAATAAAGCATTGCGTTACATACATCCTTTTTTGATGAAAATGTTCTTTCTCCACAAGAAGTTTATTAGGTGAAATAAGGTAACAGAAAGTACAGGACAGCTTAACACAAGTGAAAGAAGCTGAGAAACCTAAAAATAACTCGAGACATTGGAGGTGAATCCAGATCTGATAAAAATGTTTTTCTCTGACTGAATGGGAAAGGAGCAGAAGAACGACTGATGCTCTTCCTTGGAACAAGTGAGCCCTGACAACTCAACTCCCCTTCAGGCACTCGGTAGAACGCTCAAATTTAATTTGGGCCTTCTTTGGGCTCGCAACTAATCAGCCTGTCTACTGTTTATCCACTGCTTCACACATCCTCTGGCACACACACATTGGGAGAGAGTAGACAGAAGAGGGAAAGAGAAAGACAGACAGACAGAGAGAGAGAGAGAGAGAGAGAGAGAGAGAGAGAGAGAGAGAATGCAAGGATTGCAAGAGAGGATACAAATTAATTGGTTATATATGAGTTTATATGTTAGTGATACCAATAAACCATTTAATTGAAAAAGAGGGGTAAAAAAGAGAAATAAAGAGGGACACAGCAGATGAGGATAAAAGTGATAAGATATAATTAGATTAAAAATCCTTTAAAAAAAATCTTATTAAGATGACAAAAGAAACACAGGGATGATGCAATGGGAACAGCCAAATATGCACACACTGACACACCCAGGACACGCCACGTCCATGAGAAGCAATACCATGCTATAGGTCAGTGCTTACACAATCACATACACATACAATGAACTCATACCACTATTTCAGTGTCACTGCTGTGCTGAGAATGATCCACCAGCCCAATCATGTCTGGTCAGTGGTGGCCCTTTTCCATGTGTAGTGTATAGCAACAGACGAGCTATAATCAGTAACTATACACCTACAAAGTACACTTACATGGTAACTTTAGCTGAGAAAATGGCTAATGAGTGTGTGTATATTATACATATAGCCAACATAGAGACTACATGTGTGTGTAGATGAGGACAGAACAACACAATAGCATCTCTTTGATTTCTGGACCCTCGGACAGAAAAAAACAATGCATGACGGCAAACTTGCATCATACTTACATTTTCTTTCTCTCTCTCTCTCACACACACACACACACACACACACACACACACACACACACACACACACACACACACACACAGAGTTCAATAAGGACACACATAGGTCCCCGCAAAACCAGATTTCATGTGCAGTGGGAGCGAATTAGTGCTCGGGGATATGTGAGTTATATACAGAAAGGATGAGGGCACTAAAGGCCTGCAGGAGCTCATCTGGAGCGGGAAGACTCAGAGTTATGGCCCAACCTCCCTCCTGCCATTTTTCACCCCTCAATTTCTGTGATGGAGGGCCAGAAAGAACAGAGCTGAGACATGTAGCTGCATCTATCTTCTGCTCTCGCTGCTCAACAACAGTCCCTCATGGCTAGTTTACACAATTTATGGGGTGCCTTGCAAAAAAAAAAAAAAAGAGGAAGAATGAATAAGAAAGAACAGAAAGGGGGAAAAAGAGGAAAAAAGGCAGGAACTCAATCAGAGAAGTGTACTGATTGGAATGGGGAAAAGTGCCTTACTAAAAATAAATACAAAACAACAGAACATTTAGCAGTAATGAAGAACGTGAGCACTGTCCATTCAGTATGGGAGCTGTAGAACTGAATGCTGGATACAGAATGAAAAGTATGAAATGTATGGCCAGAAGTGTTTCTTAAATTATTTATTTATTTGTTTATTTATTTTGTTTTACTTTTTTGAATTGCATTTTGGAATGAAATACACTATATGGCCAAAATTTTGTGCACACTTGACTATCACACCCATATGTGTACCTTCCCCAAACTGTTGCCACCAAACCTGTTCCAGCATGACAATACTCCTGTGCATGCAGCAAGGTCCATGAAGACATGGTTTGCCAAGGATGGAGTGGAAGAACTCATGTGGCCTGCACAGAGCCCTGACCTCAGCCCCACTGAACACCTTTAAGATGAACCGGAACACTGATTGCTCCCCAGGCCTCGCCTGACATCAGCGCCTGACCTCACTAATGCTCTTGTGGCTGAATGGGCAAATCCTCACAGCCACACTCCAAAGTCTAGTGGAAAGCCTTCCCAGAAGAGTGGAGAATCTTATAACTGCAACGGGGGACTAAATCTGGAATGGGATGCTCATCACATATGAGTGTGATGGTCAGGTGCCCACAAACGTTTTGGCCATTTTAAAATATTTTTGATCCATACATTCATATACTATATATAATATACTGCATGTGTTTCTCCTCATCGTGCTTCGTTTGCCTTATGTAGTTACTAAAAAAAAACAGACTGAATATTGAATACTTTAAGAAAAAAAGAGAAAGGGGAAAAACAACCATATTACTATGCAGTTTATTTTGGAAGCAATCAAGAACAAAACCATAACTGAGGTCATTATTTCGGGACAGACCTGTAAATGAAATCTGTTTTCAGTAAAGCGTTGGACCAATAGAGACTGACATCAGCTAAAATGGTGCATGCTGTTCTCTCACAGATATATTACCAAAAGGCTGACAACGCTGTATGATCACACACAGCAAACATCTTCACCAAAACCACAACAACCTTCTACAGCTGCATGAATGTAATCATGACATATTACAGGAATCTGAAATGAAACGCAATTCAAAAAAGACTTACTTTGGACCACAAAAGGCCTGAAGTGGCTACGTGACGCCATGTTGAGGATGTAATGCTCTTATCAAGATTTTATATTAACACATGCGTTACTATGATGTAGTGCTAATCTAAGGATTTATGATAACATTCCTACCTCTGTGTGTGTGTGTGTGTGTGTGTGTGTGTGTGTGTGTGTGTGTGTGTGTATATGGTCTGAGGCTACTTTTTCAGTTTGTCCCAAGATGGAGCATGCACTGGAGGGATTAAGAGCTGTGCATGTGACCATATTTTACCCATGAAACTTAATTACAGCTGCCATTTTGACAAAGCACAGCCTTCAGATTTTAAATGAAGTCCCCATCAGTCATGTTTCAGTCACACAAACATACAAAACCGTACACAGAGAGAGAGACAGCGAGAGAAAACAGAATGGAGAAGAAGGGCACGGTATACTCTAACTCTCCCTCTATAAAGCTGGCAGAGGTAAGCCGAGCTCCAGCACCTGGCGTCTTCATGTGCCCCGCTGCTCTCTCTCTTCCACAATGACACTTTACAGAACCGAAAGCAGGAAAAGTACAACAAAGGCTACAGATATCTGTTTTCTCCCTCTCACAGCAGCAAGAGATCCAGACATTAACTACAGCCTACGCGATCGATTCCCTCGGGCAACAGTGATGGCTGTCTGATTGCAGCAAGAGAGAATTAGTGCTTGGCCAGAAAAATAAATAAAGAAAGAAGGGAATAAAAGAGACAATTTTTATCTATTCATTTCATGCATAAGTGATTGGTTACTTGGCCAGCTTCCAAAGGAGGCTGAGAGATGAGAGATACTACAAATGAATAGAGTCATTAATAAGGCATGCGGTAACCTGGTTCCATACACACACACACACACACACACACACACACACACACACACACACACACACACGCCTGCGCACACTAAATGAACTTGCCGTGATTTTGTAATAATTCTCAGATTTATAGTTAATTAATAAATACTTAAATGAATTTTATTACTACTGGTTATATAAAAAGGTTTTTTTTTCTCTCCATATAGCACAGACTCTCCCTGCTCCTCATTTGTGTGCCCCTGTGAGAGTCTCAAAGCTCAATTCTCTGTTTGGGATTCAAAAGTGTACCATTAATGCACCCTTTAGCAAAACTGCCATCAATGTCACCATCAACAGCAGCCACTGACCCCAAAACTCCTTGCGATTATGAGCTAGGCAAATGGGTTTACTGACAGCCGGTGATGAACTCTGTTAAAGGGGTGTGATGTTGTCAAATAGAGATCGCCAACATCCGGGAATGTTGTATGGTCTTCAGAATCATGTCGTAAATTGCTGCTTTTACACCCTGGTGCTCACAAGATCTCTCACACTACAGGCCTACACCTCCATAGACTCGTTGGGAAGACAGGGCTTCGGGTCTCACTGCTTTCTTGTGTGTATCTATTCCCCTTCTCTTTTTTTCCAGCACCATCTATTCTACATAACATATCTTATATAATTAATTTTAACATAAACCTTTACTGTTTGTGAGCCTGATTGGATTCCCACCTCTCTGTTAGCTGTTTTACGATGGAAGGAGGCGTGGAGTTGAGCGGATCTTAAGTGCAGAGTAAATAATGGCTTGCAGCTAGAACCCACATAAATCCAGCAGACAGGCCTGTCCAAACTCCTAACTGCAAAACCCAAAAGCACAGTCCAGCTAGCTAATTATGTCATCTCAGCAATAGACCACAAAACGCTGTCAGTAAAACCAACAGAGAGACAGTGGGGACGAGAGTGAGGAAATGAGGAAGAGAGACCACTGACAAGTTACAGACTTCAAAAGTGAGACATCATTATCTGTTCGACAAAGAGAGAAGCATGTATACACTCCTCTCAATCTGCAGCCTAATCAGGCTACATGAAACAAACAAACAGCGCATTTCAGTTTCTTTTCCCTTCTTCTTTAATCTGTTTCTCCTTTCAGTTTCTCTCTCTCTGTCCCTGTTCCAATCCTCCTCTCTCGCTTTCACAGAGTTTGTCAGTTACTGTGGCAGAACAGACAGTAAGTCTTTAAAGAGTGCTTTCAGAACTAAGCAGATGTTAGAATTGCTAAATATATTTATTACATTCATAGAACAGCACTGTTGAATTTCTGAATCTGACTGTTCAGAATGTTTTTTTTTTGTTTTGTTTTTTAAATAACGGCAGCTCTGACACTAGTACTGGCTGTAATTTCAAACCATCAGTTTATATTAAAGCGTTAGTTATAATATGTTATTGTTTCTATAGTAACAACTTGCACAGGGACTCGTATGGCAAATGTACCACATAAGCAGTTTACAAATGTAGAATTGTTGAAATTTACTTAGTATTTTTGGAAGAAGTCTTCAGTGTAGACACACAACAGTCTTCATGACAACTGCATTTTTTTTCTTATTAACTTTAAGAGCAAGAAAACAAGAGAGGCCAGTGAAGGAGCGATTGTTTATAGCTGTTAAAACACGCATGTTATAACTTAAGTAATAACAGGAACTAACTAGCTTTGTGGAGGTTTCATGACATTACATACAACTATAAACGGATAAAAGGTTTGTGACATTCTTTAATAAATAAAAAGTGCTTACACCATTGCTGTGGTATAATGGGAATAAAACACATCAGGAAGTGCTGTTATAGGAAAGTAATCAATTTGTCTGGCATCAATCATCACCCGACTGATGATTACTACTTGCTTCTACAGGCTTGCCTGCAAACTTTAAAAATGTACGTCGTGTTTTCACCTCATATAATCTAATCTTAATTCCCTCGTTTCTTTCCTTAACCCTATTGCACAAACCACAAAAAGAGAGAAAATTCCCTGGCTTCAGAACCGAGTTTTTTAAGCAGCAACAAGGAGAAGACATGAGGAAGCACTTGTGAGTATGTGAATGCTCTAACAGGCAGGGCTGAGGGAGCAAGGAGCAGAACGCAGTGGATCTCTCAATTTTCTCCACTGCTCCCCTGCTTGCTAATGGCACCAGGCCGCTGTGCTCTAATTGGTAGACATTTCCAGAAATGAAATTTGACAACAAAAGATAGCCCTCAATGACAGGTTGGCTTTGCGGCATCCTAACCAGAAGTGACAGCACTTTTTACATGCCATTTGCAATTGAAGAAATAATTAGAAATATTTTGGCTAGCATAACATTATTTGGACAGGCAATCAATGTTTTTTTCTTTCCTTTCCTCTTCTCTCTCTGATTCTTCCTCTCTCTCTCTCTCCCTATTCTAATTTGCTGCTATGCAGGTGATGGCCAATTGAGGCCAGGACTGTTTCATTAAAACACACTCACTCAGGAACACTGCTGCTAGACAACTACACATAAGACCACCTGGCCTGACATTTGTGACAAACAATACAAAGCAAGTATCCTTATTTGGTTACTCTGGAGCTGAATTATACAGTAAAGCAAAAGCCAAAAAAAGCTCAGAGTTCAACTCGACTAATGAGCTACGAAATGCAAACAATTCAAAATCCTGCAAAATGGTCAAACCTTAAATCTTGCTGTTGCTAAAAACAGAACACAAGACATCTCAAGAAAGACTCGTTGCTAAGCTACAAGATGCATCTGTAAGAAGAAAAAACACACAAAGTCTGTGTGTATGTGTGTTTATTTGCCCTTCTTCTTCTGTATGCACCTATTCCATTGTGAGAGAGATGTGGAATTACTTTCATTCAATAAGTGGCAGCCAGGAAGTTCTTGAACAAATATGAGAGGACTTCCTCTCTCGTTCTCAACCTCCCCTCTCTCTTTCTTTGGTCCAAGTGTACACACACATGCACATAAAGTCCCACTTCAATTACCTGTTGCAGTGATAGATAGAGTTAGAGAGAGAGAGAGAGAGAGAGAGAGAGAGAAAGAGAGAAAGAAAGAAAGAATGAAAAAAAAGAAAGAGAGGGAAAGGTGGTATTGGGGAAGAGGGGCTCTCGGATTCAGGGCGATGCTTAAGAGACCAGCTTGGCAGTCTGTAAAAACAGCAGTGGAGTGTGCATCTGGAGCACCCATTCAGCTCAACAGAATGGCTGATTAATTAACAGGGAGAAAAGCACTCGAGCACTCACCCAACCTGCACTAAAAGCTTTTCTTTCTCCATCTATTGATTTATATAATTACTTTGACAGCAATGCAGCTCTAGCGCTGGATGTGGAGCAGGAGGGAACTGGAAGGTGGGAGGTGGGAGGGGAGGAGCGAATGCCCTGGCCGTGGCACATTTCGGCCGGTTTGGCACAGAGAAATCTTTCGGCGATATTGGGAGCACAATGGCAGCTGATAGGGTGCTTGAGTGAACATAGTTGACCTGCCGAGTCGTCGTTGATGGATTCATGCAGCGTTCAGTTCTGACCCTGCTGGACGGCTGATGGGGAGTGGCGGGCTGTTTGTTCAGGGCAGCATGGAGGTTATTGTTCATGGGTACATCCTGAACACACCATTCACTACACAGGGACAGAGTGAGGGTTGTGATGCGTTCTTCTTCCTTTCCACCTTTCATGTCTATTGCATCCTCCTGATTTATTTCTTAGTAAGGTCTGCAGAGATGGGACACCACAGCGTCCACCTCTGTTTCTGTCTCTTTCTCCTTCACCGAGTCACTGTGCACAAAAACAACTCCCTCCTCTTCTCCCACTCCTCATCTCCCTGGTTCCTCTCTCCAGAGAAAGAATGATTAGTTTTTAATTGGAGTGGAGCAGAGCTCTAGAGGGCTGGGGTTGTTACAACGGGAATTTTTTTCCAGGAGCTTTTCAGGGTTGGAGATGCAGCCTTCACCCCCCTCCCCAAACTCCCGCTCTTTTCCCACACAAGAAGCGCCTCAAGAGCTTCGCTCCTTTTAATCCCCACGGCCTCCGGCCTGTCTGCTCTCCAGCCTTGGCTCTCAGATGAAAGGGAAGATGGAGAGGTGGAAAACAAGGGCAGTGAGGTGGAGTGCCTGCACGCTAAGAGCTCAACATGGAGAATGAAAAGGACAGGGTTTTTTTTGTAGGTGCAGGCTAGGCTTAAAGGAATGAGAGTGAAGTGGCTGCTCTCACCGAGCACAGTCCTGGCCTCATAGATGAGGGGAAGAAAGAACAAGCTGAGCTCACACACCACTGCTGCTTCTGGGGCAGGTTTCTGGTTTTCCTGAAGTTTGAAAGCTTGGCCTTCAACAGGTGTGTGGGCCTACAAGCTTTGGGAGGAAACATTAGATCATGACCCCTTGCTTCAGAGGTTACATCATCAGGACTGTGATCCAGAGGGATCCATAAAAAAGAGAGAAAAAAATGGGATATTTTTATTCTCATGGGGGTGATCATGAATGAAGATAGCAGGACAAAGAAACACAGAACCAAAAAAACAAAATTAAAAAGTCATTCATTTTAAAATCATATTTTAAATAAGCAAAATCCTTAAGATGTGTATTTTGCTTGGAATGACAGAACCTCATTATAATGATGTTATTTCTGTAATGTCATCTACAAGCAACATCCACACCGACAGCATGAATGGTGCAGATCTCAAAAAAAAAATCAGCTCCAGTCCATGTAGCACAGCAAAAAAAGATGAACTAATCGAATAGCTTCAATAGTGCAATAAAACTCAATCAGTTTTCTTGTTTTAACTCAATGGATGAAATAAACTTGGGTGTACATTTATAGACAAAATGGTTCTTTTGGGGTTCTAAAGGGGATGCATTTAAAATCCTGTCTAAAAGGGAACTGTTCTTAAAGGGTTCTCCCACTGGGTCAAATCCATAAACATGCTGAATGAAACTTTTTGTTCTATGACAGTAGAGTCTCTCATGGTGGGAGAAAGATGGGTGGGACAACTGAAAAACAAAACAAAACAAAACCAAAGTTTACTATGCCCATCACTCCAATACTTTTTAGACTTATCCAAGCTAATTTATTCAGCTAATTTCAGACAGGGAAAAAAAAAAAAAAGAGTAATACTGCAAAGTGTAACAAAGCGACAGACTGAACACAGAGTAGAGAATGTTATAACAATTAATGACTCGCTGCACTCCCTGGCCTGTGTGATAGCAGAGGTGGTTGAGTGTTCTTTTTTTTTTTTTTAACGACCGTTGCGAGCACCAGACTGTTCTAAATTGCCGGCCTTTCTAAATAACTCGCTTTCTTTAATGGCTCTCCATGGCTGGTATTAAATCATACAGCCTCTTTACGGCACAGCGACTCTCACTTTTAGCAGACTCTCTGAGCGCAGGCGCCACTGATGTATAACTAATTCATCACGCTATGTCAACATGCCTGCAAGTATCGCATCAGCAGGCTTTCAGCAATTCCAAAGCAAGGACTTCGCAGAGAGACATGTGGGGAATTAATATGCAGTGAAAAACGCAGTACACCTCCTCACACCTGGGCAGCAGGTGAGGAAATTAGGGACGCTTTATTCATCAGAAGTGGCAAATCATTTGTCATGGGTCTTAAATTAATCTCAGTGCTGACAGCTGGGGAGAGTGAGCGTATGTGTGTGTGTGTAGGTGGAGTTATTTGTTGTTCTATAGTGCACCCCACTATTCGAGGTGGTCATAAATGGAGTGGTAGATCACGAGGTCAAGAGCAGCACATCAGTCACTCATGAGACTCACAGGCCACTCTGTGATGGACGATGGAAAAGACGTGAGGTCAATAATATTGATGTGGTTATGTATTAAAGAGAGAGAGAGCAATGATGATGGTGGAAGTGTGTGCATATGGAGATGTATTAGTGGATGATGGGACCACGCAGGGCAGATCTGATTAGTCTTAGACATCAGGACATGAGTAAGCATGAGAAAATTCACATCATCCAAATTTCTGGCAGTTATTAGGATAAAACCACGAACAGTATGTACATAAACATAATTACACAATTAGCACTGCAGCTCTTTCTCCCTCATGCAGAAGGTATTGCAAATAATTTACACCTGACACACATAATCTGTTACACAAAGACATGCCGGATCAACATCTTTGTCTGCCAATTATTCCCAACATTCAGAGTAAAACTAACTGCACATTCCTTACCATAGCTCTTATGTTTTTTTTAATACTGTTTCTGCAGCAGAAATTTAAAAAACTGTAGACGTGAGACAAGAATTAGATGAAAACGCGATGCCTATAAATGGCACAAACTGTAATTTCCTTTTCATGTCCAAATTCATGTAGGAAACATGTAGGAAAAAGGTTTATTTTTTGAAATGCACAAATAATTGATCCATGTAGGGGTGGGTGATATGAAAATACATGATATGAAAAAATATCTTATATTTCGAAGTACTCCTGTCTCCTGAAACCACAAGCAAAACATCAGCTTTCAGTCGTACTCATTACTTATCCAGACAAAATCCACTAAGCAGTTTTAGAGACAATCTTTAAGACATGATGCTCACTTCTGCGAATATTATTAAGCACCTGATTTGTAAGACTGAGGTGATTCTTGATTTAGACATGACACACTATGGCAGCCTCTGTCATCTGTTCTTTCTTTTCAAGTCCTCTTGTCTTGACTCTCTACTTCAGAAAAACAACACTTCATTTCTGTGATTGTTACAAGTACTTAAAGCAAAATCACAGATGATCTAGACCTTTGTCACATTTTGCATGACTCTTGAAGAAATGCTCAGGCAGTGGAAAAGTTTAATAACACTTATGCCAAGTAGTAAGAAAAGCTCACGAGATATATAATTACACAAAACCTGGCAAGAGGACTAAGACTTGAAAGTGTCTGAAGTTATATACACCATACACAGCGTTTTACACATGTCTTGTGATTTTCTACACAGATCAATCAATTTAACAACAACCCCAAAAGAATACTGGCACACTGTACTGCCTTTACATGGCATATTGCAACTGGCACTATTACACAGAGAGGAAAAATAAATATAATAGACTAAGGGTGGTGGGGTCCTGAAACAAGTCCACATGAACAGTCCACATGGTTAACTCAGTCTGGAATATAAAGCAAAACATTTTCATCTGCAAAAAATAAATACTTTCAGCACAGAAGATAAGCAACCCCCCCCCCCCCCCCCCCCCCCCCCTGCTAATTCCCACCCACTAGCTAACCCACTCTCTTCCACCCTTGACCCTTGAGCAAGGCATCAAACCCCCAACTGCTCCCTGGGCGCCGCAGCAAAATAGGCTGCCCACTGCTCCGGGTGTGTGTTCATGGTGTGTGTGTGTGTTCACTACTGTGTGTGCGTGCACCTGGATGGGTTAAATGCAGAGCACAAATTCCGAGTATGGGTCACCATACTTGGCTACACGTCACTTCACTTTTCCGAAACTGTTTAAGATTATTTTAACACACTATACTACTCAACAAAGATGAGTTCATGAGTCCCACCATCTACCAATAATTCTACTTAAGAAGCATGGTGGATGTGTGAAAGCGTCTTTAAGACATTTGCTTGCTACTATTAGACAACTATAGCTAAAAGTGTGTGTGTGTGTTCCTCACCTGTCAGCCCCATGTGGGGTTGGGCCTCTTGGTTTGTTGATCTTGGCGTAGAGGCCATCAAGAGGATCTTCAGTTGATGGATCCCGACTGTGATTGGTGGGGTGTGTGGCTCTCTGAGGCGACGGGCTGCGGGTCCCGTATGGAGACTGAGTTGGAGACGGGCGTCCTCTGAAAGTGTTGATCCGGGCGTAGTTGGGGTCCACATCGTCATCCTCTACATCCTGAGGAACAAAACGGTCTCGAGCCTGTCGATCTCTCAGCTCCTGGTGCTTCGCTTCAATCCTGGTAAACAGAGAAAAGAGAAACACAACCACCGGGTCGGCTGCTCTGTGAAGGGTTCAGGAGATGTAATAATTAAGTGCATGTGGCTTTTGCTGTAGTTTACTCTGAGTTTCAATCATTTTACTGTACAAGATGCCTCAGTTCGTTATTTTTCCTTGCTGACTATATTTACAGCAATATGACTTGCAAAATAAATAAGGACATGATCAATACAGTCAGATAAGAAGTGCAATGGCTTGCTTATATTTATTTATTTCTTTTTCCTCTCTCAAGCCAGAGAAGGCCAGCAACACAGAAAAACAGCTTCTGGGCCACGCTGGACCATATGGAAGAGAAGAGGAGGAAGACGTGCCGCTTTTGACTCACCATAAGCCTCGGAAAACACAACACAAAATAATGTGCAAATATCTCTCTTGATTCGACTAAACTAATTTATTTCTCGTGTCTCTACTGGCAGGTTCCACACAACCAAGTGAGAGACTTCATAAGATTTCTGTTTATTTTATTCTGCTTTCTTATTACAGTTTGATCACAGACTATTCTAATAGTTCATGATTCTCCCAAAATAGCAAGCTGAAATATCACTTTTCAGTAATTCACCTCTCCAGTGACTACTGTTATTCTCCTACCACTGTCACAAATTCTGGAAGAGCTTTATTCTTTTATTATTAATGAGGACAATATCTTACAACATATAAAGTACCACTGCTCTCAAAAACACCCGGTTAAATGGTTACATTAATACAGAATAACTGCATGTTCATCCAGCTAGAAGCTTTGGCTGGTAAATAAATCATTAAAATACTACAATGACAAAATGAACACAGATACTGAAGCCCCGCTTGTGTGAGAAGGCAGGAAAACATATAGACGTTTAGAATGTGAATATCCATTTTATACGGATAAAGGTGTAAAGATGTTCCTCAGCTTTTTAGCTGAACTTCAGAAATGAAAATTATATCACACCGTTTATTATTCTATATTTTCAGGGTCTCTGAAGGTATTCAAAGAAAACTGGACACTTACACTGATGATACACCAAATGTAAAAACACATCAAAATAACCTACCCATAAGAAAAATGATCTATTTATGTTTGTTCTACAGCAAGAAAAATACAAAAACTACATCTTCTCTGGAATTCGCACCACTCAAGTGTCTGAAGTATAATTTATCACTACTACTTATTTAATAAAATGCATTTTAATGGCAACAAAACCCTGAGATGATGAAACTATAGTTCAGTGTGTTAACATTTTGGGCATCACACAATTTTGAATGGGAAAAGTAAAGCTCTGTTTTTTCGGGTGTGTGTGGGGGATGGGGGATGGGGGTGGACACGACACATTGGGCTAAACACACTTAAGGAATTTACTGGAGCCAATCATTCAGATTTAAGTCTTTACCCAAGCATAAAGAATTTGCATAACACATTTACTTATGAGGGAATTTCATTTTAAATGCAGCTTGTCACTCTAGCTGGAATCATCACTGTGTGTCTGAAACTTGCACAGAAAATAAATTACTGTCATTCCCTTTGTTGCCTGCTAGCGTGAATGAAAGGTAAACATAGCCTAATACCCTTAAATCCAAGACCATTTAAATTCTAATAGAAGACAATTAATTGTTAAGGGCTTAAAGTAGAAAAATGTAATATAATGTAGAATTAAGACACATACACTATGACCAGTGGTATGTTCACTAGTGTGTTTTAAGAAGATACAGGAAGATGAGAAGATTACAAACACTGTCATAATTTCCATGTTCAGATTAATATTAGACAAGCAATGGTGTGAAGAGCAGTTGGAGGAAACAGCTAAGAGTTCTAGCACAGGTGGTCTCACCTCTCCCTCTCTTCTTTCATCCTCTCCAACTCTTCCTCACTCAGCATTTCTGACGCATGCTTCGGTGTGTTCGTCTTGTTCTCACCTTTACTCTTCTCTTCCTTTTTCTTTCCAAACCTGACAGAGAGAGAGAGAGAGAGAGAGAGAGAGAGAGAGAGAGAGAGAGTCAGACTGAGTAAAATCAGTGAATGATCACTGTTTCTAAATAGCATATATCCAGCCATGCACCCCTAGCAGCTGTGTGTGTGTGTGTGTGTGTGTGTGTGTCTTTAGGGTTGGGTGGGTGTTAGTAAAGATGCTCAGTTAACATGCATCATCTCTGTCTCGCTGAGTGCCTCATACACCGGACTGAATCTTTTCAGCTCACTGAGGTCATTTCTTACGTGTGCTCCAGTCACACTGCTTAACCACACACTCAGATGTAAGCGGAAAAACATCCTTGTCCTATAAAAACACACACATGCACAATACCGATCCTACGCACATATGCAATATCATATCCTAATGATAGTATGTATCTTACACCTACATAAAATGTTCATTACAGAAATCGTGTGTGTGTGTGTGTGTGTGTGTGTGTGTGTGTACATTGGGGAGCACAGGGATCTTTAAAAAAAATAGACCTTTGCCTTTTTTCCCCCCAACTGAATTTTAATGTTTAATTAAAATGCTAAATTAAAGTTTTAATAATCAGCTTTCTTACTAATTTGTAAACATCATTAACTCTATCACAAAAAGGGAAAACATTAAATGTTATATGTATTAGGGGCTAGGAACCTTAATATCTTTGCTCTAAGTAAGAGTATAAACTTTTTTATTTATACTTCTTATATTCTAATTTATTTTATTTTTTTTTATTTCTATGCATTTTAACTGCTTTATGAGCAAACTAAATATGACACATGTACAGTGAAAATGTCTTCAGGTATCTTGACTAGATATTGTTCCCATCTATAATTACTTACTAAGTTTCTACTGAAATGAAAAGCAAAGAATAAAAAGCTCATTTAAAAAGGGATAGAATAGAAAGCTTAGAACAGTTACACATGAGAGAAAAGTTTAAGTGAGCAAAAGTGCTAAAACAACACAGCCATAACTGTCCATTTACTTAATAACCAACTTAATTAACTTGTGCTTAATGGCCAAGCAAGTGTTACCATGCATAAATAAAGAAGACGGAAAGAACTCTGACTTGTATTCCATCAGCAAATGTCTTTATGTGGCAGATAATCAGAACTCGAACTGTAGCACTATTTACAGAGCCTCTGAGAGCTGCAGTGCTGATTTACAGGGATTTCATTTGATCACAGCAGCAGAAAGGATTCTGAATCTCCACTAAGCTTCATGCAACATTAAAGAAGAGTGATTCACTCCAGTCTGTGACTCTGGATCTGCCAAGCCGGGCCAGGACTTTCTCACCTGTCCCATCACTCGACTCACCTCATCACAAAAGATGAGTCACTGTCATCCGTCTCTCTCTGCCTCCATACAGCCTGTTAATACCTGGCTGTTTAGAATGTCTTGAGTATCAGAATTATATCTGGATATAGATCTACATAAAAATATGGGTGTAAATGTGCCCAATATGAATTTAAAACATCTAGGGGCAATTTAGCATAGCCGATTCATGTGCCGTCATGTTTTTGGAGGTGGAAGGAAACCAGAGAAGGCAGTAAAACTCACAACCCGGGGAACCTGGAGCTGTGGGGTGGCAACCCAACTGCTGCTCCACCAAAATGTAATCTTTTCTGATGGGTCGTTTTTCTTGGGAAGACAGCTTTATTTACAGGTTTGTGTATGTTATATAAGTGCAAATAAATAATTGGAAAAATGACTCCCCACAAAAGCTTGTCCATGGCCCTCTCCGTATTCTGTGTTTAAGGAATTTAAACAGAGAGAAAAAAGTTAATTTGTGCTTTACTACGTGGTAACCATCTTTTTAGAGAAACTGGAAAGAAAGGACAATGCAAAGTTAGTTGTCAAATGTTGGCTTGATTTACATATTACACATGATAGAGTAATCAGATTTCAGTCTACTTGGAGATGCATTATCGACATACAATCCAGATACAAGCTGCATAAAAGAACCAGGTGAAAACTGAGTCATTATGTTGCCAAGGCACAGATGGAACGTGCCAATAGGAAAAGACTGCTTGCTCAACTTAAGGCTGCATGAATGTATGAGGTCATGTGAACAGATGATGGACAATGTACACAACTGTGTGAGCAATGCTATGGCAGAGACAGACAGGATTCTTCTCTCAGGTGGACCAACGATACTGAAGTCACAAACAGAATCACGCAGACGGAAAGACGTATTATGTCAGAGAGAAGGCCGACACGAAGAGAAGACTCAGCTGTAGATCACAGACAGCTCTGAGTGACCTGCACAGGTGTTTCCCACACACACACACACAGCAATCTTTTGTTCTATTTGTCCTGATTCATTTGCAGGACCATTTCTTCTGATGCACTGTCAGAATAATGGTACCATCATACAACATACTACTCATGTCATAGTTGGATGAATGATAAGAACAGCATAGCTGAGACGTTATCTCACGTCTGTCTCATCCAAAGACGTTTACTGTTAAATTGTAATGCAAGTGGTATTGAGTTTGTGTTATATGCTGTGCATTTGAAGCACAGTATTAGGGGAATTCAAGGACTTCCCTCAGTCTACCATTAAAAACACGTTTTCAACTTTTCCTTTCTCAGTACAGGGAAAGGTCAAATTGTTGTCTGGTGTAATCAGAAATACGCTACAGATGTGGTTGAGACTAAGTTGAAAAACGCTGGAGCATTTCTTTAAATATGGGGTTTCATAAACCCTCATTTGCATACACACACACTGCCTCCTGTCATTTGTCCTCTGGCAGGCTATCTGTGTGATTCACACCACTCTCATAACTTAATTGCTACATTTATCTCATTAAACAGGAGCTATTTCATTGTGGTGTTTGGCATGCAACCACAGCACGCCCATTCAGCTTCCTAATTAAGACCAGCACATCTGTGGCCTGAATGCTAAACAACGTACTTCTAGCCTAAATCGAAAAACGACATGCAGATAGTGTGCATATCAATGTACCTATCGATACAAGAGGGTGCAGGGCTGATTACAGAGTGCACACTTGTACACAAGGACATTGTCAAGGAGACAACACTGTGGACAGGAAATGTGAAGGCAAATACAAGCCCTGCTGTAATATGCTTTAAAAAGGTTAATTTGCTTGACACGTGTAAGTCAGTATCAGTTGCTGAACGAAAGTGTGTTATACACACCAACGTGCATGCTTGCTTAATTACAAACGTGTGCAGTTGTGGAGACGTGTCAAGTCGTCTTTTCTTAAACAAGCTGGCTGACACTCCACTGAGGGCCGGAGCGGCTGATATCAAAAATGGAGGCTGAGTAGAGTTGAGCAAATGGATAAATAAAGGTAATAATTATGCTGTCAGAGGAGGCCATGCTGTTGGCATCAGAGCTTCAGAGGAAAAGCTTCAGACACCATTACACATGCTGTCAGTTAACCAGAGACAGAGAGGGAGTAGCAGATATGGCAGTGTGTGTCACACAGACACTTGCATGTGGATTTATAACCTCTTAATGACTACATTATGCATTATCACACTTTTTTGCCCATTCTTAGAGTTCTTTCAGAGAAGTGTCAGCTTGAAGACATGTCATTCCCACCCACATTACTTCCACTGGTAGCAAACTAACAAACAAACTGCAAAATATATTTTAGCTGCATGTCTTCTAAGATATGTCTCTATCAGCTTCGCACATTTGGATCCTGATGTTCCTGCCCATTCTTCTTGGCAAAACTGGTCAAGTTATTTCAGATTGAAGACAGACTTCAGTTCTGAAGCCTTGTCATAGATTCTCACTCAGATTCAGGTCTGGACTTTGAGCCATTCTACCAAATAAGATTCCTGGTGGTGAACCACTCCAGGGCAACTTTGGCATTATTCTTAGTGTCGTTGTCCTGTTGGAAAGTGAACCTCTGCCCCAGTCTCATGTCTCTTGCATACTGCAACAGGTTTTCTTCTAGGATTGCCCTGTATTTTGCTCCATCCATCCTCAAGCCTGATGAGTCTCCCAGTCTCTGCTGATGAAAAGCATCCACAAAACATTAGGCTACCACCACCATACTTCACTTTGAGGATGGAGTTCGCAGGGTGATGAGCAGTGTTGGGTTTCTGTCAAACATAGTGCATCATGACAAGTTCGATTTTGGCCTCATCAGACTAGTGAATCATTTTTCCACATGAGTGAGTCTTCAAACAGGATTTCATACAGCTTTTTTTCAGTATTGGCATTCTTCTCACAAACTCTTTCATAAAGCTCAGCTTTGTTGAGTGTCCAAGTTATGGCTGTCCTGTGAACAGCTTTTACATCTCAGCTGTGGAGCTCTCCAGCTTAGAAATAATGGTATGCCTCAAAAGTTGGGGATTTTTTAGTAATCAAACCCTGATTGATGTTTTTCCAGAGCTTTGTCCTGAACATGTTTTGAGGGCTAAACTCTGGGAGCTTCTAGGGGCAGGACTATTTATATTGAAACACCCTGATTTAGATTGAGCAGTGTTGGTTAATATCATTTATTTCCCATTTCTGTGCGTTTGTGACTGAATTCCAACAACTTCCCCAGTAGGCATACAGCGCACTACAAAGACATATAGAACCCCTATGCAGTGCACTTATATACAGAGTACAAAGCCTGAATACAGTCTTCATTTGAACAAAGCTAGCTCACCTACAATAACCTACAGCATGCTACATTAGTATGCTGGCATCATTCCTGGTCTGCCGTCTATGCAGATTTGCCAATTAACTAGTCAAGTTTGAAAATTGTGAACAGAATTTGAGTTTGCAGTTTTAACACTTTTAAAAAATGGTTTTGTAATAACACATTTTGCTTAAAAATATCAGTAGCCTTTTACACAATAGTCTTTTGTTATTTAAACATGTGATCCCTAAAGGGATCCTCTGTTTGTCTCCTTGGGGGAACCTTTAAAGGTTCTATGTGGAACCAAACAACAAAGGGTTTCCTTTCACAGAAGGCTCCAGGTAGAAAGCTCTCACAATGCTAGGACCATTGACGATTAAAAAAAAAAACAGTTGAGGAACACTTTTATTCATAATAATGAAAATAATGATTCATTTCATTTATATAGCACTTAACAAACAAGGTCGCTCAATTAAGAGACAAAAGAGATTTTTTTTAGTGTAGAATCTGTCATAATTCATTCAGTAATTGTCCTGTATAAGCTTACAATAAAACTCTTAGGAACATGCACTTGGAACAAGTGAATCCTGACCTTACAAACAGGACATATATGCCGAGTCAGCTGTGCACATGTTGCGGTGTGGAACTGTGTGTCTACAGAGCACAGCTGGAGCACACCGGTTTAAACAGCTGTAATGGGTTGGCATTTTAGTCTGTAACAGTGACTAAGATATAAGTCAAGCATTTCTCACATTCATGTTAAAACAGAGGCCCAAAATAGCCTAATTACCACACACAATCACTAATACCTCCACACACTGTCATTTTCTAATCACAACTTCCCATTTCCTCTTTCGCTCACAAAAATATCGCCCTCTGAACTGTGGAGTCGCTCTGCTCGCTCACTATGCTACATTTATAACACAGTAATATAGGTGTGATATTTAGGTACACAAGGTATCATTCTAGGTATCACTTGCTCTCTCCGTGTGTGCATGTGCTTTAGGCAAATTCTAAAATCTTTAATCTAAAGCACAAAGGGAACAACTGTGGAATGAAAAATCATAGCTAATTACTACTCACAGCTGCCAGGGATTGGATAGATGTACACCAGTTCACAGCATTATAAGTAACTCTTATCAACAATAATTATTAAAGTCCAAATAACAATAAAAATGCATACATAGCGAAACATCAAAATGGAGACCAAATTCAAGACCACAAAATTAGCCCACAAACAAACAGACTATCTGATATTTATGAGGGGAGTTTGTCTAGATAGTGAAATCTAAACTTAAAGTACATGTCTTTTTGTGTGTGTGTGTGTGTTTGTGTTGGGGAGGAGGAATGTTACAGGACACCTGCAGACCAGCGCAAAGCCTGACTGCTTTAATTAGCTCTCTCTGCAGCCTCTCCATATTCATTACACACTATTCCTGAGAAAAGCACGCACACATTCCCTCAAAAACACACACATACACACAGGAGGAAAGAAAAACATTCACAAAGGTCCACAGAAACACTTTCACACAGCACACACACGTCAAAAGAAGATTATAAAAAAATACGTAAATAAATAAATAACAAAAAGCAGCTTCCCAATATAGGTTTGTGACCATCTCTGTGTGAGAATGAGAAATATGTAAAGAAAGGAAATTAAATCTCTTTTAATTCCTGACTTTTCTTTTCATGTGCTTTCTCTGACAAGAGGAGTCCGATTACTGCAGGATTCAGAGCTCAAATGAGATTAGCCGCGGTCGCGGTGATGTCACGGCTCTGACCTTTGCGACTGTCCGTGGCTCCCGATGGGGCCTGAGCTGAAATAATGAGAGCCGTCTCCATAGCAGCTTAATAGGTGCCAGTTGGAGAAAGTAAATGAACCAATCAGGAAACAGAAAGACAAGCTGGGCTAGAAAAATACACTTTAGTGGCTTAACATTCCTGACAACACACTGTTAATTCTCAATATCCGCAAAGGATATGAGGCCATTAAATGACAACAAAAGCTGAGCTACAAAATAATACTAATGATAAAAAAAACAGCTTGGACACACATCAATGTAATGGGTAGACAATGGAGCGACATGGAACAATTCAGAGAGTCCTGATTGGCAGAGGGAAACATACTGAAGGAGTCGGGGTTGTTCAAACAGCCAATTAACAGCTGAGCCTGATGAATTCATTAGCATGCTCTCCAGTTATTAGAGGAAACAGGCGAGTGAATGCTGAATATTCAACAGGAGAGCAAAGACAGAAGAGCACTGCATGTTCCTCTGCTCATTAGCATAAAACACAGCCATTCCTAACAGACTCGCGCACACACGCCATCTGTGCTACAGAAAGGCCACACACACCTTTACTTCACATACACCTTCAAATAAATAAACAAGCTAAAACACAGTGAAAGTAACAGGAAAGATATGTAAGAGTACTGACAAGGAGAGCTATATACTGGACCAAAATCTTTTAATAAGAACACAATGTACTATCTAACATATATATATATATATATATATATATATACACATACACATACATACATACACACACACACACACACATACACACACACACACACACACACACACACACACACATACATACACACATACATACGCTTTAAATATGAATGCTGAATCTGAGGAAATATAATTGAACATAGTGACCATAAACGTGCTAGGACACTGAAGAGACCAATTCTGACATTTTAATCTTATTCCCTTGGCATTATCAAAATAATTCCATCATTCTGTATTTAATTTATGATTATTAGAGCAGAGTTGTATTAGAGAAGAGTTGGCATGTGAGGAAGATAAGTTTTAATGAAAATCTTTGGTTCAAACCCTGAGAGCTGTCAGTTTGTCTTTCATTCAGCTAGGCCACGGAGTACACCCTCATACGCACACACACAGACACGCACACACAGTCTGTCACTGCTAGCTCTTTATCACTTCTGGCTTGGCTCTGGTTAAAACTTTCCTCTTTTTAAATCATCTACTGCAGGACTAGCGAGCTCGAGCCATTTCCCAACCTTAATCAGAGAAATTGCGAAACTGTGCTCAAATCAGCAGAAAAAAATGGGTTCTGTGCAGCCCACACCTCCATCACTCCCCTAGATCTGGCCATTATGAAAAGCAAAATGCCTGTAATTATGTCCCTCCATTTGGCTGGTTGGGGGGTTCGAGAGAGGGCTATGCGCCACTCTCCACACTTGCAGGATAATGGTGATGAAAGCTGAGGGGAGCGGGCAGGGGTGGTACGCTTAATGGCACACTGGGTCCATGATGCTGAATGCTGACAGAGAGACAGACCTAGAGCTGCAGGGACATCTGTCCTGTGTCAAAGCCAGGCAGGAGGGCACAGGACTGGGCAGGGTGGGTAAGGAACCTGCTGGGCTCTGGGGTAGCCAGAGTTCAACTGATACTTCTTCACATTAGAGCTGAGTCATAGAGAGAGACTGGGGAGGAACTGGAGAATCCACACATACACACAGAGAGACAGAGAGAGAGAGAGAGAGAGAAGAGGGGGGGGTAGAGACATTAAGAAAAGAACATAGAAAATAGATAGAATAAAATCTAACATGAATTGGGAAGGAAGGAATGAAAGTAAGAAACAAATGAACATCAAAACAAGAAAAGAGACCAAGCAAGAACATGAAAGCTGGGGAAAGGTTCAGAGAGACTGACAGATAAAACAAAATGAAGAGACTGGACAAAAGAGAAAGAAAGGACATTAGAAAGTAAGAGGATGCCCTCTAATGAGTGCATACTAATGGACGAACTGAATTGGATTAGAGGACCAGGTGGACATCACTTCATGAAAAGGACTAAAGGAAGTTCCACACATGTGCATCTCAAAGAGACAAAATGACACAAATAAGAAAAGAGAATGGGGGGGGATCTGTGCTCCTAAGACTCACTCTCTCTCTCTCTTACACACACACACACACACACCTGCAGGGCTTTTGTCCAGCTGAGTGGCACTGGATGACCCAAGGGTGGGGTTACAGATACCAGGGGCCACTCTGGCTGAAACGTGTGTGTGTGTGTGTGTGTGTGTGTGTGGAGAAGAGGAGAGTGACATGAGTGAGTAAATCCACAAAAGGTCCCTTTCTCTTCTTTTCAGTGTCAGCGGGATCCGCCCTACATCACTGGATCTGTAATTATAATACAATGAGCTGCGCTATTAGGGAGACCATCATTAAAGCTAATAACGACACGCTGACAATGCTAAGCTAACATTGCCCTAATAATCACTGTAACACTGATCAAATACAATACATTTAAGAAAGAAAAGTGTTTTTTTTTTTTTTTTTTTTTTACATTTAAAGTGAGGACAATGCAAAATGCCAAGCATTAACAGTTTTTTTTTTTTTTGACAAACGTGACTCAAATCACAGAATAATTTGCAGTAATTTCCGGTAATTTTACACTTTGATAAAAGACAGTATACTTCTGACGGTGAACACAACTAAATGGACCACTCGCATTCATACACACACAGACCCCCAGGGTATGGGACAGCAAAACAACAAAGGCCCTCTAGAGTCTGGGCTCCTGACCTGGATTTCACACTCACTCACACACACAAGTATGCACAAAAGCACACACACCAATCATTAACATCTGCAGCTCTTCAGTGAGCTTGTGCAGGACAGCGTCTTAATTAGTTAGTGCTCTATTCTCATGTGACTATTAACATGCCAACCCCAGCCCCAGACCTGAGGGCTTTTCCTAGCAACAAAACGACTCTCACATGCAAATGTGGCATCCTGTCAGTCTGAGTGCTTTCAGCAGAATGTGTATGTGTGATGTGTTTCAGTTGGACGACTGTATAGAATCAAGTCGGGTTCCTTTTTTTGTCCTATACCCTCAGGTAGGATCAAACAGAATTACTGATGATGCTTTCTCGTATGGATGGATCTGAGGCGGGACAGGTAAGTGCACCTTCATCTGGACAGATCAAAAGCAAGCGGACTGCATGCGGGCTGCAAAGGGGGGAGTCACTAGCCTCTCAAAAACGTCCAAACTCCCACTAAACATCAGAGATACCCCCTTTCTACTGAAAAGATGTAAACCCATTTATATCCAGCACAAGGGTTACTAGCTTGGAATATGGTTTGAGCTTGCAAAACTTAATTTCAGCAATAATCTTCCAATCTCACTTTGCAGTTCACAGTTTGGTTCATACCAAATAACTGGCTATTCAAGTTGTAGCCATGGTGATAAGATGACCAGACCCTGACCACCTAATGTCACCAGTTCTTGATTCCTCACCAAAAAACAGTTTTCTCAGCAGAGAACTGGCTCTTTTTTGTGAAACCTGCGGAACGGTTTCACATTAAGTAGCTGATATTGATAGAATAGGGGCTAAATTAGAACAGAGGAAGGATGCCAATCCTTGGACTGTTGCTATGATCACAGCCATGAGGCTCTGATGGCAGTCTATAAAACTAACCACTTCTGGAAGCATTCGCCTGTCTTTACTCTTTAGCTTAACCCCCCATTCCTGTTCGTCTCTCTCTATTATAAGTTAGCTGAGAGGTGCTTAACCTCCCTGAGAGATCTTGGGTTAGATTGGCTTTGAGCATGTGAGTAGAGTAATGGCAGAGGAAGCCAATCAATAGCTCTCTGCCTGATGATGGTCATTCAAGTCGTAATTGCGTAGGGTGCCTTTTCCTCCAATGGAACATAACTGCTTCCTTTTCATCTCGCAGCCTTCAGAAGACCATGCCATTACGGGCTTTGTCCAGCCTCTAATGGCTCTCATGTCTGTGTTCTATCTGACAGGTGGCCACTGAGAAAGCTAAACATTATACAAAAGTAGACCACATGCATAGGCTTTTCTTCCGTAAAACAAGAGCAGAAAGAGGTGATGGCCTGTGATCTTGAGATACATAATGAGTCACACAACAGGACTTTAGAGAGATTGGTGTGTAATCTGTGGCAGGCCGGTTCATTTTCAAAGGTGAGAAAAAGTGCCATGTGGCGTTAGCAGTGTTCCAGCTGTACCGGCCATCTCAGCGACAACCTCCTGGCCGTTTGACGCCACACCTCCCACTGCTGCCGTGCCAGTCGCATCACTTGCATAAATTAGCAGCTTTGAGTGGCGCTGACGAGCTAAAGCCTCATCACACCTCGTCAAGCAAACAGCCTGCTAATTACGTATAGAGACACTGTCCCGGGTGGCTCTGAGAGACAACTGCACATTAAAATGAATGTTAGAGAGGTTGGCATTGCTAAAGCGCATTAACAAGATGCTGTCCTTCTGCTTTGGCAATCAGGTCCAGGCCTGAAAGCTCATAAGTGCAAGATTATCAGAGCATGGATGGACAGAACGATGGTGAGAGAGTGAGAAAGAAAACAGAAGGACTAGAAGAACCCCTAGTCTGTATCATGCAGAAAGTGGTGTGGAGCAGAAGGACAGGGCTGGATGGACAACGCAACAGATTGCCGAGCAGAACGCCTTTCCTCTGCCTGAGTCTCTGGATCCTGCTTTTGTTCATCACCAGACTCTTTGGCAAAGTCTGAAAGAACTTTTCCTGTGTCCACTATCCTCTTTGTTCCAACTTGACCTCATAGAACCTTGGAGAACATTTGTGGATTTGCTGTGCTCCATTTGTTTTTCAAGATGGAGCCGTATGTTGACAAATTTTATTTGTATCTAAGCCCTACATTGAAGCCTGCAAACAGTTAGAATTCAGGCTCACAGGAGTTATTGTTCATAAATGCAAAGTGCTCTAGTGAATGCATGGGTGTCCAAAAAAAAACAAAAAAACAAAACGCTGAGATTGGTTAAGTTTATTAATTCATAAACATTCCCTTACACATCTTGAAATGATTTTTTTTTTCTTGCCAGCTGCTGACACTTGACTGACATAGCATATTGGGATAGCCTCTGTAAATGAGAGAACAGTCTGAGGAATACGTCCAGTTTGAGGAGGAAATCTATAATTCATTTGGTTGTGACTGTCTTCTGACTTACTGTGAAATGCAAACAGACTCGGGGCGGCTTAGAGGAAGAAAAAAGCTCATGCAAATTCCCCAGTTAAAAAGTGCACCCTTGTGATGTACGTTGAACTGTGGATTTTAGTTTTCCTCTGAAAGATAGAAGTGCATTGCTGCTCTAAGCAAAGAAATCCATCAGTAAACATAAGCTTAGTCTAGAACCAATGTGAAAGATAGGCCAAAATCCATTGAGTATATTCACTACTAGTTGAAGACTAGCTTTTTCAAGAGCTTTCTGCAGTTTAGCTCATGGTCACTGACAAGCTCATACCAGACCATTATACCAAATATGGAGGGAAAGCCTACGAGGCATAGGGTATAATCATACTTATGCGCAGAGCGCCACTAATCTGTCCTGTTCATTAGCACACTGCGCACATTGTTAACATTAGCCATACAGGCCTGTAATAGCACAAATTACACTGTCATCCTCCAGCGTAATCATCATCCTCCACTCCACAGACATTAGAGCAAAGCAAGGCCTGGAAACTAATAGACGAGCAGGTGGGTAATGACACACAAATAGGCTGAGGATAAAACAGAAAACGAACTCAACCTACGTACTTCCTTGATTTATAACCATTCGTCCTTCTGCAAATGATCTTATCAAAGTTCTGCTTTGTTAATCACGACTATAAATCAGTGGTGGCAGAAAACACAGCTTTACTAAATTAGATGATTAGGGTCAGTTCATCATGTATCTGCTGACCATGTTCCTTTCCAACATTTTCATTTATTCATCCAGAAACATCTCTTTATTAAATACTACTATGCATCTCTTATTATCTTCAGATCAGTTCAGAGAAAATAAACTACTACATTTTAATAATCTGCATCCACTCTGACCGGTATAGATACAGCAGCCAAAACAAGCAATGCTATTCTCTCTACTCCACTGAAATACAAAGGAATGGGTTAGTGCTTTGCCGGCAACACAAGGGAAGGGGTGTGTGTGTGTGTGTGTGTTCTGCTGCACCTGGATGTGACATAAAAGATGCACCTATCAGCTCTTATTTCCAAAGCAGCAACATGCTGAGGAAAACTTTATCCTGTTCTAACCCAAGAAAAGATCAGAGTTACACCCATACAAAAATACTTGTGATGGGTGAATCTGTAAATATGTGACGGGATTCTCTATCCAAACAGATTTCCAAACACTTATATTCTGTCTCTACAACGTTTTGTTTCCACCTGCACGATGGTGGCACTCATTCTGGAGCCCAACATTTTTGCATGTATCCAGTGTAAAAGAGCCGATTCTCTATCACCAAAACCTTTTTGGTTCCAGCACCAAAATGCTGCTGGAAAGGAAACAAGGAATGGTGACGCTGGCGGTGTCATTACGTCGCCGTAGCAATCTCGAATAATTTTTACAACAGTCAGTCATTAAAAACGGATCAGTGGAGAGTTTTTTATTTTAATTACAATATTAGATACTGCTTTTCTGAACCAGTATTCCTATGAGGAAAATCTTGTTAGCATAGTCAGCACATGGAGAGTACCTGAAACTATGCTTAGTCAGCTAAAGCAGTGGTCAGATTGAATGGTTAAACAGCAATAAAATTCACCAGCTGGAAAACCCAAATCACTGAAGAGGATGTTATGAAATGATAAGCATCTCCTCCATTTTGATTACTGAAGTAAAATGAACTGCTACTAGAAACAAATATGCATCTTTAATGTCCCATATCCTTTCCCCTTTCCCATGTTAATTAGCTTTTCCACCAGGTAAAATTTTATTAGAGTTCAGAAAGCAGGAAAGCATAGTTTTCACATGGTTCCCATGTTTGCACCACAGAAAAAAACTCTACAGTTATTATTCTTAAGATTATATAATAATTTGGCTCTCAAATTGGTGGAAGCACAGATGAGTCTACATAAAGGATCACTGGTTTCCTGGAAGAGCAGCAGCATGTCAATGTTTCACTTCCACATTCAGCATGATGAATTGTGTCACTAATGGGAATTAACACTTCTTATCACTGACTCTCAATCTCAGTGTTACAATATTGTAATCTGTACAACACAAGACCTCTAGTGAGTGACATATCATGGTTTGGTGTGTTAGTTGTACTGTCAGATACATGCTGTCAGGGACAAAGAGTCTCTGGAGCCTGTCGCTGTGATTTTTCTCCTGCTTTTAGAGCCACAAATTACACTGAAAGGCAACTTCTACACACAATGTGTATTTTAGTTCAGAGCATGGGAGTGGAACTGTCATTCACATAACACACATAAGGACAGCATATGGTGAAGAGGAAGCTAAATCTGCCTCTGTCAGTAGAGGAACTGATGTCTTCAGATCTCAATGGTGAGCCAATAGAGGCCGTACTCTCTCATTTTCCACACACACACACACACAGGCTATTTCAGTAAGTGCTCCAGCCAAGGCTAGTATAGCTAAAGCACAAATCAGTGACTACATCACCCATAAACACAAATAATGGTTAGGAAATTCTCTCTGCTGCTTCTGACAGCAAGACCTCCATGTTTAACAAAAAAAACACACACACACACATACACACACACACACACACACACTACATGTTGTGTACACTCAAAAATAGACCGGCATGCAACATGTAAAAGTGTATCTGTCTTTATATTTGCTTGATTAAAATCATGAAAGTAATCCTTATTAAAACCACTCTTAGAAGTACAGTTTATTTAAATTTTATCCACCACTGCTTAACGTTTTACATTAAACTCGGGACCGAGATGGTCGTCTCCTTTAAAAGTGAAGCGATGAACTAGCGATGTGCCTTGTCTTCTCAGTACCAATTTTATTCACTTACATTCTCACTCTTTGCTGTTTTTTTTTTTTTTTCCTGAAACTCAGCCTACAGGCACTCTTCTTTTTCAATCCAATAGCTAACAATAGCATTTTTTTTGCTGTTCATATGAATCATAGTATATGAGTGGAGTGGAGCGGCAGCAATTTCCTCTCTCTGCTCAAACCGTTCTATAATCACTCCCACTCCACTCCAGCTTTTCTATTTTCCGCTCCTCGCTCACTCCCCACTCAAAGCGTTCTCTAATCACACCGCTCACATACTCAAACTTACTGTTAGTAGTTTTAATTAACAATTTTTGATCATTTTCACACTGTCTTTGTGAAATTACTTAGCAAGGTCCATGCTTGTAAACAAATATATAATCAAATTGAATAATGGGCTGTTTTTATGAGCACGTGTTATACCGAAGCGATATCGGACGGATCTCTGAGCAAGAAAGAACACCGATGCGCCAATGTAAAAAGCCGCTTCTCACTCCGGGCAAAATCACACCACACCACTCTTCGCTCTGTTCACTCACATACTCTTGACATGAGCTTGTTTTTCGCTCTGTGGTTCAAATACATGCACACACACTTACAGAGAGAGAGAGAGAGAGATAACTAACAATTTTAATGCAAAGGGAAATTGTGTTGCTGTATGGTGTGTATCACAACAATGACAAGCACAAATATTTCAGAAACAGATCAGAAACACAAAAACGGCAAAGATAAGGTGAAACATACACAAAATAGTCACTTAGCTCAGTAATTCTTCTGACTACAAACAATGAGAGAAAGACATAAGACTGTCCATCTCACTGTCTTCTCATAAACACAGACAGAGTGAGAATCTCCAGATGCCAGGAACCTTTCCCGGCTTTATATCACAAAGTCACCTATCATGAAAAGACACATAAACTGTAAATACACAGTACTGGAATATACAGCACATATACTATAAAAGCTTATCTTTGGCAGATAAACAGAGACAGAGTGTGAAGAACAAGGGATAAAGGGACTGACACATAAGCTGGTGTTCCCATATTTAGTTCCAAATCAAAAGATCGCTCTTTCCACGCTGCAGTCGAGGCTGAGCCAGGCCTGTGATTGTCAGAACTCGGAAACCGGCCTGAGCAAGCCCGCGCCTCATCTCCTCTCGTTAATGTAATCAAAGGCAGAAACGGCCCGATAATGAAAAGGAGAATAAGATGGAACAAGAGGCTCGGCACAGAGGTGCTATTCAGACATGCGGGAGAGCGGGGAGGCCGAATCAAGCCATCGTCGCCGTCCTTTCAGAAGCCAGACGCAATCACGTATTCATGGATTTCCCCATTCAGCGAATAATCTTAATCAGGACATTGTATCTTGGAAATCAAAGAAGCTATGATTGAACTTCCATCAAAAGAGTGGCTTTCAGGGATTTATATGGAGATCTAGAATGGAAAGCCCACTAATCCGGCCGAGGCGAGTCGGTTTCTGTATGCCAGGCTTCATTCTAAAGGCATCAGCCACCCGCAACCTGCCTGTGATACTGTTACCATGGAGAGCTCTGGACTGAGAAGGCCACAACCTTTAAAGGATAAACCTATCTCAACTCCAGATCACTATCTGCTCTTTTAAAGGTGAGCTTGGCGTCAGTGGTGGCAGCTGTCTCTAAGATGCTGACCAGTTTTAGCATGGCCAAGGTTTCCATTTTTGATCATCATCTCAAATTTGGACAGAGTTGTGTCATTCTAAATTCTTCCAGGACAATCTCATGGGGAAGAACATGCTCCTGTCTGTAAGTGTACACTGTTTATGCTGTAGGTGTTGGCTAATAGAAGCCAGATGCAGCAGCTGTCTCCTGCACATCAAAAGTGCTGAGGAGAACAAACACAAGAGTACAGACAGGAGGAAACACTTAAACAATGAGAAGGAGGAGGGAGTCATGTAGCTGGGTAAGGGTGCTGCTCCATCACTGTCGGCCTCTGAAAGAGAATATATAAGCAGCACCATCTGTGACTGTGCCTCTTCTCTCCTTTTAGGGACTATTAGCAGAGTCACTAAAGGGCAGACATGCCAGCCTTCAGTCACACACATGCACAAACACACACACGCACACACATATACAGCCACACAGCCACACACATACACACACACATGCAGTCACACAGCCACACACACAAGCCAAGTTTAGAAAAAAAGTGTCAGGTAGAGTACTCTTCTAACTCTTGTTTCTTTAAGGTCATTTCACACTAGCATTTTTTGACACTCTGGGTCATTTTCCAGAGAGTTCACTATGTTTCACTAAGTGTGAAAGCTGTTTTCGAGACCAGTGGTGGTCCAGAAAACTGAACCCGGGTCCTCTTGAAAACAGTGGTCTGGGGCAAGCTTCTACACTTGATCTTATCCAAAAGGCCGATGCGGTCTCTGCTCTCGCCGCTGCATGCCGAGTAATATGATTGGTTTAAATTGTCATGCTGCTTCCTGTTTCAAGTTGGGTGAAATAGTTATGTTCAATGGAGGACAATGAAAGTCTTAAAAATCCAGACTGCACTGGTGCAAGTGCTTGTCTCATGCCTGCATGGCTAAAAATCTTCTTATGTGAGAACGCCTCCACGTTTGCAGGTTTCCTTCAGGATGACATGCTGCACATCCAAAAAAGTGCTGTTCTTCACCACTTGAGTTTTGGTACCAAAGAAAAAAAACAATGAAAAACAGTGAATATACTACCTACCATTCTGGAAACTTGCGTGTAAAAATGTGACATACAAAAGTGCATAATGGTTCAGAAGGAAAACATCTACATGAAAGCAACCCTCCGATTATGAGCCACACCCCCGAACATGCCCAGAATCGGTTCAGAGTGCTGACTCGAGTATTTGGGCCAAGAGTGAAAACGCCCTAAATGTATGTTCATCAAAATGAATAGAGTTCCTAGTAAAAAAAAAAAAATCTTAAACATTCACTGTCAGCTTAGTAAGTTCAGGCATTGAGCCCATGCTTTTTTTCCTAACCCTGATGTCTCTCTCCTATAAATACTATGCTTTCATGATAAACCTCAAAAGCGTCATCCAGTGCCCTGCTCCCTCAGGTCTAAACCTGCCTGCCTCATCGCCAATCATCTCACCTCTCAACACACAGCTCACAGTAGCAGTAAATGTGTTGAGATGAGATTCTGAGAGACTGATTTGAGGTGTTTGTGTCTGTGCACCTGCGTATGTGTGTCTGCATTGGGGGGGTGTGATATCTGAGTCTGACTGATATTACACTTTATCTTGATAGTGCAAAGTATAAAGATACCTCGGTGCACAGACAACTTAAACACAGAAAAGCCAACAGCTCAATTATTGCCACTTGTAAGCAGTGCCTTAAAACGAATAAAAACAATTATCTTAAAATGCAGAAGATTAAAATATTAGCACCCATCCTGAACTGCAAATAAACATATAGTTAGCACCTAGACAAAAAAGCAGACACATTTGTCAATCTCTTTGGAGCCATTAAGAGTTTCTGGAAACTAAACCCAAATTACAGTTCATTTTTATTTTGTAGAATCAGTATTACTGTGTTTCCTGCAGGTCATGTAGTGTCTCATGTCACTGTTAAGCATCAGTGGGAAAACAAAAAGGCCTTCACTTTATTTACAGTCAACATAATATGTAAAACCAATCACTAGGCATGTACTGAGTTTCTGAAAGTCAGCAAGGTAAACAAACTAGTTAATCATGTTAGCAAGAGTCTATTAAAACAGAAATGAAATCTGGCTCAAATGGCAGAGAACAGAAAAGCTGATTAAAAAATGGTCAATTACACTTTTCTTTCATTGCAGGTCTTTCTAGTGTCTGTTCGCTTTTTTTTTTTTTTTTGTCTGAATTCATATCCATTTAACATTTTCTTTTACATTTAATACTGTGGAATGTGTGGACTTCGAGTTAGTCCACACTCTCACTTATGCTATAGCCTTTCTTTTTTTCTCTCAAATGTGAACGTATTGTTACTACAGGAATGATAACACTGGAACAAGCACATTAATACAGTCCTGTGAATTACTTTACAGCCTGCACTTCTTATCAGAGCTCTGGTTACACTAAATTAATCAAACACCTTCTGACCAACCAGAATCAAGAATTTAACAGCTTTATGGTATAAGGCACTGTAATGCATGATGCTCACATTGTGACCTATTTAAAAAAAAAAATGTTTTCTTAGCAATATGTTGTTGAATGTGCTGAGGCCTCAACCTAAAATGTTTAGAAGAAGTATCACTGTAAAAATGTTAACCATCTGGGACTCAACTGCATTAATGGGACACTCATATATTTGTGCCTTTTAAATGCGAAGAAAGAAAATGAGGCAATGAATAGCTGTAATTACACACAATCACATCTGATTGGCTTTGATTATTTAATATTTCACTTGTGATAAATTGTGGTGGAGCTGTTGAGATAAAGGGCTCTATCATAAGACATAATCTGGAGTCATTTAAAGTTGCACTGGTTTACAGAGACTTGATCTGTTTGGGGTTATAGCTTCAATACAGACCTCACTACACTGAGATCACTATCTACATAATAAGACTGGCTTTGCAATAAAGGTTAAAGTAGGCTCTGTGTTGCATGCTTAGAATGGCGCAGTATGACGTAAAGATTGTGTGTGTGTGTGTGTGTGTGTGTGTGTGCGCATGTGTGACTTTAGCACAGCAGCAGAATGGGAGATATTTGGCAGGCCTTTCAGATTCCCCATCTGTCTGCAGGATGTAAAACATCCTAACGGGCCCCATTCACCACCTGAGGCAAAACCTTTTCTCTGTAGTACATACACACACACACACACACACACACACACACACACACACACACACACACACACACACACACACACACACACACATCACTGTAAAGACCTTCCAGTGACATAAGTATTAATACAGCTAATTAATGTGATTCTATAGCTAAATCCAACCCTAACCTTAACCTCAGCAAACAAAAGACACACACACGCAGACACAAAATATGGAAACATGCCAGCTAATTCAAAGAAAGCATACACTAGTAAACACAAAGAGTGGCACATTTTCCTGAATATGCATGCCTAGCCTAGAATTTTATTTATTTATTTTTTTTCCCCCTCAATGGTCAACTGTCATAATAGTGACCATCATATTAGTCCACCCTAATATGTGTGTGTACAGCAGTCCACTGTGCAAGACATACAAAGCACAGTGTATGAACAATCAAGGACCTACATGCAAGCAGGCAAGTGTGTTTCTATATACAGCAATTTTAAAAACAGCCTAAACATCTGTCCTGCAGATCTGGTACTGACGGAGAATGCACAGTTTCCCATATATTTCAAATGGTAGGTGGAAATCAGTGCCATTTCAGACCTATTAAACATTTAGCTTGCCATAAACCAGTTGTTTTTAACAGGTGCAAGATGTGATGGGCACATCTGAATTGTGTTTGTCTGTAGAACTGGAGGGGTTTATAGTGCTGTTAAGTCCAGTCTTTATTCCTCTCCACTTCATCCCTTTATCACCAGGCTGCAGGGCATCATCCTGGCTCATGCAGCCAGTGGCCAACATCTGCATGATCACCCACACAGACACTAATACTGTCATGGTCAGTGGATGGCAACCACCATTCACTACTAGAAAGTGGGAAATAATGTACAGATGGAACCGCAGAGGATGCGAGATGGCTTCAGGCGAGGCTACAGCTAGAAGTGACCTGGCCAAAAAAATAAAAATAAAAATAAAAATAAGGTGTCTGTCCACAGACAATGGCAAACATAATCAGGGCCTATTGGGCTATGTTAAACGCTGCCCAGAATAACAGAACAGTCATTGATGAAGTCAGTGAAATCAATAAAAATGGCAATCTGTCGCAACATGGCTGCCATGCACCACCAAAATGCCACCCATGTGTACTGAGTATAAATAGAGGCATCTTTCTTTGTTAGGGAAAAATGTTATTCTGTGCTTTAGATCAAGGCTATTGAGATTGTTTGGCACACATGGTTGTAAAATAATGAGACATTTCTTTTTTGAACGTTTGAATAAAAAAAATTCATTTCACCTACCCTTCTCCTAACCTCTGATCCTTACTCTCCAACTCACAGCAAGCACCTTGACCAAAAGAACCACACTTTTTAAAATAACTTTTACATTCCTTACTCCGTCAAACACTGACAGGGCAGTACAGGACTGCTTATCTGCTCAGAACAACAGGCCACGAGCGTTAGCCACAACCGGCCTGCTGACTAGCTATCTTTCTTCTTGCCGTCTGAAGAGAAAGGGAAATCAGGTTAGAGAGAAAGAAACAGAGAATGGGCTTGTCACAATAAGTCGGATTAGCTGAGGCAGGAGCGCTAGCGTAGCCCTCGCTCTCTGATGAGTAGTGATGGTTCACCTTGATGAGCTGAGACAGAAAAACTCTCACCTTTTTTTGCAAGGAAAAGAAAAAACAAGAAGAAAAGACTAATCCAAACATAAACTTTCACAGGCAGAGTGAAGAAAACATGCTTTAGAGAAAGTCTCTTTTCTTGCTCTAATAACGTAATGCTAACCCACCAGTTTTTACAACATTTTTCTGGGTCCTTTTGACTGTTTTTTTTTTTAAGAAGGTGCTATATTGTATTATTTTAGATATTTTCTAATTGTCCCTGGGCATCTATGAAACACAAAGTGATTTTTGCATTTTTTTTTTTAAATAAATTGTCCATTTCTCCATCATTCCCAATAACAGCTCATCAGATATTTAAAGTACATTCAGAAATACAGCTTTTGCTTCTAAACCATATTTGTATGAGTCTGAAACATACTCTAAGGATGAAGATGATAAAAAAAACAAGACGTTTCAGAGCAATGAGTTTAACAGTAGCCTATTTTAATTGTATGACTCAGGGAACAATGAGGTAATGTTAGTTTACTCCCATAAATCAGCTAATTAGCTAGTAGCATTCTCAACAAAGTGGAAAGAATTATACACAGCTATACAAGCAAACATCTGTCAGTTCTGAACAGAATTTTCCTGAGTCATTATTTAATGTCATGAAATCCCAAGCTAAATTTGCTTATAACTCTACTAAGCTCTGCGTTCTCAATGCTGTCCAGAGAGAAAACTCATTTTCCCCACAGGTTATGGTGTGTTTTGTAGCTCACTATAAAGCTGTGGCTATGTTCCAAATCCCAAACTAGCATACTAAACAGCATGGTACGGTAGTACACCACCAGATGTTACTTAATATAACAGACTACTATTTAGAACATGGATGTCGAATTCAAATTCAGCCCGAGCCACATCAGCGTTTTTGTGAGCCCCTGAAGGGCCATAAACTAAAACTATTTTAACATATTATTCTATCAATTAAGACCAATAACCTACACTAGCTGAAAGCAGAATAGTATGTTTCTAGGAAAAAGAAGGGCTAATAGAGACTATTCAACTGTTAGAACTAGTTGATATCATTTATTAAACAAATAAATAAAATATTATATCTGTTTTTCTAATATCAAAAATACATAATGTTAAGAAAGGGATATAAGGAGATCTCGTACAGGCTTATCTCTGTCTCCCATCTCTCCTGCCTTCACACTCCATCAACTTTCCTTCTTTGACATATTGTAGGTGTCTGTGCTGGGCGATTTCAGATTTGGAGACATCACTGAATCACACTAAAGGCCAACACCCAACACATTCCCCCCCCCCAGATGTAGGTCTGACTTGCACTCTGCGTCTGCTTGTATGCATTCTAGATATTACTGGTCTAGTGTGAAAATGCTGAGTAGTAGGCATCACAGGCTGTTTCAATATTATTTTCTGCAAGTTTATGCTGTCTGAATGAAACAAGGCAGTAGGCTGTGTTTGGGTTGAGGCTGACGTTGAGGTTGACACCTGTGATTTAGAACAATAGTAGTGCAATTTGGAACCTGTGTCTCACTTGCACTGTAGGTTTATTACCAATCACAGTTGGTATGCAAAGAACATGCAAATACATTTCTTGTGTGATTTTTGTCACCACTGACAATGTGCCACATTTTTGCTGCAAATCCTTACAGTCTAAAATCCTCTAAAATACCAAAAAATGCTTAAAATATAACCAGTTCTTGATATAATTCTCTCTGAAGTGCATCTTTCTTTTCTCTCTCTCTGCTGGAGTGCACAGTGTGCATCATGGCAGCACTGCTGTGTATGGCAGCACTCCTCAGCTCTCCCAGTATCCAGCCAAATAAAAACAATTAAAAAGTTAATTGCCCGTTAGGTGGAGCTGGTCGGGATGCCCATGCTCTGATTCGCTGAATTAATCATGCGGCGTGTCCTCTGCATCGCCTCGGTCAGTGGCTCCGCCCTCCAGAACGGCGATAGTCTCAAAATGGACAAATGGCCATGTGGACATGTGTTGGCCTGCGTGCCCTTCGCCATGCAGATTAGCCGTGGCAGCGGGCAGAGACTGCGGCATTCGGACACACAGACAACGTGCCATATGGAGCTGAGGGCAGAATGCGCCGTTTAGCAGCAGTTGCACTATACACACACACACACACACACACACACACACACACACACACACACACACACACACACACACACACACACACACACAGGGACACAGGGACACACACTCTATGATTCGTGCCCAGTAATGTTGGCTCTAGGCTCAATCCCACTGTGTGACCTGAAACAAACTCCATTACAGTCCATTTCTCAGCTCGTTCTCATCACATTCGGCCATCCAGGTCAAACGATGCATCACGACCACCATAGGGCTGCCACTCCGAAGCATTCAAGAGAGAAAGAAGAGGAAAAACATGGATAAAAGAGAAAAAGAGTGAAAGAGAAACTACCTCAGCAGTCCAAATCCCTTCTTCTTCGTCTTCTTTTCTGGATCTTCGGTGGCTTCCTCTGCTTTCTTTTTGTCTTTGTCCTTCCCTTTGCTCTTCAGCTTGTCTTTCTTCTTTCCTTTGGCTTTCTTCTTCTTGTCCTTCTTGTTCTCGTCATTGTCTCCCAGCCCCTGGCGTGAGGAGCTGCTAGCCGGGGTGTCCCGTCCCGAGCTTGCCTCTGAGCCTTCATCTGAGAGAGACAGAGAGAGAGAGAGAGTGAGAGAGAGAAAACACATGCCAACATGTTTCTATCCTTTTGTCCTCATTTGTCTATGGAAATAATTACCTTTATTAACTGTACTCCTTACAGTAATACTAATGTTTAGATCGACCTATTATTTTGAGCTTTCTAACATCAGCACATTTTTATAACTTATACTGATCTTCACTCAAACTAATTATGCAAGGAAATGACTCAAATTTAATTTCACTTCAAATCTATTTTATTTGTATAGTGCTTTAAACAATATGCATTTCCCTAAAGCAGCTTTACATAGATTCAGATGTAGATTTTGATCCCTAATGAGCAAACCACAGGTGAAAGTGACAAGGAAAAACTCCCTGAGACGACATGAGGAAGAAACATTGAGAGGAACCGGACTCAAAAGGGAATCCATAGTGTGATAGCAGGATTATAAATCATTACTCTTCTATAAATATACACTATAAAGTCAATCAGTACTGCATGTGTTGAAAATATGTGATGTCCAGTATAAGCATATTGTGAATAAGAGTCCTGGAATGAGCGCAGAACCGTCTATATGATTACAGCAGCAGTTCTTAGGTACAAGTCTACAGTATCCAGGTGAGATTATTCACTAAAGCAAGGGTGAGACTTGGGCATAAATTGTTTTTTTGGAAAATTCGAATCTGTAGGGTATCCAAGTGAGACCATCATAATAATGATGTTACCTGCAGAAGCATCTATAATTAAAGCGAGAGTCAATGCAGTCACAGAGCCTATACAAGCTATTTTCAAATCAATATGAATACATTCTGGCAATATCTTTTCTCTATAGCACTTTTTCACACTAGATTACTGACTGATCAATGGCATCACTGGAGGTGTAGACAAGCAAAATACAGATGAGAAATCTTGGAAATAGAGACAGTGTGTCATTTTAAGTTGTTGGGTGGGACGTGCTGTGCATTTACTATTGCATGTGAGCAGTGGCGACAAAAAAAAACTCCTGGAAGCTGTAGACCTCTAGAATATATATAAAAAAAAATAAAATAAAAATACAACTCTAATTTTACTTTAAATAGATTAACAGCAGGATAAGGATGGATTAAATAGGAGGAACTCAAGAGAGGCTCAAGAGAGGGAGGAAGGAGACAGAGGAAAGCTGAGTAACTCCCCAAAAGACCCATTAACATAACCATCTGTTAGTGTACTCTGTAGCAAAACTGCAGTTGTGTGTGTGTGTGTGTGCGTGTGTGTGCGTGCATGTGGGAGAGTGTGTACAACCAGTGGCATCAAACTTGAACATCTGTACACCAAACATCTGACCTCAAAAAGTATTTATAGTTTGTTTAAGCATTAGAAACAGAAACAAAGATTAAAATGTGTGTGTGTGTGTGTGTGTGTGTGTGTGTGTGTGTGTGTGTGCGTGTGCGTGCGTGCGTGCGTGAATGGAGTTCTATGGAGTGTCCACTCTGTAGGCTTTGGGAGGTGGCAGTGTGGTGATCGGAACAGGTCCATGATTTGCATGGTATCTAAACTACACTGGTTAAACTGTTATACCACATCTGGCATTAGGCCAACACTAGACACGATATATGCCTCTAAACTATCCTCCCTTCATGCCGTCACGTGCCGCCCATAAAGTTGAGACAGTATCAGTTATTAAGTTATTAAGTGTGAGTTAGACGAGTAAATTCAGCGAAAGTTCAAGAAGAATTGCCAGTGGCTCTGCTCTGCTGTTTAAGCTTGGTTCCAGCTCTGCAGTTAAAGTACTGCTGTCTGAACGCAAGAGATAAAACAGAAATGCAACAGCGGAAAAACCTCTTCCCAGCTGAGCCTCAATACACACACACACACACACACACACACACACACACACACACACACACACACACACACACACACATACACACACGCACTTGTGCCATTGGGATCAAGGCAGAGGTGGTTCTATGGGGGCTCTAACCAAGGCTGTACTCTGCATGAACAAAAGTAGAACAGCCGCTTAAATCCATATGGATAGAAAAATGGCAGCAGTGGCAACAAAGCACCAGAATTATTCAGAAATGCAACGCATCCTCAAAGGGCTGCTATAGATCTCGCTGAGCACTAACTTACCCTTGTTCCCATTCGTGTGCAGCCTGCTTATTAACCCACTGCATTGCACATTAGGAAGTGAGAGACATCCGTGCCAGCCGAAGAGATATTTACAAATGCAGCATCACTGGAGGAAGAAGGCAGAGGATCGCTTTGACAACAGCGCTTGGAGAGCATTACCTGCCATCGGCATGCTCTAATATATCAAAGCTGTAATTGAGCTGCACATAGTTGAAAGGAATCCAAAGGAAGCCATTTCAAAGCAAACCAAATCCTGCCCTTAATTCCCTTTTTATTTGCTCTCCATATGGATGTATGATGCATGACAGTTTTTTTTTTTTAAGAGAAGATGGATTATTAAACGCTCGAGTCGTGTTCAGTCTCTTATTACATGTTTCCTGAGTGTATGAGTAAGAAACACACTCATAATCCCTTGTAGGTGGACATCTGAAGAGCACAACACGTGGACAAACATCAACACATCAAGGAAGGTTTTCTGCAAAGCTGCTTAAACAAGAGAATATCGATTGGGGCTGGAAGGACAAGTCTGTTATAGGTGTAGATGTGCAGATCCATGCTTGTACACACACGTACACAAACACACACGCAGTCACTAGCTGGTTTTTTTAGCCCTGTTCTCTGAACACGGAAGGATTAGCAGCCTGTAACACAGACGCTAATGAGATGTGAGGGAAACACTATGTGCCTAATTACTGTCCCTCTCACTGCTGCTGTTGTTGTAACCCGTGTGTGTGTGTGTCTGCATGTGCGAATGTGTGTGAATGATCTGTCTCCAACCATCTCCACATGTCGGTAAACACCAGCTGTGTTCGCACTGAATACAGCGTCAATGAGAGACAGAGAAGAAAGGGGGGAAAAAGGAATCATGATAATTTGTGTTAATGAGAAAACTAATTCAGAAAGTTTGTTTTGAAGACATGCGCGTGTTAAAAGCCAGGAGTATATGAGACTGTTAGGAGAAATTAGGATCTCGCATGATTTTTAAAAAAGGTACTGTTTATATGCAACGGTATGATAATCAGAAGAAAAAGACAGTGAACATCATGTAAATGTTGCTATGGTGATTTTTCTGAAAAAACACTACAGAAAAATGGGATGCATAAAGAACGATGAGCACTTGCCATGATGATTGGCCTACAGTTGCGAAGAAGACAAAAGGGTAGGCTAATCAGAACAGATATGGGTTTATGTTTGCATTTCTTTTAGTCAGGTCTCTGATGTCTTCAAGGTCATGTTTTATACTTCAGCTTCAACAATTTTTTACTGAACAACCCAGTTTGTCTCTTCTTTAAGACACGTTGCATTTTTTTAGAAAAAGATGGAAAACTGGATGCCTTGTAGTAGAGGCAAACACTGACAGTGATAATGAAAAAATAACATAAAGCCCAGTGGATCTCTATCATGATGTAGTGGTGGAATAAACAGGACGCTGGTTTGAAAAAATAAATAAAAAAAAAAGTTTGCAGTTGCTTTTGTCACACCTAATATTCTAAAATCAAGAAAAGATTAATACAAACAGAATAGCAAATACAAACATTGGTAATGGTACTTATTCAAGGGGACTAGCTACTAAAGGTGGACTACATAATACTATATTCATGGCAAGTTTGCATGGCTGCAGTCAATCATGTACCAGCATGAGATAAACGTTGTGAAAATTGAGCTTTTCCTGAAAAACTGTGTCAGTAGTGAAGGAGGCATACCAATCTAAATGCAGCATTTTAAAATTCTTATCTGAAACTAGCCACTAATGACCATATTAGTGTGGGAAAGGCAAAGCCAAGCCTAAAGGAAGACAAAAACATATACTGTTTTATACTCAAAGAGACCTCAGTGGAAAGTAAGGAGAAGGCACTGGTGGTATATGGTTGCGGTAGAATAAATAGTACTGAATTGTGTGTGTGTGTGTGTGTGTGTGTGTGTGTGTCTGTGTAGTTTGAGACTGCTGTTCCTCAACTGTGCTGTATCTGTCAGAGCCAGCCTGTTCACACTGAGCATAATGAGCAACATCTCTGTTCTCTCACACTTTCCTCCCTTCCTCTCTCCTCTCCTTCTTCTCTCCCTCTCTTTTTCTGTCTGTATACTCTCTGCTCTCTCTCAGGATGGCCAATTAAACTGGTGTTAGAAAACAGGACACACATGACAGGGACACAGATGCTCACTTAACTCCTCATTTCCCATTCCTCTATCACAACGGACACACACAGCACCACACAGAACAGCAATGAATACAGCAACAAATTGCACAGAGATGACACAGCACAGAAATGACAGCACAGCTACAAAGTGAAGAGCCCAGAGATCACAGCACATTAGCACACAACAGTACTTAGAGAGTGTACAGCACATCTACACAGTGTAGAGCACAGATTCAGTACAGCACATCTACACAGTGCAGAGCACAGATTCAGTACAGCACATCTACACAATGCAGAGCACAGATTCAGTACAGCACATCTACACAGTGCAGAGCACAGATTCAGTACAGCACATCAATGCAGAGCACAGAGACAAGGGATAGTGTGTTGTACTCATTTACCATCGTCCTCCTCAGCCGGACCATCGTATGATTTGTCAATGGCAGCACGGAAGCTCTCGTTGCAGCCACGGCCCCTCACCATGTGAGCACGAGGCCTGTGGAAGAGCAGCAGGTCGTTCTTCTGAGCCTCGGACACGGCCGTCTGCAGACTCTCTAGAGAACTGGACTTTTTCAGGCCCAGAGTAGGACCCAGCTCCAGACCAGATAAAGCTGAGTGAGAAAACAGAGAATTCACGTTAGTTTCAAGTTTTCTTTCCTAGAAGATTCCTTGCCGTACATGGAATTTAAATGCTATGCCAAATACAACTGCAGTCTGTATAATATCTGTATAATGTATGCCATAATTGGACTGGAAAATCACAGGCAAAATCAGTCATATTATCTCTTGATAAAAAATAAAAAAAAACCTGCTTGGCATGTTATCTGTTATCTACTATTCTTCACATTAGTAATTCGGTATGCATGCTGATTAGAGATACTGAGTCAATAGCTCGGCCATTCTCCCCAGGCACAACACACTCATAACCAAGTTAAAAGTTAATAAGGACTGCAGTGTATAGCCTCTGTGTGGCAAGACATGTAGTAAACACGGTTTTACTGTGTCTATAAAAACACACTCTTCCGTCATAACTGCCATCATTAATGTAAAAATAAGGAAGTGTGCTGTGCTGTAAAGTGCTAATCTATAGCATGCGAAATATCCGGCAACGATATTGAGACTTTATGTTAATTTGGATCATGGCGTTCAGGCTTCTCATCCAAATAACAGTATTAGACTTGGAAAGTGTGTGCACATGAGAATGAAGTAGACAGGGTTAAACTCTTCCTCCCCCTCTCTTGCCTCAGTGCTTTCTTCCTCTTATGAAAATGACTTTTTAAACATCATGCTCTGCAGCAAGTGATGAATGAGGCGACTGAACCAGAGAGCAGAACCTCCATCAATCAAGGCCTTTCCTCTTTCTTCTCTCACTTTCACTCTATCCCTCCATCTCCAGCCCTCTTTCTGCTGTCCATTCCTTGCACCCAAAATCATTAGTTAAAGCATTGCAACTCTCTCATTCATAAGTAAGGAAATCATTGTATCGGTAGGGGCTGCGCCCTGC
This sequence comes from Pangasius djambal, assembly GCA_022985145.1. Taxonomy (NCBI): domain Eukaryota; kingdom Metazoa; phylum Chordata; class Actinopteri; order Siluriformes; family Pangasiidae; genus Pangasius; species Pangasius djambal. The sequence goes on from CM040979.1 coordinate 20,135,552, forward strand.
TGGAATTCCAATTGGCCGACTTCCTTCACTGGCACTGCAGCTCTCTGTTTGGCTAATGGCTGTTTAAATGCAACTGGAAGTGGGAACAGTGTTTTCATTTGAATGACACTGGTCAGCCAGAGCAAAACAAGGGCAGAGACAGAAGTAAAGATGAGAGCAGAGAGAAGAGCAAGAGGAGGAAAGCCTACATCACACACAAACATCAGTAAGACAACTGAGAACATGTATGACTGAGGACAAGGCAGACAGATGGAGGGAGGGAAGAATGATGTGTGTTGTTTAAACCTTTCAAAACCCCATTTCTGATGAGCTCTGTCTGTCATTAGTTGGGATAATAATGTATGACAAAAACAAAAGCCTAGAGTAGGTGGGTGTGTTGGAGCGTAATGAGGCTTCATCGTGTCCTGTCAGGTAACAAGACGAGTGCAAAAGAGATTTCCCAATTTCCCAAAGAGTTTCTTCTGTGCTGTGAATATCAAACGTTGAACCATCACAGGAGTGTGTTTTGTAAAACTGTAGCTCACAAAAGTCAACCAAACCAATTCTGAAGACCAGAAACCTATCAAATTGTATAATACGTAGAACAGAAAAGGCACAGAAACTGAGCTGAACAGAGAGGAGGCGGCGGGGGGGGGGGGGGGGGG
>CM040979.1:20136295-20177418 GCA_022985145.1 Pangasius djambal
AGACTGCCTAGATGACACGGTCAGTTACAACGAAAGAGTGCATGAGAGAAGACAGAGAAAAATAGAGATGCTGCTAGCCTCCGGAGAGAGAGGAAGAACACAGATTTGTGACTTGTGTGAAATCTAATTCCTTTTTACAAGAATATGCCAGTGTTTTATCAATCCAATCGCTGTCAACTACATCTGTAGCACATGTGCGATCACCAATAACCATCATTTCACCCTGCAATGGGGGGTGGGGGATGGGGTGTGTGTGTGGAAGAAACACTTGCTAAAGTGAAAATTAAAATAGACAGCTAAGGGCAGGGTTTGATGGTGTATCTAGAACACAATTCCTCTGAGGAAATATCAGTAACCATAATGACTTTTGCTGTATTGCTCCAGAACAGCTTTGGTGTCTATTACATCCTAATATCTTCATTGTTTCAGTGTAATTAGTAGTTTTGAATTTACATTACACAGCTATATATTTTAAATAATAAAAATAAGTTTTTAACTTTTGCTCTTTTCTCAGTACAGGGAAATGTGTAGATCTTGTTGTTCCTTATTCATTTAGAAGCAATGTAATTAGTGCTGTCCACTGACTGGTTGCTTGAATGGAGAAACTTTAGAGACGTTAGTCCATGGAGAACTCTCTAACAGGCTGGAATCCAGAGAACCACTGTGTGTCTGAGCATGAGAGCTAAAATTTGGCAAATGTCCAAGCAGCTTTTCTGCTGCAGTTTGTTAACATAGGACAACAGTGTCAAAGGGAAAGGGCAAGACGTAAGTCAGCTAGAAGGATTTTCAGCATGCATAACAATAAGGTTTGACTCTGTGTGTGTGTGCAACACACACACGCAGTGTGTGTGTGTGCATCACACCAGGTGTGTAATGTCTGACGGTGCCAAATGTCACCTTAGATGCATGTTACCTGATTCTCCCTCACACTCTCTGTCTGTCTGTCTCTGTGTGTGTGTGTGTGTGTGTGTGTGTGTGTGTGTTTTGGGGAACCCCATTAAAGCTGAGGCAAACATATGACACCCGTTAGTGCACTACTGTGAGCACAACATCACCAGGTTTACAAGACACGAGAAAGAAAGCAGGATTTTAAAGGTCGGCTGTCAGCGTGATGTTTCTGCTGAGGACTTCCTGTCATCCTCCGCCTCCATCTGTCTGCCTCTGCACATTCTTACAAGAGAACACTGTGTACTCTACAGCTTTAAGGGATGCACTCCTGTCCATCAAATTGAGCACAGCTACATACTACACAGAGACCGAGAGAAGTATTTAGGAGTTTTTTTTTTTTTTTTTAAACTAACTGCTTTACTTCTTTTCTTTCTCACTGAGATGAACAAGGAGAACGCTAAGTCCTGAATAGTCATGCCCTGATAAGTATACTTTAGGAATAGGCTGCCTAAGTAGTCAGCACTTCTCCGTCTGAAGGCAAACGCATAATTCTGTTCATACCGTAAGACTGAACATGAAAGTGACAGTTGCTCTTAGACAATAATGTGATAATATAAACAACAATTAAACGTTAGGCAATTACTGGAATGCAAAAAGATAAACAATGGCATCTCTCTAGATCTACTCCTTTCAGGCAGTGAGGGCTCAGACAGTCACTGTGTTCCAGTCCAGTCTGTGCAGGCAGTACCTCTTGGGCAACACCAATACGGTCTTGACAAAGTCTGCCCAGCTATAAAGGCAGGACATGAGGTCCCTACTTTCGGCCAAGTTCCTAGGAAAAATTGCAGGCATTATTTTTGGTGTACACCACAATTAAAAAAAAAAGTTGTTTAATAAGGGGGAAAAATAAACTAGTGTTCCATCAAATACCAAACTCTGCATTTAAGGACTTCTTAGTCATCCACTCTCAGATTCTAATTGGATGCTTTATTACAGGTAAGATTGCCTGTGTGGTGAAGCAGTTACTGTAAAGGCCGTATGTTACTGTAATGCCATGTTTTACTGTAATGTTTGTTTCTATTAGACAGTGTTAGTATCAGCTCTAAGATAAATACATGCTGTGTGCTATAAGTGTCTAATTAATCTATTACTTATTTTTTCCATTAAAATTAAAGGTTACAAAAATTCTTCAGTTCACATATACAGAATTTCTTACTCAGTGCCTAATTCTAGTGTATTTAACCAAAAATCTTTAACAAAAATGTTTTAGTTCATCACAGAAAAGGTCTGTAAAAGTTTCAAAACTGGTGGGCCAAACAGTTACCCCAATCGAGTCTCCTATCTGATCATGAGTTTGTATTTGTGTTTGTAGATGTTGCTATATATTGCATTTAAAATCAGTGTGACTGATTACTTGGCCGATTTATGCTGCTAAACCTGCTAATTAACTTTTGTTCAGCAAACAATAGCTGATACAGTATGTGCAAGGATTACAGTTGATTTTTTTTTTTGCCTGTGACATCTAATGCTACAATGTTTTTTCACTCCCATGTTGAAATGTCACACTAAAACATGACTAAGTAATCCAAAGTGCTTTAAATGAAATTAGGGGAAAACATTTTTTTTCAGTGCCTTGGAATATTGTACTTTTTTCAAAAAAACAAAAAACACACAACTACTTCTCTACTGCCATGTATTGAATCATTTGCAAAGCATCATACGATAGTTGAAAAGATGATCTTTATCTGACCCTGCACACAGACCTCTACATATCGAGCTGGGCTTGCATCTGTGCCATGGATTCAACTGATGAGAATGTGTTTTAAAGTGCAGTAGTGAATTTTTCACAAATTATGTGAAAGCCATCCTGTGATCAACACCCACACACTCAAAAATATTTTTGCAAATACACGTCGGTCTAAAAAATGACCTCTATAAGATCGATATGATTGACAATTTTCGTGTTGAAGGAGAACTTTAATCTTTAATCCATGTTTGTGTTCAGCAGAAGGAGAAATATCTGCAGCTAATTTAAACTCCATCTGTCCAGCCACACTTCCCAACAAGACTGCTAGCTTTGAAGATTTGAAATTTGTCTTTTGGACCCACTGGGGTCAGACAGCTAGTAAAAAGCTTTCTGTCCCCATTCTGTGTTATAATATTTAAGGTGGAGGAGATGTATTGCTGTTATAATTGCCAGCGGCAGATATTTAAAAAGACATCTCATAATTACAGTTCACCTTTATTGGGTTAGCGGCTGGGTGGGGTCACTGCCACTCAGGAAGAGAGATAGAGAATGAGACGGGCAGACTGTCACTGTGAAAACAGGGTGATCGATGGCCAAGCATGGTTACCAGCACACCAGTGCAACCTAATAAAATCCATCTCCTAGGAGCAAACCAAATACTGCAGACTTTAGGAGTGGGGGCCCTTACCCACAAACACAGTTATCTACACAGCTTTTATATCAATCCTCCCACATATCTGCATCTTCTACTTCTCTTCTATTAGCTGCACTGACCGAATGGAAGAATTAGAAAAAACAGCTTATAGACTATCTGAGAGGAAGATGGTTACTTCTACAGAATTACAGAAGAAAAGATGAAGGAATACAGAGATAAATCCACAATAAATGTCAGCACAGGGAGGCAGGATGCAACAGGAGACCAAAAGGAGACCATGGCCCTATTACAGACTAGAAGGTTCACTATATGGCCAAAAGTACGTGGACGCCTGACCATCACACCAATATGAACTTTCTGGACATCCCATTCCAGCTCCCGATGCACAGATTTTGTGCTGATGTGCCCTTACCCTGTAGTGAGTGATGCAACAGAGGATAGATGATTTTTACATGCTAGGCACTTCAGCACTTGACAATCGCGTTCTGTGAGTTTGCGTGGTCTGCCGCTATTATTCACTTGAATTCAATTGACTTGTGGAAAAGGTGGCATCCTATGACAGCACCAAGTCACTGAGCTCTTCATGACCCATTCTACTGCCAATGTTTGTCTATGGAGATTGCATGGCTATGTGCACCAATCATTAGGAGGGGGCCCACTTTTGGCCATATAATACCTCTGGGAGGCTTCCAATATTTCTACAGTTGCCTGTACATGAGAGCTAGTGCTTTCAGAAGGTCAATAACAAGGTTACTAAACAACTGATGAGTAACCTGTTTTTATTAAAATATGGCACAAGAATTTTAAGCATCACTGAATGAATAATTTCAGCTAATGATAGAATATGAATCAGAAAAAAATATCCCTTGTAATCAGACTCGTGTAACTGATTTTACATTTTTTTCGGGGTCACGCAAATATTTTAAACACTTTATCCATTTTTTCTTCTTGGAAACTAGACTATACATTTCCATGTTATATTGGCAACTTTTCCAGGATGGTAGCAAACTTGGTAATTAAGAGCAATGCACTGAAATAGAGAGTGTGCGAGAGATAGAAAAGAATTTGGGGAAAAAATTTAGACTTTAAGTACAGACACATCTGCAAATGGCAGTACACTCACACACATACCTAAACAACCAGATGGCTTTCCACTAGACAAATTAATCCATCAATCCCAATCAAGCAAACATGGTGGCCTTCAGCTCACATCAACACCAAACTTCTTCTCAATTACAAACAGAGAGAAGTGGAGGAAAATACACAGAGGGAAAGACAGTGACAAAGCGAGGGAGTGAAAAAAGGGAGGGAGAGAGAATAGCAGGATGACAGAGGAGCTCTCTGTTGGCTGACGGCTGTTTGTTTTCAAAGTCGCAATTACACGCAGGAACAAATCAGACTACTGCTGATTCCTAAACATGGCCCAGCTTCTGAAGACCTGCACGCTTTGGTATAAACGGCTTGGCTTCCTCACTGTCTTCACACACGCACACGCATGCGCGCATACACACGCGCACACCGTAACCACCGATCACAATGACAACATACTCAAGGGGAAAAAGAGAAAAAGAAACCAGGCCCAAACAGAAAGGGAAATTATGAAAACAGAACAATCCGAAAGAAGTGGAGGAAAATGTGTATGTGTAATGTTTAATGTTCAAAGGTGAAGGGGCTTTGAAATCTCAGCTTCAGTATGACAGACATACAGAAAGAAAGAGAGAGTTGGAAAATGAGAGAGAGAACAAGAGAGAGAACAGGAGAGAGAGAAAGAGAGAGAGAGGGAGAGAGAGAGGGAGGGAGGGAGCGGAAGGGGGATTTATGTGATTTCTTTACCCAAGCCTGTGCCTCAGACAGCAATCATCTGTCTTTCAGTCAATGCAGTGATGTGTGTGTGTGTGTGTGTTGTGTGTGTGTGTGTGTGTGTGTGTGTGTGTGTGTGTGTGTGTGTGTGTGTGTGTAAAATGCCGACTCAGAAGGAAAGTAATCTGGAGGAAGGTTGTTAAAGGACACGGACACAAAGGAAGTAAAGAATCGGAGAGACTTCATCAGCACAGCTGTCATAAATACAATCGATATCTTTCTCTAACACACAAAATTGCACACTTACCAGCCAGCACAAATCTCTCTTTCCCCTCCTCTCTCCAACACAGACACACACACACCCAAACTGAAATCCTTTCCCTTATGCATGCCTACTGTATAAAAGCCAGGATTTGCAACCTTTCCATTTCAGACATACTCGTGTCAAACATTTACACACATCAAACATAAGCATTAAATGCCCATTTATAAATGTTTATCTTTGTCTGAGACACACACACACACACACACACACACACAGTCTCATCTCTCAGACGCTTTGGTGGTCTCGTGTTTCTTAGCGACAGACTTCCATTCTGCTTATTTATTTCCACAGTAATTCCTGACTTGGATGTGCTGGCGTTTTTGGCATGGTGTGGAAAACCTCAGACAGATCCCGAGAACTTTCTCTGTCTGTCTGAACAAAGGCAAGGAAACACATCTGCAGGCACCCTTTTCACTGCCTGTCAGCAATTTTCTCCTCTCACTTAGGCAAATTATTATAAAAAGCAAGACTTTTACAGGCTAATTACTCAAGCAAAGCTGTCAAACAGTCAAGGAGTATCAGCAAAAGGCAGCTAAAGGCTCAGCAAAGTGACCTCAGCTCCACTGGCCAATCAAAGCAGAGGAAAAGGCAAAGGTCACTCCAGATTGAGCTTTTTAAAATAATAAGAAAAAGTAACTATATAAAAGCACGCTTGGTTCTACTTATAAGTATTTCCCCTGAGCTGAGACATACACATGCTTTGTTTGCAATACTGTGGTTTCTTATCGTATCCATCATCAGTGGAGGCTGTCTGTGGTTTTGCCTGTTATTTGGGCAAGACATTTGCAACATGTGATGTTTCTTAGAGGCAAAAACACCCCAGTAAACAATACGGCTTGTGTTACACGCAGATGAGCAGCCTCTGCTCCTTTCACGCCTGCTTTTCATTGAAACTGTGCGCTTATTAAGACTGCACTGGCCTCGGTGTGAAGGAGTGCTTGACATTCATTACATCTCATCTTTTCGCAGAGCGCTCTTTAGACAAAGGGCAGATGGCTTGAAAATGCACCAACAACAATGAGACAGGAGAGAGAGCATCTGTCAGCTGGGGTCACAGAACTGCACCCACAATTACCACTTACTGAACTAAAGCTGTGTCTCAAATGGCGTTTGTGCATGAGAGGACTGCCAAACACAGACTACATCAGATTTTCAAACTGTATGTGGAGTGCCTTTAAAAATGCATGATCACAGCATGCCGAATTATTCTATTAATGTAATCCAACTACTGAAAAATTAAATACATTAGGCAGAAATAAAGCCAACTTTTATTATTGGCACCATTAGAGCTTTTTACTCCTGAACCTCCCACCAATTTGACCTAAAATATTTACATTGTCCTGTTAAAATTTAGTGCATGTTTTACTTAATTTGCTAGTATTCCTGCTTGTTTTAAGTCACTGAGCTCTAGATTAAGATGAGATATCTATCTATCTATCTATCTATCTATCTATCTATCTATCTATCTATCTATCTATCTATCTATCTATCGTACTGTGCAAAAGTCTTAGGCACATGTAAAGAAATGCTGAAGAGCAAAGATGCCTTCAAAAATAATGAAACAATGTTTGTACATAAAAAAACTATAAAGAGCAGTAAACAGTAATAAATGAAAAAGTCATTATTTGGTGTGGTGATCCTTCACTTTAAAAAAAAAATGGTAGTCTCAGGTACAGTGTGTGCAGTTTTATAAGGAAATGAGCTGTAAGTGTTACTGAGCATCTTGCAGAACCAGCCACAGTTCTTCTGGAGACTTTTACTGTCATACTTGCTTCTTATTTTTGCAGCAAAACCCAGCAGCCTTCATTATGTTTTTTTGTCTGAAAAGTGTCTCTTATGTAATCTGCTGCTTTCTTCACTGACATATAAACATTTTTCTGTAATATTTAATTTTGTGCTGGAAAACGAATGTTTGGAAATCTAAAATGTTTTTGTACTGAAGCAATAATGTAGAAGTCATAAAATAAAAATCTATAACAAAGTTTGAACTAAAAAAAAAATAGAGTGCACTTATACACACACACACACAATATATATATATATATATATATATATATATATATATATATATATATATATATATATATATATATATATATATATATATATATAGTGTATATAGTTAAAAACCCTATAAAATTGAGGACTGCCTGGCTCTATGTGCTTCCTTAACCCCAGTGGTGGAAGGAAATAATAGTGCTGTGAGTACAGGTTGACCAGGACATAGCTTGATAAGCAACAATGTGTACTGTGCTACACATATACTTTTTAATGTAAACTAAAACCGTCATCAATGGTAGAAATGTCAGTTTCATACACTTTCTGCTACAAGCCCCTCCCATTCCATTCTGTGGGGCAGGTTCATGCAAAAAGTGTCCATCTGTCCACACTTCAACTGTTTGTCAAAATATATTCCATACTCCAGATCAAATTACTCAGTGTGAACACACCTAATGGTTAAGTAGACTAGAATAATACATACTAGGGCTGTAACACAATGACACACTCTGTATCTGTACCTGTTTAGTGTTCCAAATATCTGTATCTGTATTCAAATTTAAACATGAAATGAGTGTGGCCTAAACCGGAAGTTTTTTTAAAAATTTTTAAACCCTATGACTATGCCCCGAAAAACACTGGAATAAAACCTCAGCAATAGAAATGGCAGCAGTGTCAGCATGGTGCGCGAGTTCTGGCTCTGACAGTTCCTCAACCTCAGATACATCACTCCAGTTTGTAATTGGTCTCTACTAAATATATAGCACTGGTACATTTTTGTTTAACCCCACTTGTGCAGTTATTGTTTTTCTTTTTACCTGCCCGCAATATATTGTAACAAATTTAGTTGGTTCTATTTCCCAAAATATAGACAAACTAGTATTGTATTTAAAACTACCACAACACTGACCAAGCAATTACAAAAGATGAATGTTCATGCTAATTACATGCTAATACATGTTCATGCTAATGTTAACAAATGGTCTTTGTTTGTACTACAAGCTTCAAAATGTGACCACTTGCTCATGGTCAGATGAAAGGACAACCAGATACCCTGTGAACATTTCTGGCAAACACAAATATAGTGCACCTCCTTTTCGTATCTGTATTTATATCCATTTTACAACACATTATCTATTTCAACTGATGTATTCACATTTGGTTACATTCCTACTACAAGTATGCAATTTGAGACACAGCACGAGGTACTGATCTAGTCATTCTTTCTAGAAGAGGGTGTAGATGACTACAGTTAAGTGCCTCATACAGAAAGTGACAGATGAAACTGAAAATTTGAATTACAAGACCTTCCTGAGGCATGTTTTCACGGTCCCTGCATGTACGGTATGTGATCCTGAGTCCCAGTTGTGACTTTCTGGCAGGAAGTCTTTCATGTGGGTCAGCCATAAACCTCAGATGAATGAGGAGTCGGTCTTGCATACTGACATGTCCTTCCCAGTTCTTCCTCAGGCTGAGAGTGGATAATACTCCTCCAAATACCACTTTGTCACAACACACTGTTTTTCAAGGCCCCGTCTTGCACTAAAAAGAGAAATGACCCCTTCTCTCATCTACGGTTCACCGAGTGCCAACCACAGTGTCAAACAGACTATTTACACAGAGACAGTGACGACCTGATGATTTTAAGCAATACAAAAGTTAAAGGGTGTCAAAAGGCCAGGAGCCAAATGACCCAAATCTCTCGATTTGATTGATTTATTTTGTTTGGATAAAATCTGCTTCCGTGATTTATGGTACAAATATTTTCATGTGCTGTTCCTCAGATCACAAAACACCTAGGTTTTTCTGCACCTTTACATGAAAAAAACACCACTAGGTCTCCATTTTCCCCAAAAAATTAAGTGAGAAAATACATCATCTGATCATATTTTCCATTAGAAGTGTTCTTGGGCCTGGCAAGCTTGGGGTTTTCCATGACTTGAGCGGGAAGGTCGGGTGTTTGCTCTGGAACCAAAGCACTGTGGCCTGCGGTCTGCGCACACAGCCATGAGCAATGAGGGAAAGGAGTTCCCAGGGTGCTTTGCTTCTATGCCACTCACACTGTACTGTTGGCAGGCAATTCAGTCTTTCTCTCTCTCTCTCTCTTACACACTTACACACACACACACAAGCAGTCTGAGGGGAGCAAGGAGAGAAAGGCAATTTGGATACATAGCTGAGAGCTTAAAGAGAACGAATTAATATAGGATGAAAAAAGTGGACTCATGGATTAGAGGGAATAGAGAGAATATAGGAAAAAAAAAGAGAGAGGTATAGATATCAGATATAGGTAACAGATATCCAGAAATATTTAATAATTTTTTTAAGGCAACATGCCAATTACAATACACTAATATAACTAAATAATCATATAAATAACTCATATGTAACAAAGACTGTATACTTATGCTTATACGGTTGTAATCAAAAAAGAAAAGAAAAGAAAAAAAATTCAACTTTTCTTTGAATTTGTAATCATATATAGTAAGTTGTACTGTGCATTACAGCGGGAGAAGGTTATATAAATTATTAAATATACATGATTTATTATTTAATAAATTAACAACTACATTAACATAAACACTAAATCAGAATAATAGAAAATATGATGATGATGTAGTAAAAAGGAAAAATAAAGCCTTGGTTTAACCTGGTGCTTATACAATGACCCTGTATTATTCAGCGTGTGCATGTCATTTTTCACCATTTAATCACAATAGGAAAAAAAATCCCCAAAAAATCGAAGGCCAAATCCATTATAGGTTCAGACTTACATTCTTCACTCTCATAACTACACACCTTTCCTATTAGCTTCACTGTAGATGCTGATTAATTCATAGCAGTAACTGAACTATATGCTCTAAGACAAATGACTGAATAATATGCTGGCAATTTAAATCATTAATACTCATAAGGTCCTTTAATTCATAACATGTCTGGCAAATAAAGAGCTTTTAAAACCCAGCAGACAGACAGACAGACAGAGAGAGACAGGGAGAGAGAAGAGAGCTGAATGGCTGCACACACACTTACTTCAACTACACACACTGACTTTTTCCTTTCCTAAACTTCTCTCTCTGACACACAAGTCTATTCTGATGAGACGAGCAGCAGTAACATGATCTAATCCTTTTCTTCTGCTTACTGCATTTCCTAAACACAGCAGAAAGGACGCAAACGACTGATAAATCCAATCCACAGCACAACAGTGTGACCAGAGGAGCTGTTTTCTGCTGCAGAGAGCAGGGCCATTTGGAGAAAGAAAAGCAATACTGCAGGAGAGATACTAGCAGCAGGACAGTGTCAGGTTATACTGTTAGACATGAGGAATTTGCACACAAGCTACATCATCATCAGTGTCCTTTTAGCAGACTAAAACCTCAATGAAGAGGCAAAATGGCCTTATTCCTGAAATTCCTGCAACCACAGTGTGATTATACATTCATTGAGAAGAAGCCATAACACAGTTTTGACGGGAATTGGATTCTGAGGCTAGAAATCACATGAAAGCTGGCCACCAATAAGAGAGAGAGAGAGAGAGAGAGAGAGAGAGAGAGAAAGAGAGAGAGAAAACAGCACTGAAGTGGTTTTAGGTAGATTAAAAGCACGCAGCCAAGGCTCTTAAGACTATCCTGATAATTAAATATGTCAAAGCTCATGAAGAGGCATTTGGGGCCTTTTTTTGTACACCAGCTTCAACCAAAGCCACCTAGTCAGCAAAGCCTTCGCAGACCTGTCAATAAACATTAGCACGAGCATCGGTAAATCTGCAGAAGAATGGATTGTTTTATTAAATGTATTACCAGGCCTGTTTTTACTGCAAGCATGGAGAAAAATCACACATGCCAAGAGAGAAAAGCAAGCCATTAGTCAAAGGCCAGGTCAGAAGCAGAAACCTACAGAGGTGTCATGATAGAGACTGAAATGGTACTGATAGCAAGATCACTGAACTCACTGGGCCTCAGTGCTTACTACATTAAAAACGTAAATGCTAAATAAAAGGACAATGGAAACTGATATAGCAGAGTCCAATACCAGGGGCACCTTTTTTTATTCCATTACTTGTAAATCTAATTTTGAAAAATGATATTTCTCAAATAAGATTACAGCACAAGCCACTAAAATAAGAAGCATGTTGGAACTTATCGAAAAGCAGTAGCCATGATAATACATAACATATCCAAGACCACAGTCACACACACACACATATATATATATATATATATATATATATATATATATATATATATATATATATATATACACACACACACACACACACAGAGACATATATACATATGAGCTACAGCAAATTGTGTATTGTGTTAAAAAAAAAAAAAACTTGCAGTGTTTGTCAAAGGACAGGAAAAAACAATCTAGCAAAATGAGTAATCATTTCTGTAGTATGGAGTTGCAAGTATGAATGCAATCACAGTTCCAGAGGTTCATTCCTGGGCTCAAGTTACTGTCTGTGTGGAGTTTTAGATGTCCTACACATGTCCATGTGGGTTTCCTCTTGTTTCCCTGTAACTCCCAAAACCATGTCTGTAAGTGGTTTGGTTAAGATAAATTGCCCTTTGTGTGAATAAGTGTGTGAACGGGTGTGCGATGAACTGGTGTCCCTTTCAGGGTGCACGCCAAGGATATGCTCTGGATTCACTACAACCCTACGACCAGGATAAAGCTGTTACTGAAGATGAATAACTGAATGAATGAACATGAGTAATATCCCTTTTTGATTAGTGATGAAATACATCAAGATTTTGGAAGTGAATTCAGACTTTTGGACCCCACTGTGTTTCCTTGTATGCTAGATTCAGGTGTACAGTGTCATAACTAATAGACAAGTCAGGAGTGATGCATGGTCACTGAGGGAAGGAGATGTATGATCAGGAGCAGGTTTCGATCTCACATATATCAAAGCCACAGCCTGCAGTGGCGCCTGTATTGGCTGCAGGTGAGGAGAGGGGAAAACCCTCAGGCCCTTTCCTCTTTCCCTCTTTAATCTGCACCATCATCTCCCTCGTTTAACTCTAACTGCAGTTGGACCTGAGGTGAAGTCCAGACTGCAAAGGAAGAGAGGGAGGGATGAAGAGAGCAGAATAAACATCTGGTGAAAATGTGTTCAGCTTGTGGACCACACGTGCAAGGTTAGATTATCAGCTCAGGAAGAAACACAGCATGGCTATAAACATACAATTACACACACATTCACACCCAACACAGGCGTGCACACACACACACACGCGCGCGCATGCGCATACGCACACACTTCTCTCTTATGTAGTCGTACTTACATTTCTGATGTCCACAAATTTGCAGGGGTTAAAGTTCACATACAGTCAGGTCCATAAGTATTTGGACAGTGACACAATTTTCATAATTACGCTTCTGTACATCACCCCAATGTTGGTTTCATGGCCACTTGCATTGGCACCTATTTGGACCGCATATTGCGAATTCTCATGAACAGCTGCCAAATGCAAATTCAACGCTTGGAATCAACTCCAGATCTTTTATCTTTAATTTGTCAGGAAATAACAAGAAACAGGCCACACCTGGCCATGAAACTGCTTATCAGTCAATTGTCCCTACACTTTTGGGCCTGTGAAAATGGAGGAGCTCTGTCAAAAAAATAAATAAATAAAAATAAAAATAAAAAAGGTCTGTAATTCCTACAGTTAATGCAATATTTTTGTTAAATCCCTTGAATTAAGGCTGAAAATCTACACTTCAGTCACAACTTGATTGCTTCATTTCAAATCCATTGTGATGGTGTACAGAGGCAAAATTACGAAAATTGTGTCACTGTCCAAATACTTATGGACCTGTAAATGTATTAAAGTCAAATTTACCTCAGAGCAAATTCATTTTCTGCATTCCTGTCCCCTTTTCCATTTAACTGCATTGGCTTTTTCAGTGTGCAGATTTTATTCAGATTGACTGATTGCTGGTTGTTACAGCCTAAGGGCATTTTTTTCCTGAATACTCAAGTTGCTTACACCAGATTGATTCTGGGTTTGTTTGGAGGAAAGCGTTATCACCGCAGGTTTTCTTCACAGAACTGTTGACCAATTTTACACGCCAATTCTGCTATGCTTAAAACCGGCTGATCAATTGTGTTATTATTAACGTTTATTTAATGTTTTCCTTTTTTAATCAAAATTGATTGGCAGACTTTCAGCAATTTCTGCTGATCAATTTCAGTTCAGTTATCTGCAGAGCACAATGTCTTCTCAGGCCACTTCGAAACTCAAAATTGGAAAGTAACATGACAAGTTTGACCAATCATGTTACTCATTACCCAGGCCACGGAAAAAAAAAAAAAGGGGGGGGGGGGGGGGGGGGGGGGGGGGGGGCTAGACCAGTATGGACTAGAGATTGATTCCCAAGATTACATGGGGTTCCAAACCAGTTTTTACACCTGACCAAACATGTCATCCAAGCACACTTGGATATGAGAAAAAATGTAAATTCACCTATCAGTATGTGTTAGGGAGGTGGAAGGTTCTCTGGTTTCCTCTCACCTCCCAAAAAACATGGCGGTAGGTAGACTGATGTAATTTATGTGATTACTGATGTGATCTAATTTGCGCCTATGTATAATGTGTACGTGAATGTGTGTGTGTGCATGGTGCCCTGTGATGGACTGGTGACCCATGCAGGTTGTATTCAAACCTCGTGAACATTACACCACAGCACCCCTGGCTAACATAAAGAGCTTACTAAAGATGATTGAATGATGAATGCAAATGCCATAAGAGATTGGCATAAACACTGTAATTACAATCAAGTGGTCTGATTCTTTCATTTGTTAAGGAAGAACCCCCTCCACCCACCCCTACCCTTAACATTGCTTAAATTGCTTGTTTATATTTAGAGGAACTGGAGCAATTAGGTTCATTAGGAAACACTGCAAATAGATACAAACAGAAATAAGTGTGGAAGCAGTCAGAGTTGGTGTGCAAGCTCTACAAAACTAGTCAGCAATTGGGATATGCTCTTTAGCATGTGGTGCTGGTCTTGCATCTCTATCTGCAAGTCTATTCTGTCCGATTGCCGGGTCTGCTCAAGAGCTTCAGAGCTCAGGCCCCCATCCATCAGCATCACGACACACGGAGGCCCTCCATCAACAAGGCACGGGGCAACTGCCTGGACACAGCTGTTTGTGTTTGTGAATGTGTGTGTGCACGCATTCCTTACCTGACTTTTGCCCCACTAGGCATCCCACTTTGCTTTCATCTGCAACTTGAAAAGGACAGAGAGAGACAGAGAGAAAGAGAAGGAGAGAGACAGAGAGAGATTAGGGCGGGGGGGGGGGGGGGGGGGGGGGGGGGGGGGGGGGGGGGGGGGGGGGGGGAGAAGTGTGCACATACTCAGGTTACATTTTAATGACTGCTAATTGCATGCACATGAGCAGCTGTAAGCTTTCTAATCAATACTCTTATATGCTGCTGCTTATGCATCTCACAACACCTAAAGGTGGACAGATTAACTTGTAGGGCTGAGTGTGTGAACATATGTGCGTGCATATGTGCATTAGACTAACCCTGCCAGCAAGACATAACATGACAAATGATAATTCATTTTCTATGTACAATTCCCTGAAAAAGTATTTGCCCCTTCCTGATTTATCATAATCATTTCTGATCTTTAAACAAACTTTAATATAAGACAAAAACAACCTGAGTAAACACAAAATACAGTTTTTAAACAATCATTTCAGTTATTGAAGGAAAAATGGTATCCAATACCAACTGGCCCTGTGCAAAAAAGTAACTGCCTAATTAGTTACTTAGTCAAGCAGATAAGCAAATTAGACTAGAAACATCCGTGCTTGTCTCTGTCTTATATTAAATTATGTTTGAGGACCTGAAGTGTGCAAATTAGAAGATATCAAGAAGGGGCTAATACTTTTTCATGGAAATGTATGTGTATGACACAGAGATGCAATTTCAGCAACAAAGTAACAGCATGACACTCGAATTGAGATTTTCTTAATTCTATGCAAATCAGGTATGACGCTGTAAAATGACAAATCCAAACGACTGGCTCAAGTGATTCCTCAAACCAGTTCTATGGTGCCTGTGGTCCAACTTTTCTTCAATTCCCCATTCACAACTTTAGCTACTTCCTGCAATTAGTTCCCATTAAATACAAACTTATAACTGTGGGTTCATCTTGTCCTGTCATATACAGCTAGTTAATAAATGTGTATAGAGACATTAAGAGAAAAAAATAAATCCTGGAAGGAAGCAGAAGATATCATTGGTGCCTCTGATGAGCATACATAGCTAGTACAGTTAAGCTTGTTTTCCTAAACTGCCAAAGAAGCTAATGGAAAGCCTAGCTTGTAACACACAAACCAAACAACCAATATTCACACTGATTAGTGTGTTAATTGTGCTTATTTGTGTTTAAGTCGTTAGTTTCAGAAGCTATAGAAGAAGACATTAGTAGCAGTTGATAAACGCCCACAAGAGACAACTTGTTGCTAGTGTGAATGTTGGATTTGAGGGACTAATCTCTGACTTCTTTTTTTGTTTTTAAGAGACTGAGAGACACACGATTGCTGTGACGAAGCGTACAAATCTGAGACATGAGGAAACAATTTGAACCATTTTGTGCAGGCTTTTATGTGAGCCCACACGTCTGACATGCTCTTACTTGGTATGACACATTAGCAACTGTATTTGATATTCCCCCAAAAACCATGTGTCAATTTCCCAGAAGCTGAAATCCCCATTTCTCCAGTAGCAAGTACGGGACGTGTTTAAAGCTGGAGAAACACAGTACCGTGTGTGTGTGTGTGCGTGTGTAGAAGCAGGGTTTGGGTTTCATTAAGAGGCTCTGAGCTGGAGCAGCTGTGCCGCCTGTGTAACTACACATGGCTGTGGCCAGGCTGCTAGCACTAGCTGCGCTCCGTCGTGCCATGAAAATGGAAAATAAATCAGTAACCAGATCCTGACAGCAAGTGGAACGTCTACTGGGTAAAATCTCCCAATCAAACCGCAGCCATAAAAAGAGCGAGGAGAGAGAGAAAAAAAACATATATATTTCAAAACGCAATGCTCTTCTGGTTTTCATTAGCTAGCAAATACTGGTTCAGTGCTTAGGGATAAACATGGCTGGAAATTGGCTGATATTTGGTGTAATTATTGTGTGTGCCAGACACAGACACAGACACAGACACGGCAGTAGGCTATAAGAGTCTGGGCTCTCTGACAGCCATATACTGTTAAATATTGGGGATTAGCAGCAGTGGCTAGGCTAATACACAGGATTTAAAAGAGAGAGAGAGAGAGAGAGAGAGAGAGAGAGAGAGGGGCAACTAGTCAGAAAGCGCAGAAGTAACAGATTTTCATTACACTACACTCTCTCTGAAAAAATCTTTTTCATTTTTATGAGGTCAGTTTTTCCTAGCAGGGAAGTAAAACTGCTTTTGTGACCACATGCTGCAATAAACGCAAATAACATGCTCACACACGTGACACAGCAACTGTTAACGCATACTGAATACGCATTCAGAGATTATTACTGTTAGTATGAAGTCAATATGAAAACAGTGCCTAAAGCAATATTATAAAGGAAGATGAAACGCAACCACCCGTGAGTAATTACTTCCTCACTTTGCCCCTTTTAGCAGTACACGTAAATTCTTTATGTCTGAGTGTACAATAGAGTGTGTGTACTGGAGCAAGGGAGATGTTAAGGCTGGCACACAGGACACACTTCAACCCTGCGCTGCCTCAAAAACAATGTGCTGTATTCAGTTCCACACATGTTTACAAGGTTGTGCTCAAGTTCACCACAACAACATGAGCAGCCAATCAGATTCCACAAGACCCAAACACAAACTCACACATGTTCTCTCTCTCTCACACACTCTCTCCCTCCCTCATCACACACACACCACACACACATCACGCACACGCTCACGCACACGCACACGCTCACGCACACGCTCACACACACGCTCACACACACGCTCACATAAAAACTCTCACAAAATGACACAAACACATACGCACAAACTCAAACTTGCTCTTGCTTTCACTGTCACACACACACACAAAACTCTCACAAAAATGACACAAACTCAAATATGCTCTTGCTCACACTGTCTCACACACATGCAGACACACACACAAACGCTCACAAAATGACACAAACTCAAACATGCACAGAAGCTCAAACATGCTCTCGCTCACACACTCTCACACACAAACACAAACATGCTTTTGCTAACACTGTCTCACACACACACTCACTAAACAACATATTTTGTGTGAAAGTATAACACACAAACTCTCAAAAAAAAACAAAACAAAAAAAAAACAGACAAACTAACAACAGCAAGCAAAATAACTCTCACAAAATAATACACAGATATACAGACAAATTCAGCACATGAGTAACGGCTTCACTGTTACTACATTTATACTGAGGTCTCTCCTTAAGCCCAGTGTGGTTAATGGTGTTTCCCGGTGTTAGTAAATCTAATTCTGCACATTCCACTGAGAGAACAAGGAGAAACAATACAGAAATAGGTCACTGAATAATGCAGGCATTAACTTCCTGGCAACGGCACGCTCTCATCGACCGTTTGTGTTCGTACCCTGCTGGTGAAAAGAAAAGCTCTGGAGAATAACACACGTTGGCCTTGGACACACACACACACACACACACACACACACACACACACACACACACACACACACACACACACACACAGAGACAGGTTTACACACACACACACACACACACACCAAAGGCTACAACTGAAAACTATTTCTGATCAAAAGAACTCAAATAAAGAGCACAGAAAGACACATAAGTGAACTCTATAGGCTTTATATGGATTTATGTAAGACTGAAGAGCTCTCGAGAGAGACATTGGTTTTAAGTAGGTGTTAAGTGTGTGAGAACATATTCCATCTACTGAGCTTTATATCAAAAACATGAAACATGTAACAGCACAGAATGATTAAAACTCTGAATTTATGAAATCCATTCACTACTGATTAGCAATTCAGCTATATCCTCTATAAGCACTTTACTCATTACACAGGATTTTAATGTTTGAACAAGCAGTGGTGAAGAAGTTCAGTAATAAACAGAGACAAATATATACCTCTTGTCTGTGATAATTGCATTAGACACATTCTCTGCTTGCTAGCTAGTGGAAAGTTTAGCATATGACTAGGGCTGTCCAAAGGTACACAAATGTACCAAACTGTACTTTTCCTTGTACTTTTTAATTCCCTTTAAATCTCATTCTAATTATTGATATATTTAGCATTTGAGCAACAGAATGTACATCAGCAATAGCGCCTCTATATGTCTGAGAAGCTGAGAAGATGAAACTATGTCATCTTTTTTTCCTCTACCCATTTTCTACCCCCATTTTGGCCAATTCCTACTCACCAGCCAGGTGTCCCTTATCATGACAGCTACCGACTGGGAGACTGAACGCCATCACATGCTTCATCCAAGAATGGTTTGAAACAGTCAGCCACATCACAGGGCAGCGTAACACACTCAAAGGAACAAGCTATCCGCCCTCTTCTGCATACGTGAGCTCACAGGCAGCCACGATTGGCAAGTGTCACTTTGAGTGACAGGGCAGAAAGAGTATCCCATCCCTCCCACTGAGAGGGCATGGCCAATTTTGCTTTCTTGGTCTCGGATAGCTGTGGCATCGCCGGTATTCAAACATGCAATCTCTGGACGATAGGGTGAACATTGTTTTAGTACAATCGAGTCAAATCTTGAATCACATCCTCTTCACTACATTTGCCATCTACACACATCTATATAACAAAAGCCTTTCTTTACCCTATTTAGTGCACTAAGAATACCAGAATAACAGCCTTAAAACAATTTAAGATAACGGAGCACGCCATTTACATGACCAATTAAATAATCTGATAACTGCCGAAATGTGATACGATCAGATTACTAGTATGCATGTAGACATGCTCACTGAACTGGTGGGAGTTAAAGAGAAGAGTTTGGAGGAGAAGACTCCTAAATATAATTCAAAAACAGAAAGGCTAAAAAAATGGGGAGAATGAGTTGCAAAATAAAACACAATCACTTGTATGTGTGTGGTTGTGCTCCTACTAGAACATCACATCGCGGGAACCAAATGTGAGAAAACTAATGAAGTGCAATTGAAATTCTGCTGCATCCAGTGTTTCAGTGGAGTGAAATATTACTCACTCTGTGTGTAATGGGGAAAAAAAGGGAGCTAATAGGGTCATCCTTAGCTAACGTCTGAAAATGTGCTGCAGTGTTCAATTTTCATGGTACGCATTCAATTTTTAGAGCGATCTCACCCATCAAATCCATACAGAAAATGACTTGTGCGAGGCGACATTTCATTTCGGTTTCGCGCTGCCTTCCCTCCCTCAGAGGCAATGGCCCGGTGGGCTCGCTCTTCCCCTCTGCTTCCTCTCATCTCATCAGAACTGAGAGCACCTCTCTAATCTCAGACCTTGCTCTCATTACTTCATGCTTTCCTATCTCTGTATCCTTGCCATGGTAAATCTCTAGAGACGCCCCAGGCAATGTTACTTCCTCCCCTGAAGAATATTACACAGAATATACTCCAATATCATTTGTGATAATGTTTTTCAAGTAGGCCTTTTGGGGGAAAAAAATAACCCCTGCTTTATAAGTAATAGTTTAGTGCACCGCATCACAGCTGCAGTGAGCAGGCAAAGGGATGAGACGCTAACCAGTAAACCAGTGTTAAGTCCATATTCCTCAGTGCCATGTCGGAAACTCAAGCCAACAAGACTACTGGAACATTGCTGGATGAAATAAAAACAGGAGGAACATGCATTTGATTTGCAGGTTATATCACAACCCAAACACAGCAGAGTCGTAATGCAAATAAGGCATAAAATCACGGTGCTGGAGCGTGTGTAGGAGATATATCTGGTATTTTTTTTCGCAGTCAAATTATCTAAAAACCGACAACCATAAATTGCTGATGTGTTGTTGAGCCTGCTTCATGAGTCTCTTGACAGGATGTTGATCATCTATAGATGATTTGTTGGCTGTTTGTCTAAATAAATTGCCACCGTTTACTCATGTGTCAGTCTCTAAACAATGTTTACAAGATCAAATTACTCTTCTCTATGATAATAAATTTGGCAGGTCTGGACTTTAATTAGTTTTGTTAGACATTTCATTACTTCTATTAAACACTGGACATTTCTCTAGTCAATGCTCAGTTCCTATCCTGTCACCTATCTGATGATTTAGTCAGTTGTATTTAATTAGTAATGATCAGTCAATGGTGTACATTTACAAAACTGGCTTCACTTGAAGTCGGGAGAATAGCACTTCATCCTGCATTTACAAAGATGAGGCCCCAAGAGGTAAGTAACATTAACACAATTTTATTTATTTATTGTTTAGATTTTCCCCATTTTCCCTGCAATTTGTTCACCTGCCAATCAGCCAGCTCTCTCCTATCATACCACAGCTACTAACCAGAGAGGGTGTAGGCTAACACATGCTTCCTTTGAGACACATGAAGCCAGCCAACCTACTCATGCGGCGGGTAACATAACACGGGGCAACATAACACACATGGAGGTGAGTACTATCCGCCCTCTTCCACATACATGAGCTCACGGATGCCTGCAATTAACTAGTGTCGCTTTGATTGAAGGAGAATGAGAGCAATGCCATCCCTAAGAATTGCGTCATACCTTTTAACCCATTTAAAATGACATGTCCTGGAACATTCAAGTTGTTTCCTGTTATCTATATAACAGCCGTAAACCATTTCTCTGTCTACTGAAGTTAATATATTTGGGGGAAAAAAGTGGTGAAAAACTTACTGTCTGTTACATAGTGCTGACACGAGCTAAACAATCATCACCTTAGAGAAAGCTTCACCATATTAGGTTACACATACAAATTATCTGTTACTATGAAAACAATGACATAGTAGATCAAGCACAATAATAAAACCTTGAGTTGCCTTGCAGTTGGCACTACCGTGAGAACTTTTATTACAGTACCACTGTGGATAACATGTCTTGTACCTGAATAAAATCAAACACATAATTATATGATAAATAAGCTAAAAATAATATTTGTAAATGAACTCTGGAATGAATGAAAGACTGCTGGAAGATAATAAAAGTATGACATGAACAGTTAACATTACAATGCTTTTCAAGAATGCAGGCCAAGATACAAAGACTTGTATCTCTTTGTTCTTAAAACGTTACTCCACTCCATCATTAAAAAACCCTCCAGAGCACAAGCAATGACCCATATGGAGTAGCAAACAAAGCCATTATCTGCGTAGTAAGTTTAAATCTCCTCTACAGGTTTACAGTGTTATGCGTGCACGTCTGCGGGGAATTCCTCCAGGTCTTTTTTTTTTCCAGTGCCCATGCTGTGCTGAATATACGCATGCTGCCAAAAAATTCAATTAAAACACAATTCAAACATTCTATTATTCATAAACTACGAAACTGCTTATGTATTATTAATACCAGCAGGCTCATATCGAAATCATCAAATTTCAAACCTGCACCCTGAATAAAATTTCAGTAGGTTTTTATGCAGACAGAAATTAGGATGCAGGGCTGATTTTGCTACCCATTGTGCTGGACTCCATGGCGACGGCGACGGCAGCCGCAGTCACCAGAGAGCCACCCCATCAGCCCTCGATTAAATAAAGAGCCCTAATACATTCACAAGTGTTTGTTAAAACGCCATCATGTGACACAGATTTAGTTTGCGTCCGAGTGTGATGCATCTAGGAAAGAGGGCTCTTTTATTAGATTTTTGGAGCGAGATTTGAACACGGAACACAGATTAATTGCATTATGGAAAGGATGAGCATTGATCTGTTTCCTGACATGCACTTAGTCTGGTGAGTTGCCATTTCATATCAGAAAGAGATTGCTGGAGCAGGCTAAGTGCTTCTACATCCTTATTCTCTTTGGGAAATCAAAAAGGAAAAAAAAGAGATGGATGGGATGCTTTCAGCAAGAGAGGTGCCCATGCAGGTTTGCGCACACACACACACACACACACACACACACACACACACACACACACACACACACACACACACACACAAACACATGAGTGTGTGGTTATTGGCAAGACGCATACACATATGGTGCAAGAGCGACACTGATCATATACTGACAGTACATATCCCTACTCTTGCAAATCAATATGTTTATGTCCTGGAAGACAAACCCCCACACACGTAGCACATGTAGCAACAGTAAACGTTAGTTGCTGCTCTGTGTGCGTGTGTGTGTTTTGCCCTCTTACTTCATTTCTATAAAGCCATGCTTTATAGCTGCTACTGCTTTGATTCATGCTACGGCTGCACCCTCTAGAATTATTGGCAGCATTCATGAAAATGAGCAAAAACTAATATCTAAAAACAAACACCACACTGCCTTACGTGATATTTGGAGCTCAAACATACAGGAATATTGTAGAGTTTAAACATATCATTTAAACATGTGCCCTTAAGTAAGAATGATTGTTTTGCTAGAACAAATATATACAGTGTGAACGACTGTAAAGTTTATTTTATACAATTATTTCTGTTCATTTAATAATTCTGTAGGCCACTGTATGTGTATGCGTGTTGTTTTTTGCTCTGTTTCTTACCCAGGTCCATACTTTTGGAAGATTTGATGTGGTGATGCTCCATCATACCCTGAGGAGCTTCAGCGGTCAGAGAGCTTTCACCTGAGCAAGGGCCTGATTCCCATTCCAAACTGATATGTACAAAGAGGCACAGAGAGACAGAAAAACATGTCACACTGCATCAAGCCCAATTGAGAAACCTATCTTCTATTTCCATAAAGCAAAAACAAAACAGTTAAATATTAGAAATACTAATCAGTATTTCAAATTAAAAAAAGACGGCATAAAAGACCTCTTAAGATGCTTTCACATATGCAGCATTTAGTCTGTTTGAATTGAACCCTGTTGTGCTTTCCTCACATTTTTTTCCTAGATATGAGCTGTAAACTAAGCTACGAGGCACACGCTAAACCAAAGGACAGAGCAGTAACATTCCAGAAATTCTGGATATTTGGACTGACAAACAAAAAGGGAAAATAAACAGGGAAAGGGAAAATGTTTTAAACTAGTTACTATATAATTACTATTAAAAAAAATCTCACTATATAATCATTTACACAGCTACATATTCTCCATAATCAGGAGATATTTCAGGTGACTCAAAAAAAAAAATGGACTAATATGTGTGAAAGTGCCCAAACATTAAAATTAGAAATTAGAAAAACCCATAAAGAAACACTAAAGGTTTCTTCGGTTTGTGCCTGAGGGGAAACTCTTAAATGTTGTATCTAGAACACTATAATAGTGTGTTTCCCTATCAGATAGGGTTCTAGGCAGAACCTCTTCCAGAAGCTATAAATCCTTACCTATCTAAATAACCCTTAAGGAAGCCTTTGTAAGAAAGACTTTATAGTATTTTCCCTTTTTTGTATTTATTTATAAAACACTAAAGTCCTCACATGTACAGAAAAAGGGTACCAAACATTACTTATCTTTTGTACCATTGATATGTTTCTTTCACCTGTTTTTACTAAAAATGTGGATATAATGTACCTTTAACATAGATTTACAGTATAGAAAAAGACCATGATTACCTTTTAGAGTAAAGCTGCACCAAAATTACACCACATACGCTTTTCTGGGTAAAAGATACATACTAAATGTCCAAAAGACGTATGCTAGGGAGAGTATACAATCTTATACTGTTTTTTAAAGCCAATTAAAAAAAAAAAAAAAAAAAAAAAAAGAAGGACACTGAATAAAATTACCTCTGATGGGGCTGATGGCTCAAACCTCCATTCAGGTCTTCATTCTGCCTATAAGGACTGAATGCTATCTCTTCAGCATAACCCCCATTTGAAACTGTGAAAGAAAGAGAGAGTGAACGAGAGAAATGAAAAAACCCATCATTAGAGCTGTTCACCGAGCTGTCTGAGGGACATTATGCACCTTAATTTGAGCGCTGGCTGCTGGGGTCAGAGTCGGAGCAGCGAGAGGTGACAGTGTGGCCGCTGCTCTGAGAGACGCCCAGAGACTGAGCCTATTAGCAGCTGTAACATAGTGCAATCGCCACTCACGTTTTAATGATCACTCACGCATAATGGCAGTAATGCAGGGAATGACGTGGATTTCTTACCTCTCAGTAAACGTAGTTGAAATGGTGTGTGTGTGCGTGTGTGTGCGTGTGCTAAACACACGATGTGTTTAGCAAAGCTGCACAGTGGGCCAGGGCAGACATGGGGAAAATAATAAATAAGAAAATGAACAGACGGTGGAAATGACAAACAGTAAAGCAGTTAAGAGAAAGATATCCAGACTGAGGGCTCAGCTTGAGTCCTATTTGCCTAAACTGATTATGTCCAACTGCTCCACTCTCCCCAGCAACAGGGAAGCTTTACACCTCCTGGCCTTTCTCTTACTAGACAAAGAGATACCATTCAGCATAATCCGTTTTGTTTCTGTTTGCGTAGGTGTCTCAATTTCACCCATGGCCACAGCAGGATTTGAGTGAGATTTAAACCAATTTGTGACTGAGGCCTTGTGCGGTGATAACTAGAGATGAGAAAGGGGTGATTAAAGCTCATAAAAATGAACAGTGTCGAGCTCAATTCAAAGCAGGGGGCCTTTGTCTGGAGATTAACGACATGAAAATGACAACAAATGCCTCAGATTCCTAGTCGCTTACCATGCCGTCTACATTAACTTAAACAATGATGTGAGAAATTGACTTTTTAGTAGTGACTAATGCCTGATAAGTGCTAAAAAAAAGCTTTCTGCTACTATCCAGCAAGTCCTTATAAAATCTAAAAAAAATTAGTGTTATAGAGCTTTTTGTACAAGTCTCTTGGCTTTTTAGTCACAAACAAGATAGTATACATTTACAAAAATTACAAAAAGGTGTTTTGTAGATGTTCTTATTTTAATTTCACAGTTTATAATAGGCTCAATGCACAAACTTCCACATTCTTCTGTAGTACTGCTCTTGCGTTCTTTCACTACACTTGCAATGGTAGTATTTTACAGTTGGTGGCTGCAAGAGCTCCCAAAGACCATCTGTGGCCAGGGGCCATGTTCTCTGAGTGGGAGCTACAGCACACTTTCTCCCTTGTCAATCACAGTGATACTAGCCAAATTATGAGTGTCTGTGAGCTCACTGGTCATAACTCTGTAAGGTATATATATATATATATATAGACCTTACAGAGTTTCTGATTTCAGCATGAACTAATGTGTTCAAGAAGGCAGGTTCAAGAAAGTTTTATTTTTTATAAAACTTCAAAATTTATGATGTGTCATGCATACACCACTACAAATGTAAGAAATACCTATTTTATATGTAACTGATAAATACCTTATATAAATACAGCAATAATAGTTAAAGACAAGCTAGTGTCTCAATGTACTGATGAATGTAAACAATGCTGCTCGAAACATGAGAGCAGCACTATTCCAAAAGCATGCGTCATAGCACTGAACACAAGTAGTCCGTTTCTGGGGAAATGGTGAAAAAATTTCTGCTGACTCACCCTGTACTCATCCAGTTTGTAAACAATCAAACGCTCTCTAGAACACTTTTGTCCCATCCCTGTAAACAAACTGCAGCTCTGTCTCTGCTGCAGCAACAAGTTAGCATCAAACTTGGGTCTATCATGTAGTTGTGGTTATGCAACTTCTTGCATGTTAATCTCCATCCAAACGGAGTATATGGGTCTGTGTGTGTCTGAGCTCATTCCTCCTCCAAGATCAAGATTTGGCTCAAGATCAGATGTATGACGATTATGGATGATACACAGTTTTATATACCGCCAATGTACATGTGAAACAGTGAGTAAGCGAGCATTTGGACATATCAAAACGGTATGTCCAAATATATGGGTTGTTTCTTTAGACAAAGCATTAATTGTTGGAGACTTTAATATTCATTTTGACTCAGAAGACCCTCTGAGAACAACAGTTGTGTCCATTCTAGATTCAGTAAGGATTAAACAGAATGTAATAGGACTAACACACACTGGTGGTCACACTCTTGATATAATACTAACATTCAGATTAAATATAGAAAATAGTCACATTTCCGCAGTCTGAAGCTATTTTAGATTGTTATCCCATTTAAAATGTGTCGATCATAATATATGCACGTTGCCATGCTACTGCGCAAATGTACATTCACGTCAGCTACTGCACAGTTTTATCAGTAATCTCCCACAGTTACCAACCATGAGTGGATCACAGTCTGATCCTGAAGAACTTGATCAGGCAACTGAATGCTTACAGTCAACGTTCTGCTAGATGCTATATAAGGTAACTCCACTTAAAAGAAAAATAATTAGAGAGAAAAAGCTAGCACCCTGGTATAACAATCACACATGCACCTTAAAACAGACCACTCGAAAATTAGAACGTAAATGGTAAATGACCTACTACCGGTCTCTAATCTCCTTGCTTGTGTTGCTTGACCTTAGTGCAGCTTTTGATACCATTGATCATTATATTCTCCTTGATAGACAAGAAAATGAAGTGAAGTGAAATTAAGTGAAGTGACGTTAAGAGAACGGACCTCTCCTGGCTTATTTGAATGATCGTTATCAGTTTGTAGATGTAAATGATGACTTCTCTATGCATACTAAGGTAAAGTTTGGTGTTCCACAAGGTTCTGTTTTAGGCCCACTGCTCTTTTCTTTATATATGCTAACTCTGGGCAAAATTATTTGTAAACATGATAGTAGCCTCCGCTGTTATGCTGATGACACACAGTTGTATGTTTTAGCAAAGCCAAATGAAATACACCAGATTAATAAAGTTAAGGAATGTGTAAGGGACGTTAGACACTGGATGCTTATTAACTTCCTTTTACTTAATTCTGACAAGACAGAAGTACTTGTACTAGGACCACATGCAGCTAGAAGTAAGCTCTCTGATTACATAGTAACTCAGAGATGGCCTTTTCAAGTCTTTCATTTGGAGCTCATGTAGATAATACTCCTAGGATAGCCTTCTTTCATCTCAGAAATACTGCTGAGATAAGAAATATACTGTCACTACACGATGCAGAAAAATTATTTCATGCTTTTGTTACCTCTAGGTTGGATTACTGTAATGCCTTACTGTCTGGACGTTCCAGTAGGTGCATAAACAAGCTCCAGTTAGTCCAGAATGCAGCAGTGAGAGTCCTTACTAGAACCAGAAGATATGACCACATCACCCCTATCACACTGCATTGGCTCCCAATCAAATTTCGTATTGATTATAAAATACTACTATTGACCTATAAAGCACTGAATGGTCTCACGCCACAGTACCACAGTGAAATTTTGGTCTTTTATGATCCATGACGCCTACTTCGATCAAAATGTGCAGGCTATTTGTTGGTACCTCAAATAGTGAAGGCTACAGCAGGAGGGTAGAGCTTTCTCTTACAAAGCCCCACAGTTATGGAACAGCCATCCAATTAGTGTTTGGAACTCAGATAGTCTCAGTGTTTAAGTCTAGGCTGAAAACATATTTCTTTAGTCAAGCCTTTTGTGAATATTTTTTTTCTTAGGTGAAGGAGCAGGGGGGTTCACTGGCATAGTGTTGTGGTGAACTGGGATGTGTGGATGCTGTCGCTGTATTTGTCCATGTAGTACAGAGTTATAGAAGGGATTTATTTATAATTGCACTCTCTTGTTGTCACTCAGATGAGAATCCTCACATTGTCTCAGGGAGTTTTTCCTTGCCACTGTTGCCTCTGGCTTGCTCATTAGGGATACATTCATACATTTACAATTTATATCCTGAATGTATTTATTTCTGTAAAGCTGTTTTGTGACAATGTCCATTGTTAAAAGCGCTATACGAATAAAAAAAAATTGAGCTGAATTGTGTGTGTGTGTGTGTGTGTGTGTGTGTGTGTGTGTGTGTGCGCGAGAGTCAGAGAGATTCTTGATACAGTTTTATTTTACTACCTCGTGTGAAACGCTAGTCTTTTGCCTCCCCCCGTGAGCAGCCTAATGCTCTCACTGCCGCAGGTAAGAGGTTAAACACCAACAGGCCAGGGTCTAGTACCAGTCTAAGGCATGGGGGCTGGAAGTCTATGCTCTAGGAGACTGAGAATTACAAAGCTACTATGGGCAAATTGGCAGTGAGACATGCTCCCTCTCTGACTGTTTCAAAAAGCAATATGTCAAAGTACAGAAACAAGCTCTCAAGTCATTTCTCTGGCACTTTTTAAACATAAAATATCAGAACAAAATACAAAATCTTATCATCAGAAGAGTACATACAAGAAAAGATATGCATGCTGTTAGTGGCATAGTGTGAAAATCAGGCTGAGACTTGTGTTTGGTTGTGTGGTGTGTGTACCAGGGAAAGTGAGCTTCTCTCTGTCTCTGTGATGGAGTGGCTGTGCTTTGGCACCATGGGGCTGGAAATCGCGCCTGACAAACGAATAGATCAGGCAGCTCCGCACAGGCCAACCAGTCATCATTACTCATGATCCCGCACAGCGATGACTGTTTATTAGTATTAGTACATCTCTCATCTGTTTGTGTGGCAGAGGGTGAGGGTGATTCATCAGCCACACACACTCGTACACACTCAAACAGAACTTTCAATAAAGATGAACTGATGGTAAAGTGAGTGAAACGGAGGGTCTCTTCAAACTACTCTGTATTCCGTACACTCACAACAGCACATGCAGCACAAACACAGTTATTTATCAGCTGAAATGTGAAATAGCAGGACTGGAATAAGACATTTCCTCTGAAAATGATGGATCAATGGCTCTTTGAGCTGAAGCAGGGTTATTAATCCTAAACTACCCAAACCTTCAGCAAAGTACAAACACTGTAAAACTCCTTATCAAAATTATTTTGCGACATGAGGCTGTTTCTTCTAGAGAAGGTGTGTATAGTTTTACTACTGTGGAGACTGAACAGGTCAGAACTCTCTGTTTCTAAGGTGTCTTGCATGTGCTGGAGGATTAAATGCACAATGCAACACTTTTATCTACATTGCCCGATTTTTTAATCAGGTCCCAAGTGGATTAACAGAAGATGTACAAAGCTAGACCTTGGAATTATAAGGTTCAACCTAATGCTTTGGCAAAAATCAGTGATATGATATAAATGGTTTATTTGAGTACTACTTAATGTATGAGAGAATCTGACACCACAGTGTTAGAACCTTAGGCATAAATATATTAAATAGGCATGACAAGTTTATATTAATGCACTTGTTCTAATATGTTACAGTTTATAACAGCTCATTCACAGGGACTTGTATGGCTGATGCTCCAAATAATCTAATAACACAGAACAAATTAAAAATCTGTTGTTTAACAAAGAAACAAAACATGATGGCGCATATGGTGACGTTTTCTGTTTCTCATTAACATGACAAGCTGTGTTTTTTTGCCTTATTAACTTCAAGAAAAAGAAAAAAAAGAGAGGCTATGAGGGAACCAGTGTTTATAGCTGCTATAAGGTAAGTGGGAACAGGAACAAACTTGTCCTGTGAATTTTCGACAAATATTACCTATAAACAGTCAAAACGGACAAATCAATTTGGTATGAAGAGAAAAAAAAAACATTTCGGGACATGCTGTTATAGGAAAACACTATTTCTCTATAAAAGCATATTTCTCTATAACAGCACAGCCTTTTCGTGCTTTGTTCCTATTTATAGGAATAAATATGCACATTTACACTATATTATATATATTTAGATGATATCCAACTTAAATGCATCACAGAGTATAATGTTTATTGCAGGCTTAGGACACAGTAGTTTAGTTTTAAAGCAATTTATCTTGTTAGAAATGGGTCCTTTGCCCATTTTTGAAAAATATTCATACGTCCATGCATGTACGCAGTCTTCCAAAGTTTCCTTTGTGCCCACTCATATACTGACTTACAATTGCACACACTTCTCCTGGGGATTCTACTTCAATTGAGAGCCATCATGCATAAATATATACGCAGTCATTAACTTTCCTTTACAGACTCAAGCAGCAGTGCGCAATTGTCTTTGCTCACACTGTATTAGCTCACATGACTAACGCCTGCAGAATGAAACCCTTGCCATTCTTTTGAACTGAATATTATGCAGTTCAAATTGTTTGTTATTCTACATGTTTAGTAGGCCACATTATAGAGGCGTGCTTCTACACATGGCCTAGATAAAAAATCATAACATTAACATAATGATCGCAAGGTCAGGAGCAGGAAATGCAAAACAAGCACATGAAGTAAACACAGCGCAAAAGAAGAAGGATGATTTTATTTTTGCTTTAGTCATGAGGAGGTCGTACCTTGCATTATTCCCAGCTGGCTCGTAGGCAGAGAGAGAAAGAGAGAATATTTGCAAAAATCATATAGTTATGAAACGTGAAATCAGCAGTAATACATAAGCAATAGGCAGAAAAGTGGGCTGTGAAAAGGCAGAGTGAGGTGGGAGAAATTGCAGCATTTGTAATGTTGCTCAGTACTGTGTTCTACAAATCTAAATGAGAAATGAGGTAAAGTGTATGTGTACACAGAAGCCGATGGTGAATTTTAGGAAACACAACAGTGCAGCGCTCTATTTGAACCCTGCTTGTGGTGCAGATGAAATCCTAGAGGAGGATTACTTCTCTTTTATGTTCAGCTGAAGGGATGGTTCACGCGACAGGCTATACACATCGCCATTTTACATGAGAGGAATCGCTAATGTGCCCCAAATTCCCGGCTTTTTAAACATGTGGCAGAGGCTGTCGAGGCATAAGGGACATAAAGAGAAGCCATACTAACTTGTATGACACACTTACTTACTGGTGTTGACATTATACAGCTCCAACACTGCAGAATATGATATGACAAGACAAGATATGGTATGATACCTCTACTAATTCGAATCCAGATGTTACCAGCATGACTCTCACAGGTCATGAAGCCGAAGTGCTCCCATACACCAGACCTTAAAGACTTACAGCTCTTGTTTGCTGCTGAACGTAGGAGCTAGTGTGCTAGTATGTTAGTGTAATGTCTTGTGAAATACAGTGTCTGTAAGAGCAGCATGTTTTTTTAATCCCAATAATCTCTCCCAATTCAAGATAAAGTGAAAGGTAGTTTTTAAGAGGAGGAAGTGTGGGATTGAATAAGTTGAAATGATTATTACACCTCACATAATATAACTTTACGCTACTTTATAACTTTATGCTACTTTATGATGAATAGTTTATTGAATGCATTGTTTGATACACACAGGTATTGAATCGAAAATCTCGTATTAAATGAATCAGTACACATTATCTGCACTGGTTCTAGCTCCACTCCCATGCCCAGGTCCAGTACTCCTGGTATCCTCACAAGAAGGCTAACCAAATTAATCAAGGGTACTTGGTTACAGTAAGAGTCACTTAGCAATTGAAACAACAAAATTTAAAATTTACTAGTGTCATGATAGATGATAATTTCAGCAAAAAAATAAACATAGATAGATTTTAGCTGTCTAGTTTCACTAGGTTTTGCTTATAGAAGTTTCCAGGAAAAAGAATAGGTAATAGTTCTAGCTTCATAAAGGGTTTTACCTGGGCTAATTAATTTTTTGTGTCTTTTTTATATTTTTACAGTATATAATAATAATAATAATAATAATAATAATAATAATATCAACTTAAAAATGGCATGAACCACCTGTTTTGTCAGTGTGCAGATTGTAAAACGTAGTAAAAATTGCATAAAGTACATTTTTTATATTAATATTTTTGCTTTAATATATAAACATATAACTAAATGTAGAAATATTTTAAATATTCTTAAACTGTATTAATATGACATAGTATGGCATATGTTAGTATGACAAGTTTCCTTCAGAGACAGAAGAAAGTACCACATGCACAGAATGACACATTTAATGCATTTTATACAAGATGAAATCTAAAATATTAAAGAGGTTGGGAATAACATTCTTTCAGGACCCCTGTCTATTTAATAAGCTAAACACTGGTGTAAATGAAAAACAATTGAAAGGACCCTTGGACAATATATTTAACTGCAAAATATTGGCAAAAATTTGAATTGAAATTTCAATTTGTGTTAAGTC
This sequence comes from Pangasius djambal, assembly GCA_022985145.1. Classification (NCBI taxonomy): domain Eukaryota; kingdom Metazoa; phylum Chordata; class Actinopteri; order Siluriformes; family Pangasiidae; genus Pangasius; species Pangasius djambal. Next base: position 20,168,858 of record CM040979.1, read on the forward strand.
CCTCACAGCTTCATTTGTCCCATGACAGACAGACAGCACAGGCTCTCTCACTCACCCACAGATCGCTCAAAGGTGTTGTTCATCACCATATGGGGCTGCACAGAGCTCTCTGATTGGCTGAGGAGTGCAGCCTGGCCCACGCAGCTATCAAAGGATCGATTGAGGACTCTTCGCGAGTCTGGATACTCCTGCAAGACAGAGAGAGAATGGCACAGCCAATGTATTGATCATGTTACTGAATTGCAGATGCAGAACAAGCAAATCTGAGACCTAAGTGAGCTAAAACTGTGTCAGCATTCCTCATCAATTTAATAACACCTAGAGAGAGGAAAGGAGCTGGTGCTGCCAAGGAAAGCGTTGTTGTTTGAGCTAAAACAAGAAGTGTTGAGGTTTTAGGATAAGGTTTTGGCTATTAAAAATTCATTCTTGGCCTCTGATGTGTCCAGATTTAATTCTGAAAGAGAATAGAAAGCATCTAATATGTGAACAGGAGTGGTGGATTTAAAAGTCTGGAGCAGCAGCTGCATTCTCATCAGATGTCCCATCTAATGGTTTGTACAAAGATGGAGTAAGCTGCCTGCAACTGGTTAATTGTGGATCATTAGAAAAGGCAGGCAGGCATATATATACACACACACACACACACACACACACACACACACACACATATATATATATATATATATATATATATATATATATATATATATATATATATATACATACATACATATACATACATACATATACACACACACACACACTTAGGAGCTGTGGTTAATGGACGTATGGTGTTGGCAGGGAAGGCGGTTCTCCTTCTTCCAATATGTTACATGAGTGTTAGTGGGGAAAGCTCTGGTGCAGTATTTAATTTTTCTCAGTTTCCTGTTTTCTCTTATGTGACTGACGGAGCACACCTCTCACATAGCCTGAGGTAGTGAAGTCTGTCTTGAGCCTCTAGAGAAAAATATGGCTTAACATTTACCTAGATGAAGTTCAGGCATGAAAAACCATGATAGAAAAAAACACTTTGGAATAAATTCTGTATAATAATCCCTTGGTATCATGCAATGCAGAAAACTTGCACAGCGAACTCCTGGTTCTAAGTTCCATCAGACCCACATTTTCATTTTCTGCACTTTATAGGAGCAAGGTGGACAGGCTACATTATAAACACTACAGAAATCAAGTCCATGGGGAAGCACAGTGTGAACAGGTAGATGGGTATGAGAGAAGAGAGCCACTGCTGGCCTTGAAATGAGATTACAGCAAGGGATCGATAAGGGATCCTGATCTATCTTCCTTTTTTTTTTTATAAAACACAGACCATAAATTTACAAGTCAGGAAATGCACAAGCATCAGCCAGGGAGTTCGGGAGCAAAGGGAAAGTGCCAAATAAGAGTGTACATCAGACCGGTATGTGGAAAGCAAAGGAATGAAGGGATGAAGACGAGAAAGGAAAATGTGCTGCTGCTGTTGCAGTGTCACAAGATCCAGAGATCAGAGATGCTTAAGGCTTCCCAGAAATGACAGAGAGCATCTGTAGCCACAGGCTGAGACAGCAAGAAAGCAAGAGCACTGCAAAAGACCTCGAGACATTTTTCTGGTGAATTGGTGTGCTCATCAAATGGGTGTTAAGCTCTGCTGAAGAGGTGTACCAGGATTGAATTATGCTACATGAGAGGGGTTTAAAACATGCTGAGTTATGATTTCAGTAAAAGAAAAAAAACAGTTCAGATAAGAAAAGATCATTTAAAAAAAAAAAACATTTAATCTCCCTATGTATCCTTACTGATTGAATGAGCATAGAGACAAAGGCAGGGAGGGAACCAGCATGGACAGGGCTTCACTTCCTTCATCGAAAGACAAGCAAGAAAACAGGATGAGAAAAGGAGAAAGAATGAAAGACAGCTGAGAGAATATGTTAGAGAGAGAGAGAACAAGAGAGCAAGAGCATGAGGGAGAAGGAGAAAGAATAAGAGCGAGAGAGAGATAGACAGATAGAGACAGAGAGAGAGAGAGAGAGAGAGAGAGACAGACAGGGAGAGAGACAGAGAGAGAAGCTGTCAAGAAACTGAATAAACAGTATCCTGGTACAGTTCCCATGGCCTGTGCCTTCCTCAATAAGTGCGTTTGTGTATGTGTGTACTCTCAGCTCCAGGATCCAGCAGTACAGGCCACAACAGTCTCCAATTCTGTCTTAATCAGCACAACAAAAGGCACATTTCATCCTGCTGTGTGAAACAGACGCATGCTGGCAGGTCCACTCGTCCCCCTGCGGCACTGGCACACACTGGGCAGCTCTGCCCTCTGACCGGGAGGAGTGGAGGAGTGTTTGGGCTTCCAGCTCCTCCAGCTCCCCCCTGACTATTAGTGCCTACACTATAATGAGACAATCACACAGGTATTTAGATGGTGCTGCTGAAAAGGATGTAATTAGATCTGGCTGCTGCTTAAAGGCACTGAGCCTGGAGAGCAGACGAAACAAACAAAAAAAAAACTTATGTATTGTATTGTACTCACTTACATTCTCTATTTAGCCCTTTCTTTCCAATTTATTTTTCCTTCTCACAGTTATTTTTTGGTTGGAGGTAATTATAAAACTCTGAGAAAAGTGTTACTCTTTGATGTGTTTGGAAGAGCTCTTATAATTAGTGAAGCTGAGTCACAAATGGACAAAAAAAATTGTTTTGGGGGACTGAATTTCACCCAAGCAGGGTAGAACATGCAGATGCATTTTAATGATAGCTCCAAGACGGACTTCGAGTACTTAGATCACTTACTTACAGGCATCTCTAGAGATGCGATTTCTAAAGTAATTGCTTTATCCTGATCAGTTTTGCAGTGAATCTGGAACCTCTTTTGAAAAAGGTGTGGATACACGCTGGATATTTCTCTCTCTCTCACACACACTTACACACTTACACACTTACACACTTACACACTTACACACTTACACACTTACACACTTACACACTTACACACTTGGGGGCATTTTGCTGGCACAGTTTAGGTCCACCCAGAGGGAAGTATCACTACAAATCAATACAAAGTTGTTCTGACTGATCACCGTTATCCAACCCTGAAACAGTTCTATCCTGATGGGAGTGTTCTCTTCCAGAATGGCCACGCCCACATGCACCAGGCATGAGCACTCACTGAACAATCTAATGATGATTAAAATGATGTAACTCTCATGCTGTGGCCTTTACTGTCACCATATCTCAATCCAATTGAGCACCAATACAATACCACCCTCAAAACACCAGATGAGGAAATATCTTTTGGAAAAATGGTGTTCATCCCTCTAATACAGTTCCAGAGACTTATAGAATCAGTGCCAAGGTGCACTGAAGCTGTTCTGACAGCTTGTAGTGGCCCGACAACTTGCACCACAATGGCTTTTCATTTTATCTGTTGGACGTCTGTATATTTGCACACTCATTCACACCAAGGAGCAATTTAGAGTCTCCAATCTGACATGTTTTTGGTCAGAGGAACAAAACTGGAGAACCAGAAGAAACCTACACAGACACAGGCAGAACATGCATCTCATCATTTTATGTGGTAAATGTTGCTAAGGTAAAAATATTATGGAGTTGGGCTACAGGAGCTCATCGAGACTAGTGTGAACTTCACAGACCACCTGTGTCAGTGCAAAGTCACAGTTAATCATGGTAATAAAAATGTATTAAGTGCTATTGTTCTATGGTCACAGACTCTTGACAGCATGGATTTTTAGGTTTTTTTTTTGTTTTGTTTTTTTTTTGCATCAGCTGCAAAAAGAAATTCCACATTATTGCACATTGTATGCTACTCAATTAAATTCTTTTATTCAGCCCTTTCTTTGCTTTCACAGTTGTTCACGATATTACTCCATAGCTTCAGGTAACGTCATATAACATCAAACGTAACATTAAAAATAATATTTTTATACATTATATATTTTTAAATAAAATCGTTTGGGCATTCTACACTATATGGATTACTTTTGGTCAGTAATAACCTTCCCTCTGCAGGCAGAACTCATCCTCCTTCTGTCCATCCTACATGATGCAACACTATGACATACCAGTACTGTGGTCTCGGGAAGTTCACGCCACACACACACACACACACACACACACACACACACACACACACACACACAGTCAGCTGCCCTTCCATCCATCATTTCATCCTCTCAGTCCTCTTCCCATGCTACCATCTTCCGAGCCCACATCCGCTCTATACACAGGGGGCCAGGTTCCCCTGCTACACCGCACCGAGGACCCGGACTGCTCTTCCACAGCCCATAAAGCATTAATTTTAGGAAGAGTCCCAGCTTCACACAGAGGGTCTGCAGTAAGCATCACTCCTTTGGCCACAGGGCCCGCTTCAGTGTCTAGCCTAATTACACACCATTTAGGAGCAGCTGGAGGCTTTGGGGAGTGTGTATCGAGGTTCTGATTGTGTGTGTATGTTTGTGTGTCCCGAGATGAGCATATGGGCACCCTCTGAGACAGAGGCAGGGGAGGAGGACAGGTTTTAATGCTCAGCTAGAGGTAAATTCGACCAGCTCAGGAGAACTGATGATGAGGTGAAAGTGGAGGGGTGGTGAGGTGTCTGCCCAAAATATTCTTTTTTTTTTTTTTTTTTTTACTGGCTTTTGGGTTTTAGGAGAATGTACTGCCTCCAAGCCGAGCCAGGAATCAGATTGCAGTTCGTTCTAATAAGAAAAGCAAGACTTTACTTTAATCCAGTTTAATGTCACATCTTCATAAGCCAATAACTGTTTTAAAGCTTAAGCCTACTAATATTTTAATTGATGCAGGAAATGGCCTTAAAACATTTAATACCCTCTTGTAGGGCCTGCCGTGTAGTCGAAGCCCTTCCAGTTCAAGCTGCATTGTCGTTTTTGCCACTGTTTAGTCTTCGCTGCATATAATGTGGCTGTACTTTTAGAGGTATGCCTCTTTCATTTTCATTCATGTCTTCGTTCATGACGTGGTTGAACTGGGTCAGTCCAAGCATCCATGTAAGCATTTTCATCTCTGTGCCATGGAGAACCTGCTCGTGCTTCTTGGTTGCTGGCCAGCAGTCTGCCCAATAGCTGCTGGGTATGCAACGGTCTTGTACATTTTCACCTTGAGGTGAACGGGCATTTTCATATTGTATATGACTCCAGTGACCTATTTCCAATTCAGCAACGCCATGTGGATTTGTGCTTGGGCACCTGGAAGGGTGTCGCCGTCTGAGGTGACAAGCGAGCTGAGGATGAACAACAGAGGCGAAATGGTCAATCCCTGGTGGACAGCGATGTTGATGGTAAAGGGTGGCAAAATTCCAGTTTGGCACCTGACCGCACTTGTGATGTTGCAGTAGAGGAGCTGAACCCACCTCACGTAAACTTCCGGGACGCTGTGGGACCACTGCGCTCTCCAGATGAGGTCATGCAGGACACAATCAAATGCATTCTCTAGATCAAGAAATGCCATGTGGACGTTTTGTTGTTCTCCCGAACACATGAACTGCTTTTCCATAAGCAGCTGAGCGACATGGATTATCTTGGTTGTGCCACAACCCTTGACAAAACCACACTGATTCAGTGTGATGGTGAGAATGCTGCAGAGGTGGAAGTCAAGTACTCACTCGAAGATCTTCAACGCATAGCATAAGAGCCTGACTGGCCGGTAATTTGTGAACTGTCCCCCTGGCCATCCCAAATCGACACTGCGATGCTCGTTGTCCAGGCTTCAGGGGGCAGTAATGTGATTAAGGAGCGCAGTGAGTAGTTCAGTGCCTCGATCGCCAAGCATTTTCCAGATTTCAGCTGGGATGTTGTCAAGGGCTAGTCGCTTTGTCGCTCTTCATCTATATAGTTCTCCATATGCATTGGACTTTGTCATTTTCCATTGGTTAGAATTGTGAAATAATAAAATTTAGATTTTTCTCAATTTTTTCCCCAATATTTTTGAAAAAGCATACACTTTGTGCCAAATGACTGTCAAAGGAGTAGGCCTGTCACATACTGCCTAATCATCTAATCACACATGTTTACAAGGATGGGGATTATTGGGGCAAAGACAAATGATTGTTAGATTTTATAATAATATGCTTCTGTGTATATATGTACAGTTAGTAACAATCATTTTTTTTAATCACTTGTAACTTGTTTTATAGGATGTAGCCAATCTCTTTAAAACATGTAGATAACAATATTTAATATATTAATACCATTTATTTACTCATTAAATCATTTTTATATGATAAAAGTGAAAAACAGAAGAGACAGCTAAACAGTTAACTTTTAATTATGTGTATGACAATTAATCCCCCACTAAAACGTCATAATGGTGACAAGCCTATTAAGGTGTAAATTTATATAGCTAGGAAAATATCTGGGATTAAATGGGTTAACTATAATAAAGCACTAGTGAACACTCTTAAGTGCTACTGTCATGGGTGTGTAGATGTGTGCGAGTGCTGCCTGAGTGAAGAGAACTGCATTCCACTGTGCCCTCAGAGTGGGAATGTGTTAAACTCTGGTCTTAACGGATCAAACAGCACCACTGGTTAGTATTCATGTGTGGGCGAAGTAGCAGCAGCAGAACACAGAGATCGGCATCAAGGTTCAGTTCAGAGAGAAAGAAATAACAAAAGAGGAAGCCCGAGTCAGGTTAGAAGTGTGTGTTGCTTTGCACCTCACAGTATTCATCCTACCTTTCTAATTCCACTGACATGCAGCACTAACACTCCACTGTCCACTCCCTTATTCAATTCTGCACTCACGCACTCGAGCGTGGGCTTCAGCAGAAAAACGACACACAATGATGGTTGATAAGCTCACAAAAATGCCTTTGTGCCTCTGTGCAGTGATACTGCTTCTCCTGGAGGCGTAGCTCTGACCTCAGTCAAGGAGAACCTCTGCACACAGCGAGGAAAAGGCATTCAAACTATGAATAATCAACACCTCTGACTGAACTACTCAGTAGAGTGGCAGGTGCTTTACAGAGGAGCAAGAAAAGCACAGACAGATGATGAGTAAGTATAGCTAGGTGAGGCGGCTAAGCTAACAGCACTCTGGATCTACCTGGTTGGAGGGCACAAGAGCTCGGAGAACAAACAGCTGGATCATCCCTCTGAGGTTCCCCTCCATGGACATGGACCTGCGCAGTGTCTCCATGGCCTCGTGGTTGGACTTTCCCAAGAGTGACTCTCCGTTCACGGCAAGCAGCTGGTCGTTGACACGCAGGCGACCATCCTGCACGAACGCCAAGAAGAACATAAGAACTCTGATCAGCGTTGTACATATCGTGGAAGGTTCCCACTATTTGTAGTAACATCCTTAACTTTTTTTTTGTCTTATTAACATCAAAAGAGAGAAAAAAGAGAGAGACTTGTGTGGAAACAACTCTTTATAGCTGCTGTATCATAAGTGACAACAAGAGCTCACTTGTTTTGAGGATGTTCCACAGCACTAAATTTAACTATTAACTGATAAAACGTATAAGGTGGCATTCTTTTATTAATAAAAAAATATATAATTGCCATATTGATGTGGTATAAAAAGAACACTTCAGGCTGTGCCATTATAGGAAAGTAATCAACCTTAGGGAGATAACAGTATTCACACCACCCTGTTGTTTATTTTCCTATAACAGTACACCCTGTCATGTTTTATTCCTTAGACATCATATTTTGGCAACATTCATCTCAATGAGCATTTCACAAGTAATTACACTGCTGCATTCAAACATTGTTTGGGGTAATGTATAATGAGATTGTATGCATGAGATTCAAATCATAATGTGTAATATAAAACTAAGTTTTAGTGAGATACAGCCATAAATCACAATTATGTACAGGAACAGTCATACACACACAGAGTCCCAGGCTCACTGACCCATAACCTTGGTAATTAACTGTGTGTCCTGATGGAGATGTCATGGCTAAATGAGGTGTAGCTGTGTGAGTGTGGCTGCTTGGCTGGAGATGGTGGAGATCATTACAGTGGCCTCTGGCTGAGCAGATCTGTCCTCCTGACACCACGGCAAATGAGACAAGCTCTTACTGTCAGTCAGAAAGCGAACCCGTTCTATCATATGTCCTCTACCTCTGCTACGATTCTCAAACTTGCTTTGTTTTTTGACACTCTCTCACCTTTAAAATTGCCCAATAGAATGTGATTATGAAACAAAGGGAAAGGGTGTGATCTGACCAGTAGCTGTGATGTGCGTGAGGACTCATAGTTGGCAAAAGTGGACAAAAGCAAAACGCCCCTTGAGTGTGAAAACAGTACCCAGCCTGCAGCACATGGCTCATTAGGCAAAAAAGACCCAGCAGGATACCAGTACATCCCGCTGAAACACACACAAACCCACACACACCCACATACAAACAGCAAAGACACAGAGAGCAACTGCACTTCTTTACTGGCTTATTATACAATTGTACAAATAAGCTACATGCCATCAAATGGAGTGATTCATACAGAAAGGAATCACTAATCTGAGTTAAAACAAAGATGGCAAGGACACAGAGGGTCCTGCGAAAAAAAAAAAAAAAAAAAAACAGGACA
>CM040979.1:20183525-20230639 GCA_022985145.1 Pangasius djambal
TTTTTTTTTTTTTTTTTTTTTTTTTTTTTTTTTTTTTTTTTTTTTTTCTTTCTTTCATTCTCTCACCATAATGCTCCTGAAATGACCTGTACATCTTTTTAGAGAAATTTTCTTTCAAAATGAGAGGGAGAAAAAAAAGGAAAATGAAAGTGAGAAAGGGGAGGAAGAAAAATGTCCATTATTCCATGGGCACAGTGAAAACACAATCTTTTGTCGCTAGGGAAACGGGCCAGTAATGAGTGAGTGTGTGACTGTACTGCGCTCATATTTATTTTCCAAAGAGGAAAGTAGAAAGAGAGAGTGAAAGGAAGGAAAAAGAGAAAATGGCCATAAAACAAACGTGTGAAAGCCTGTATTTGATCTATGCAGTAACAGGGAAAGAGCTAACATGCGTGAGCTGGATACAAAGATAATGAAGTCAGTAAAAGTGCCACTGTTTCAGCAGTATATCAAACTCTGCTACACATTTCTTGCTATTAAGTCCAGGGCTTCTTAATGTCAGACAGAAAGTCTCAGTCTGGAGGATAAGATGTGTATATCCAAATTAGAGGCTGCCTTTAAGCAGTCTGAAGATTTGCCAGCAGTAAATATTGGGAGAGGAATAGAGGGATAAGCTGGGCAGTGAAGAAGGGCTAAGACGAAAAGTGTGTGGGTCAGCAAGGCCCGGTTTAGCACTGTTTACTGGAGGATTGTGGGTTTAGGATGTATTAGCTGTACTCTGTCTCTCTCTGTCACAAACACATACTGAGCAAAAACACGGCAGGGGGACACAGGGGGGAGGCTAGTTGTGTGTCATTAAGTAGAGAGAAAGAAGAGGAAAGTGAATAAGAGAGAGAGAGAGACCTTGTGGAAAAAGTAGTGGCCTGGAATGTCCTTAAACCTCAATGTCATATAGTCATAAAGCAGTTCAAACACAATAAAATGTCATACTTTGTTTATGGTGCAAGACATTAAAAGAAAAAAAAAAAAAAACACAAGGTTGTTATGGGGTCGTGTTTCCCCTGTTGGGGCGGAGGAGGGCGGGGACTGGGATCAGAGACCACCCGTGATCATTAACTAAGATGGACCGCTGAGGAGTCAGTTATCTCGCCTCTCCCCATGAACAGAGAAAAGCAAGCCCCCTGTCAGGGCCTCACACTGTAGCAAAATGCCATGCCGCACCACATCCAAGTCCACTGTTTTCTGCTTGTACCACATATTTATCAGCTAGTGTTTGTATAGGAGACATGTGTTAGCAGAGAAAAGGAGTAAAACTGCAGCATCGTTTCTTTAAAATTGGTAAAAAAAAAAATGATGTGTTATGAGCCGAAAGCCACAACGAGAGCGCCGTTTAAAATCAAATATCCCTCCCACGGCTATCCAGCTTTCCCCTGAAGTTTGCAGAGCCGCTTGCAATAAGCAGTCATTCAAACTAGTACACTGAGTAACTGATGGGTACGCCGAACACAGCCGGGGTCTAATCTGTATAGCTAGCATCTGCTCATGTGGTGAGGAGAGTGCCTTAATGAAGAACGAGACACATGGAGTCATCAGCAGGAGCAGATGGATGAGCATATCCATAGGTACAAGAACAAATGACATTCTGAAGGTTTAGTGACGAGCACATACACAGCTGCTCAAGACAGGAAATCTCCCTCTTTCCTTCTCTTTCCTCTGTCCCCTCCCTTTTTCCTCCCTCTCTCTCTCTACTGTGCATGGATGAACAGAAGCTCCATTTGGTAATGCATGGCTCTGAGGCGACACGGAGACCCCCCTGCAGGCTCCCAGAGGACAGTCAGGAAAAGTAAGACATGTCTCGAGGGAGCACCAATGCCAGTGGCCCTCCATGGCCTTCATGACTGAGTGAGCTACAATGACCACAGTAAACAAAGGCTTTAAAGGCTTCCTCCCAAGACCCCCAAACACACACACACACACACACACACACACTCTTGCACAATGGCGTTATGTGGCAGCATGCCATATTTTAGTGATGCATAACGTGTCCAAATAAGGGGGCTATAACTCTAACCACATTAAACCAGGGCCCAGTGCCGAAAGCACATGAAACACCGCAAGTGAAGAGAAAATGTTTCGTGGCTAGCACACATTTCAGCTCAAATTCAGGCCGTGCAGTCCTGCGGTGTGGCAGGGGGATCGGCTTCTCCCGGAATTCACTATTCAAGTGCCAGGAGGTCCATTCTGGGGAACCACACCAGCTCTGGAACAAGATTTACTGGGCAAATGTTTCCAAACCAAGCATTCAAAATGCAAACAATTACCACCATCACACTGAGCAAGGCTGCCTTTTATTAGGTGAAGAGCAAAAGCCTCCATTCTTGCGATTGGCGTCCATTCGAGAGCAAGTTTCCATGAGTTCCATCTGCGCTTCAAAGCATTCTGATCATTTCCCGTTGAACTTATCATGGCATTTGTGAGCATGCACTCTGAAGTCCAAAAGCAACCAACTATCTGCAATTATCTGAGGGTGAAAGTCATCAGGCAGTCAGGAAAAAAAGTGTGTGCATAGAAAATCTACACTATTAGAAACACACTCTTTCCTTTACAAACACTCAACTATTTCCCTTTATTATAGAGCAGCACACTCTTTCCTTTACAAACACTCAACTATTTCCGTTTATTATAGAGCAGCACAAATAAGGATGTTATTTCTCACATAAACAACCGTGCTGCACATAAAAGGCAACGGACACATCCTCACACATTCCATGTTACACTGTTAAATGCCTAGATAAGCAAACTTCAGGGCAATAATTTAGACATTTATAAACATGATTCATCTTGCTGGTGACTCTGCATGCATTTCAAAAGCTGTAGATTAAAGCCCAACGTGACATTTAATTAAGATGAGGTGTGAGAAAGGGAGCCCAGTCGGTCCAATCACAACCTGCAGAGAGACTGCACCTATTAACGCTGCTAATGAGCTCCAGTATGTATCCTCAAACACCTCCACAAGCACACACACTTGAACAGGGAGAAAAACACACATGCACAGAAGCTTGAATTTGCACTGAGTGCTATGATTTACTGACTCAGAACAGACCACCATCTAGCATATGCATAGGCACACACTAAAGGAATATTCCAGCCTTTTTTACTTTTCTAAGCATATTTGCACAACAATTTGAAGGATATTTTCATGAATTTATCAGTCTAAGGTATTTGGTTTCCCCATGTCTGTGTGGTTTACTCCAGGGTCTCGTTTCATAATGGCCTCCTAATATCTGAAAAACATGCTGGTAGTTGGATTGGCTATGCTAAACTGCCCCTAGGTGAGAATGAGTTTGTGCATGGTGCCTTGCGAAGGACTGGCGTCCCACTAAGCTTTACTCAATGGGTGGCAGGTCCTTTAGTGCCATGGCTCTCAAACTGTGGATTGCCCTACCCCAATCTCTCCATGACTGCACTTCTATTGCCTCTTTCATATCACACCTAAATTTTTTGCTTTTCATAAAATATTATTCTTCCTTTTGCACCTTTCTGTGTGTTACTTTGTGTTACATACTTTGTAAAGTGACCTTGGGTGTGGTGGAAAATTGAACACATCAGTGTAAATAAATAGTATTCCTGTCTCATGCCAGTGTTCCCAGAATAGCCTCCAGACCCACCATGACCCTGACTAGGATAAAATCTCTGTGATCTCATGAATGCTTTCCTCTGAGCAGCATTTTGAGAAAAAAAATGCTAATTAACAAATGTTACTTCAGAAAATTTGCATCTGTATATCTGTTTATATCATTCATTTATTAATGTAATTCTTTCATTTTACTTATTGATGATGGCTTATTCATGTAAATTTATGTGGTAAATAAGGTTAGGTATGGGAACCTTAATGTAAAGTGTTACTGGAAAGCTTTAGTAAGACTCTCAGTCTTGTCTCTCTCATCCTTTTACTGTTAGAGTGTAATGGTTGTACTTTTTGCATTCACATTATACAGTTGAGTATTTCAAACCCTTCATAATACTGTTCAGTGACTGCACACAGACTTCCATTTAAAGTGAGTTATGAGTAAACATGATTTCCATTCTTTCTCAGTACAGGGAAATGTGTATGCTACATATTCAGTAGTTAAAGATTATTTTGACATGGCATGCACTCACAAAAAAGTACTGGACATGACTACATTCTTTCAGAATTCAAATATAATGTTATATGTAAAAATGGTTAGGCTAACAAAAAAGGAGTAAGAAAATTTACACTACGGCATTGTTACATTCTCGAAAGGACACGTGTCCTCAATGTCAACTGAATAAGGAATAAAGAACATGAGAACAGGGTCATCAATTTCCTGTGTGTAAAAAAAAGGAGAGACCATGAGAGGAAGAGGAAGTAAAGCTGTAGTGGAACTGTCCTTCACTGTGGACCTGTGATAGATCTGCCGGAGCTTGTCTGGTTCTTCCGCACGGATGTCAGGACTCAAGGTTTAAACTCGCACAAGGCCAAAGTGTGTGTGTGTGTGTGTGTGTGTGTGTAACGATGACATGCACCATAAACAGAGTAAATACATACACACAGCTCTAATAGCCACTCTAGCCTCAAGCTGCTTTCCTGAAAAGACACTAAACTGCTCCATTAATGATTTACTCATACAAGAAGGGAAACTAACTCAACAGGCAACCATTACAGAGACGATCAATGACTATGTTAATTAGACAACTCAACCAGGTCTGAAATCGTGTGTGAGAAATAAAGCTAACGTTAGATTCCTGGCTCCTATGCAGTAGTTAACTGGCCTTCAGCAAGCTTTAAGCCATAGTTTAACACATTCATGCTAACAATAGTGCGTGTTTCACCACTCAGACTTACAACAGCCTCCTCATATAGGAGCAAACACATAAGCAAATACAACCCAGACAGAATTTAACACCACACCCACACCCATGGAAAAGAGTTGCAAGTCAACAGCAGAGAGAACAGGGACAAATCAGAGTGCCATCAGTCATCGAATTTTACTACTCCACTCTTTCTTCCTATAAAAAAAATTACTTGTACAGAACACCAGTGGTAAAACAGAGAACGAAATAGTAAGTCTGAAGAATGATCTTATCTCTAAAGCGCACTCATGGACTTCAGGAAATCAGCAAATGCATTAATAAAATTAATATGCTCATTATATGTGGTATGTGATGAACATTAAATGGTTTTTCCATTTCACTGTGCTTTAATAAAGACTAGGAAACAAGTTTCTCGCCTCGAGGCTTGTCAGTTTGTCAAAGGCTGACATTCAGCTTGAACTGAATGCTAAGTCTGTTAAACAAGAGTTACATTTCCACTGCAAATAAAAAGCATCTTGTGCTGCATTATGATTTTACATGTTGGTTTTGCATGTTGCACTATGCATCTTAGGCAGGACATTTCCCCATTCTATAGATATTACTCACTAGCTGCATCTTAAATAGCATCTTCATGCACTTTTTAGTGTGAGTATTGTGTCCATGCAGGGAAATTCACTGAGCAGTAGGTTAATAAAAATAACCAGACAGTGTACTAAAACCATCTTCTTTTTTTTTTGCATTAACCCTACCAATACAGAGAGGGAAAATAAGTATTCAGACACTTTTTTTTTTTCTTATTTACTATATTTCCTACATAGATATCCAGTTCAAATTTACAGACAGAGCCATAGCAAAAAACTTGAACATCCCTGTCACTACAATTGGTTCAATGGTAAAAAAGTTCATGGAATGACAAATAATCATCCCTGAACATGTGTGCCATACAAGATTTCACAACACACTCTCAGACTAATGATAAGGATGGTAAGAGAGAAGCCAGCCGTCACTCGAAAGAGTTGCAGGACAACCTGCATGCAGCAGGACCAACAGTTGCACAGTGAACAAAAAGCAATACACTGTACCTTTCCTAAACCCATGCAAAACTCCCAAACTCCTTGTAATAAAGAAGCATAGCAGTGCACGTCAAAGTTTTTAGACAAATCAGACCTCTTTTGGAACAATAGTACACGTTATTGAAGGAAACATGAATGGAGCTATATACAAGGACATATTAGAGGAGATAATTTCATCGACCAAGAAAATGAATCTGGGGAGAAGATGGATCTTTCAAAAAGACAACGACCCCAAACATACAGCGAAAAAAACCTCAAGAAAAAATAAAAACGGCCTTGCAGGGCCTAGTCTAGAGGTATTCAAAATGGGGAGCGAAGGAATATTTTAAAAATATGCAATAACAGCAGATGAGCCAGTCTGAATCTGGAATGATTGACAGCTGTGCAGGTGCTTTGAGCTCTCCACTTGAAATATGTCCTCATACAGCACTCTCACTTTCTGTCACAGTAAATGGAGATTTTTTTGAGTTTATTGTCAATGTGAAATAAAATCCATCAATGTGAGTCTGACTTAACTATCATTAAATAAGTATCTAATATCAGTTAACTACATTTATTAAAGATATCACCAGAATATTTTGGCCAAAAACAGCCAAATATGGCACTTACGGATTTCACCCAAAAGAGGAAAAAGAAAAAAAAAAGAAAAAGAAAAAAAGGCTTAAAGTTTTGACTAGGGGAAAAAAAAAACCTGTGCATTACGGCTTACAGTAGCCCGTTTGTGAGGGACTGGAGAAAATGCAATTCAGTCTTTCAGCTTCATTAAACACCTCCTACCAAAATAAATAAATAAACGGTCTCACGATAAGAAAGTGTTAAGATGTATATTTCATTGCAAGCTTATTGAAAGCTAAATGACAAAAACAAATAACAAAATGTGCAGAGGTTAAACAAATAAAAACTAATATAGATGCCCGTCTGAAACTGAGCCTATACAATGTTTACTGCACAGAAAAGTCCATAACATTGGAGTAAATAATAATTACTCCAATGTTATAGACTTTTCTGTGCAGTAAACATTGTATTCATTGTATTCAAACTTTTCCCCCACGAAACTCCCATTTTTTCGAGAACTCTTTTTGAGTTGATGTGGTTTAATGTTATTTAAACCACATCAACTCAAAAAGAGTTCTCGAAAAAATGGGAGTTTCGTGGGGGAAAAGTTTGAATTCCTCTGACCTAGTTTCCTGACTTGAATCCCATTGAAAATTTCTGGAGGATTTTGAAATTGCGTGTCCGTCAGAGTAACTTTGGGGGATTGAAGAAGATTTGCCAAAAGGAATTAGCTGAAACTGAACAACAATGCTGTGAAAATGTGTGCATAGTGGACAGGACAAGGTAAATGTGTGCAGCCTGTTATTCATTCCAGCCGGGCCATAAGCACATAAAGCCTGATTCAAGCCTGGCTCAAGTGTCCAGACTGGACAGCTGATCCAGCCTAAGTTACCACGGAAATGCTAAAGGCTTGAAGAGCTCGTACACGCACATGCACACAGATGGAAGTGGCTCAGAGTGGACGTGTGAGGTCAGACTAATGAGGTCATCATTACTTTGAGAAACCAGGAACTAGGCTATATGAAGTGTATGGGAGACTCTGTCCACCATTCTCACTCACATGCTTGTCCATCTTGCCGGCTGCTGGGTTTTTCTGCATGTTTGATTTGAGTTTAGTTAGATTTCTGTGATGCCAGCCGGCCCAAACTGGACATCTAATCCCGAATGCAAGAGAAGACACAAGCTGCTGATTGTTTTCACCATGGCCAATGCAAAGGCTTGGAAAAAATTTATTGATTTTGTTTATTTCAGCTCATGTGTGAAGGCTGGCTCCATGTCTCCTACTCCCGCCTTTATTTCGTCTTTTAAGCAGTGAGGCAGGTGGTGCTCTGAACAGAAAGGTGTGTGTGAGAGTGTGTGTAAGAAAGATGGTGAGAATGCTTTGTGTTTTGCTCAGCAAATGCATTACCACGGACCAGCAGATGGTGACGGAGAGAAGAAGGCTATTGAACAGAGCTCAACTACTACACCATCACACCCACGTCTAATCTTCTTCTCTCTCTCTCTTCACTCTCATTCGTTCTTCCTCTCATTCTCTTCTCACTTCTCTATTTCCACCCCCTATCTCTCACTCTCAGTCCCCCCACCCACCTCCATCTTGCTTCTCTCTAAGCTGGTGATATTTGTAGTAGATTTATGCCATCTGTATGACTTTTTCTTGGTATATCTCTAATAAACTCATCAGCATGAACTTTAAGTCCCCTTGATTCATAATTCTTCTTGAGCATAAACAAACATGCTGTTTGTAATTACACACAACTGCATCTTTCTTACACAGCATATTTCATTATCATATCTCTAATAGCTTCTGCATGTAATCGTGAGTGAGTCACGGTGGACGGATGACTGGATAGATGGATAGATGGATAGATGAAGTGCACTTTTCAACCCACACAGGAGTGTGCTACACATGTCAAAGTGCTTGGGATGAAACACCATTATGGCAGAGATGGGAAGAATGGAGAACAAGTTGGAAGCCCCTTTTTAAAGAAAGAGCCTCCTCCACAAGCATTCACCGGAGGCCAATGCGAGGCTAAAGGCAGCAGTGGGATGCTGTTTAAGTGCAGATGAAAGGGCTACACGGAGAGGGATAGAAGCAGTAAAAGAAATGGGGTCAGGGCATGGATGGAGGTCTCAGACCCTCTACTCTCCAGTGTTGGATGCAGGTTTATTGACTCTCTTGTGGAGTTCGGGGCTAGTCAGCCATCAAGGCTGGAAATGGGACATGCGAGACATCAGAGAGACAGTAACACGCACTTCAGAGCTTTATTGAGGAAGCAATGCAAGCCGTTCCTATAGGTCTGGAGGAGAGATTAAGGAGCACAAAGCCAAGAGCCCGGAACTAGCCACTTCCTCTTGAGAAGTGTGTGTCATGTTAGCATGTTCGAGTGTATGCCATTATTGCTGCATTACACTCAATAAACCATCATCGAGACAGGAAAAGTTTTCAGGCCAACAGCTAAGCCTCATCAAGTCCCTTAGTGTCAACATGAGTGGATTAGGTAGTGTGAACTCCGCTCAATATTTCATCTCAGACACAGGGAAATCTGACAAACCGACAAGGAAATGAGGCCTAGCTTGCTCGCTTTTGTTCACAAAGTCATATCCAATATCACTATTACTATTTCATTCTTCAGCAGGCCAGAGGCAGCTTTCACCCTAGTGAACTGCTGTTCTGCTGGAAAAAGATTAAGAGCAGTGTGGTGTAGGCTCAGTGTGTGCCATTTGAAAAAGGGGTTCGAGGCTTGCCATGGCAGCTCATTGGGCTGTTAGAAATGCTCAGAGGCCTTTGTTTAGTAGATGCAGGACAACAAATGCACCTGCCAGCATGAGGGATGATGGCTCCTCTCATCATTACACTCATCACACACCGCCAAAACAGTAAGTCAGAGCACCACACCAGAGCCCCTCTGAGCAGCTGTTTAGGGTTTTCTACAAGGTTCCAGCAGCGGCACTACTTGAATTCCCAACCATCTCTACACAATGTGTGAATTATGCAATTTGCATATATCCCCCCCCCCCCACCACCACCACCACCACCACCTTCCCTCCCCCACCACCTTCCCTATGTAGTTAGCTGGCTAGTTAACAACATGATAAAGTAGCTTGCATTTGATACAGATAACAGAGTGATTTGCGTATCTGAGATCTAATTGTCATTGTCAGATTCTCCATGATTTAAGTGATTAAAATATCCTATAACACCAAAGACTTTGTCCATCACTATCTTGTTTAGCTAGCTAGCATAGCAGTGTTTTCACATTATCACCTTCTAATTTTCATTCCAGAGCTGAAAAGCTTATTTAATGAAACTGCAAACTCATCTTTTTTTTTTTGTTTTGTTTCTGCCTTAGATTAAAAAAAGTGAATTCAAATCAATCTGTATATATTTCAAATGTATATATTTCAGCAATCCAAGATGAGCTTAGCATTTAAAATTTACTAAGCATTTTTGAGGGCAGAGATATTTTTAAACATTCGGTTAATATTTAATGAATACAGCTATGACTGATAATTAAATGGAAGGATTACTCTGAAATTAACATCCAATATGTTTATTTTGCCCCTAATAGCACAATGTAGACTTCCAGCTTTATTTTAATAGGTAAATATGGCATTTACCATCTAGGAATTACAGCCATTTTAAGCAAGATAAAATGGAGTAGGTAGACGTATCATTGTCAAAATTTACACAAGAGATGCCTTCATCAATGTAAATACAGAGGGTTTACAACAAGGTGCAAACCACTGGTAACATTCAAGAAAAGGAAAGCCAGATTAGACTTTGCCAGAAATCATCTAAAAAAGCCTCCCATGTTCTGGATTAAGATTCTTTGGACTGATGAAACCAAGATTAACTTGTACCAGAATGATGGGAAGACAAAAGTATGGTGAAAGAAAGGATCAATTCATGATCCAAAGTATACCACATCATGTGTCAAACATGGTGGAGGAGGTGTTATGGCATGGGCATGCATGGCTGCCAGTGGAACTGATAGGACGCCGCTTCACAGTGCAGGCGGATAATGACCCTAAACATACTGCGAAAGCAACTCCAGACTTTTTGAAGGCAAAGAAATGGAATATTCTTCAATGGCCAAGTCAGTCGTCTGATCTCAACCCAATAGAGCTGCTTTTCACTTACTGAAGACAAGACAGAAGGCAAAAAGACCCACAAACAAGCAGCAACTGAAGGTGGCTGCAGTGAAGGCCTGGCAAAGCATCTCCAGGGAGGAAACTCAGAATTTGAGTTTTGAGAACATGGGCTCCAGACTTCAGGCAGTCAGTGACTGCAAAGGATTTTCATCCAAGTATTAAAATTATGGTTATATTTACAATTATGTCACTTTGTCCAAATATCTTTGAGCCCCTGAAAATGGAGGTACTTTGTTGAAAAAAAAAATTATATAAATTTATTAATTCTACATTGATATTAATCCCCCCGCCTCCCAATGTTTTTCTGGTCATCTCTCTTTCTCTTTATAGCTATATCACTTATTCATTACTCTTCCATCAGTGTCTATCTCTCCCGCCCAGTTTCTCAATATCAGTCAATCCTTCTCCTTGCCCTTAAAATGTATCTTTACTCCCATTCTTCACATACATTAATCTCTGCTGCCTTGATATTTCAGTCCACAAAGACACACACAGAGACAAACCGTGCAGCCAGTCCATCAATCATCCAGCCTTTTATGTAAAGCTAGCTTGCAGTTCTAGATAGCTAAAACAGAGGTGAGTTTCTCTCTATCTCTGTCTCTGTGTGTGTGTCTCCCCTGAGAATCCCCCATTCTCAGGGTTTGTCTATTAACTCAACTCACGATATTCACCTGCTTAACTAATAACGTCACCAGCTAAAGCAGCTGTTTGTCAGCTGTCTACATGCCTGCAAGCAACCTCTCTCACTGTCACCGAGCCACATCACACACAGAACACTGCAGAACAATCAGAGGAAGCCTGCCAGCTCTTCCTTGCCAGAACAACAAGTGTGAATGGGCTTTAATATGGTTTAAATAGGCTTTCATTTTTCATCATGCAGCATAATTGACACACTGAGGGTGGAGGTGTAAAGTGTGTCTCTTTTCTTCAGGAAACAAAGTTAACTGAAATTGCTTGAGATGTTAAATTACTGGTGTCAAATAAACTTTGATTAATTTAGTTCCCACCTCATTAGCTAATGCTTACACAAGACTGAAAGGAAACCCAAACATGGTCAAGTGTTTATGACACATTCCACGGTATTGCTGGATTTTCCACACACTGCTCAGGTAGCTATTCTCATAAAACTGAATATCTTTGTTCAGTGACATTTGGCTTTTTCATTCCTCTGAGGATTTGACTGGAGGACTAGTGTCCAAAACAGAAGCCTTGTCTCCGACAGTCTCATAGGCAGCGGATTTTCACACAAGACAAATACATTTTGCATTTTATCTATTTCATTTGTTTGCAAAACACAAGAAACACACATTCTGGTGTGCAAGAGTGTTCCATCACCTGGAAGAAAAACAAATGTCACAAAAGATGTCACAAAATCCAAAAATAAATAAATAAAAAAAAAAATAAATAAAAAAAAAAGAGCAAAATGGAGCAATTGTTTTAACTCAATAAAGAGAGAAAGAAAACAATAAAAAATCCACCTTTCACATTGTCAAGTCATTCAGCAATTCCTTGATGTGGTTCTTCACATTATTTTTGTAGACTGTATATTTTCATTATAAAACTCTCTATCCTCTGATGCAAACACAACAAGCCTGCCAGCAGTCATAGTGACTAAAGATCATGTGATTATCACACGTATTTTAACTGGTCAAACCGCTTCTAATGCATCCTAAAGAAATGTGGCTTGGTTTGATTTCAGAAGTGACACAGTGCTGCAGAACATCAGTTTCATACCTTCATGAGAGGTTGTCATCAGTTTCATGAGAGTTCCCACAGAGTAGCACGTTGGTTTATAATTTTCATTACACTAAATTTTGGTATTTTGATTACACACATTTATCAAGTTAGATATGAACAGATTTATGTGTAAATCTTTAGTACGAGCATTTACACAAAAAATTTGGTATTCCTGAAAATCCCGGTTAAATTAGGAAAAACGTTCATCTCCTACTTGTGCTCCTGAGTGTGTGAAAATGTATGCATGAGAAATTAACTAATGTAAATCTTGACTTGATCGACTTCAAATTATATAATTTGCACGGATTACTGCACTTTTATATCTGGAATATACTGCCAAGTATAAACTTGCTTACTTGTATTACGTTTACAAAATTTAGCAGACGTCCTTATTCAGAGTGACTTATAGAAGCACACTTTGAGTATCTATCAAAAACACCTCCTCATGCTAGCTCACTAGGTCAGGGACTAATAATACACTCGAGAAAATTTTGTGAAAACCAGTCGTTTTATATTACTGGCATTAGTTAAATAATATAAGAAAAAATTAAGAAAGCAAGCCAACACAAACCTATAAATTAAAGACAAGTAAATCTAATCATTCAATTATGCCAAAAGAAATGGCACTGTATAAATGAAGGACAAGCCTGTCCTGGTTCAGGCTGCAACAAAAATAAAATAAAAATACATTAAAATAAACATGATTTGTCTCTCAATGTAATTTGATTGCAGCATTTTTTGCTTTGTCCAATGACTATAGACATTGTACCACATGACCTAAAGCACATACCTGAAACATGGCAACTCAGCGAGTCTACAGCAGAAAAAGGAGAAACAAGGTTGGAAGGCTGTGATTAAATTTTAAAATGACCCAAATGCCTGTTTGTAGTGAGAATGAATTACCCTAAACAAATACTTAATATTATGTACTAATATTAAATTCTCAATTACTAAATAAATAAAGACTGAATGAATGAAATGAATGAATGAATGGGGCGAGAGCGTCATTGCGTCTTGGTGAGAAGTGGCATTATGCATTATCTCAACAGAAGAGCAGAAACATTGTCACGGCTAATTATTTACCTATCCATTAACATCACTGGTCTGTCTTCTACACTGCATTCTTGGCACCTTAATGCAAAGTGCTTCAGAATCTCTGCTATTGCAGTACGTGCCAATAAATCAGCTTTTAAAGATGCAGACGGGTCATAATTCACAAACCGTCAGCTACAGTTATGTAAACATGCAGCCAATATACACATTGCTCCTTACAGAATAGAATTATAATCAAGAGTCAGTCAGTTTCTAAGCCAGAAAACTGTGATTCCTATTTCATCAAAATAAATTCTATTTGTACACAATTTGCTCCATCACAATGCTGGTTTTATCAGGCACCATTTCTCCTCTTTGGCTTCATCGCGACTTGAACTACACTGACGTTGGAAGAGGATTGTGGGATAAGCAGGAAAATGGATTCACTAAGCTCAAATGCATGAGAGGCCTCATCTTTAGAACCTTCTTTTGTTCCAACACACAAACAGTAAAACATATCCAGGTTTGGTAATGGTGCTTTGGAGTGATCTCAATAAATACATAAAATGGGAAAACAATAGAGGGTCAGAGCACACATCCTGGTGTTTGAGGGGTATCGCTATGGTAACGGGGAAGATACCGAGATTCTCAAGCATAGGTTATTTCCAGAAAGCGCTGAGATGCACAGAAACACACTGGCATGGGCCGTGTCAGATGTTATGATGAGAGAGACACAGGAAAGCCTGACACACAGCTGCACGGCTACAGCCTCCAACTTCACACAGCCCTGCATGCTCCACAACTTCCTTTAGGAGTGGGCCGACCTCCTGCTTCACTTCCTGCCCAGCGCTGAATCAACATGCGAAGGGATAAGAGCAGGAAGGCAGACCGCGTGTGTGAAGCTGACTGTCTCTGTGGGTCAGAAGGTTCATCGAGGAAGATTCAGACTGCTGGAAAGATATAAACACCGAAAGAAAGAGTGTGGGCGCTGACAGATAGCAGAGAGAGAGAGTGACAGGTGAAGGAGACAGCACATCCTCGCAGACGCTCGCTTATGCTAAACTGGAACAATGACAGGAAACAGAAAGATGGGACTTCCTTAACTCAAGGCTAGATCAAGGAACAGGGACACACAAGTGACTCGACCTTCTTTAGCCAAGACAGAGTGCAGACATTGTGGAGACAGGCCAAAGACAACGTGTAAACATTCACCTGCTCCTCATACTCTAGCCTGGAACACTTTAGAGTGAGGACAGACCAAGCTGTATAAAACAGATGGTTGGTTTTATGTTCTCTGATGGTTTTATGTTTTTATGATGTATCTGTATAGTGTCCTTGGGTACCCTGTAAGGCAATTACTAACAAAATTGTTATTATTATTATTATTATTATTATTATTATTATTATTATTATTATTAATAGGTCATGGTCTAAAGAAAATCCAAAAATCAAAAGATTTCTTTATCAGTAGTAATTATTCCGCTTTTATGTGCATGGTGAAGAGGACTTCAGTAATTTCTTGTTTTTAACAGATTGAACATGTTCCGGGTTAGAGATTGTCATCAGCCCTTTAATTGGGCATAATTGTTATAAGGTTATGATTAAAAGATAGTGACAGAAGAAAAGCAGAAAGTCTTGATTTGAAAATGGGGAAACAGAGCCATATACAGTGATTGTGTTTGTGTCTGTTTTGCAGAAGGAAGAAAAAAATACCAGAGAAATGATGAGCTTTAAAGGAAATGGCTTATTAGTAGAAAAATTAGATATGGGAAGGAAAGAAGGTGAAGACTCTCTAACAGACCAGAGTTAGAAGTGTCTTACCAGCTCTCGGGGCAGGAATAACTCCTCCTGCCTCGCCACCACCAGACACACACTGTCTCCCTGCTTCATGCTCCGCAGCATGGCCACCAGCTCCTCCTGTGTCCGACCTGTGATGTCCACACCATTCACCTGACACACACACATGCACACACAGGCATATGAAGATAATTATAATTAAAGCAATATTTTAAACCACTGAGGCTTTCCACCTCACACTTTTATTAAGGAATTCTAATAAATACTATTCATTATGAATTGAAGTGTCATTAATATGGCAATTTATGTACATCACAGTATACACAAGGGGAAAAAAAGCAAAAAGAAGTTTTACCTCCAAGATTCTGTCTCCAGACTGCAGGCGGCCATCCTTAACAGCGGCTCCTCTAGGGAGGATGTTTTTGACGAGGATGGGACCGGGCCCATGCACTGATGAGTCTCTGGTTACCACGGTGAAGCCCAAACCCTCCGGACCTGCCCACACACCCAGACGGCAGAGAAGACAGAGGGAAGAATTTAATTGCTGAGGTGTATTTGATTTTTGACACTTGTTCACTAAATCAAGATACACACAGACACGGGTAAGAAGTGGGTCTATTTTATTGACTCTTAAAACTGCGCAAGTGCACAATTATTCTGAAGGCCTGATGATCAATCAGCCTTGCCCAGTATTGATCACAAACCCAGTGAAAGTGCAGATGGAATATGTAGTTATGACATAAAAAAAAAGAGAGAAAAACTGCTAACAATTCAATCCAACAGAAAAAAGCATTCAGAAAAAAGAAGAACAGATGATCTGACTGACTGCACATAGTCTTAAACTACGAAGAAGCCTGCGCGCGCGTGTGTGTGTGTGTGTTACAATGCAGAGGTGCAAACTGCTGTTTCAATGCATTATCACTGCCGGACTACAGTTTAATTTCACGTATGGATACATCTATCATAAAGACCCGGGGCGAGGGGGTAGGTGTGATCCCCGTTGCAAATTATGATCCTTGATATGTTTAGTAGTTGAGATTTAGAATTTTTAGCAAACATGGGAAGCAGATTTACTAATATGCTCACTAAATCACCTCGAAAGAGCAAAGGACGGATAATTAACCACATAGACTATTTTATAAGCAATTACATATTTCGCATTCCGCTGTTATTTACATATTCCACTGTTTAACATTTAGCCCAGGGAATATGATATGAGGCTCACTCAGTGAGCTTGATGGAACAGTGGAGGGGATGAATGCTGGTTTGGTCTGACAGCATAGCTGAGAAAAGAGGTATTAAAGGTGTGAGTGTGCCTGCAGTGCTGTGACCTCCGCTGCAGCGCCTCTTATCAGGGTCTCTGTGCTGTCAGGATGACTGATAGGTAGATTAGTGAACAGCCTATCGCCTGCTGAGTGACATGAGCCACATTTTTTTTTATGGCGGATATAACCACGCTGACGTCCCAGCTACAGAGGAAGAAAGGAGCAGTGATGGACGGAGCAAGGGTAAGGGAACGAATGATCTTTAACATGGCCTGGTATGTTCTGGCACGAAAAACGGAAATGGCCTCAGCACGCCAGCAAGTGGAGCACTGGAAGCACTGCGCTGGTGTTTTATGCTGGTCATTTAGCACAATCCCTTTATAGTCAGCAGTTTTCTGTTGCTGCAATGAATTCAGATCATCAGTAATGGCTGGATCAATAAGAACTTAATAGACTTTGCAGGCTGAAATTATGGCTTCATCCATTCAGCTACACACTTGCAGAGACACACACTACAAAGAAGGAAGGAAAGAAAGAGGGAGAGAGAGGGAAGGATCCCGAGCTTTTTACCAGAGAACGACAAAATTATATTCTTGATCAGAAACTTTTCATTTCTACACTTTAGGGCATTTTCCTCCCTATTAGTCTAAGAGTGAAATTGTTTAATCAATTTGCCTCGTTTTTATTTGATTTCTCATTGCACAAATTTAATCAAAATAAACAAACAAACAAAAAAACACTTGCTGAGAGGTGTGTGAGAAGAGGTAGGGCCTATACATGCAACAATCTATTTGTGCAAACTAAATCCTGATTTTCTATGATCGATAGATCAATTCTCAAATCTGATTGGTCAGAAATTGTTGATTAATTATCTATAACCACAGCTCTGACACTACTACAGGTTGCAAGGCAAATGACAGGTTTATATTAAAGCGCTCGTTCCAGTACGCTAGCGTTTCTATGGTAACAACTCATTCACAGGGACTTATATGGTGAACGCTCCAAATAATCTCAACCTAATAATAAACTATGTGTTGTTATTTAACAAAGAAAAAAAATCTAATCATTGATGGTGAAGAAGAACATTTAGGGAAGGAGTCTCCAGTGTTAGCACTTTGTAAATGTACAGTCAAGTCTTCTGGAAAAAGGACATTGTGCTTGACAGTTTCTTGGTGACATAAGAAGCTGCATAATTTTGTCTTATTAACTTCAAGAGAGAGAAAAATGTTGGTGAGAGTACGACAGCTTATAGCGATAACATAAACTAACTTGCTTCACGGGCATTCCACAGCATTAAAAGTAACAATAAATGGATATAAAGTATGATGCGTCATTTTTTAGTAAATGCCAAAATGTAATAACTGGCAAATTGCTGTAGTGTATAAGGGGAAAAAAGCACATCAGGACGTGCTGTTACAAGAAAATCCGCTTGTGGGCAGTAACAGTAACTCAGCTTCATATCAGGCCTAGTTGTGGATTATTTTCCTACAATAGCATGTCTCGTCATGTTTTATTCCTTATACGATACATAGCATATTTGATTCCCTTCCTACATTCAGGTACATTCAGCATTTGTCAAATCACTTCACTTGGTGGCAGAATAATACCCCCACTTTCTCAATTTGTCACAGAAAGGTTGTTTTGGTCCACAACTAAATGCTCTTGCAGTGTTCACACCTGTCTAAAGGCACCTCACTGAGTAAGGAACCACATGAGGACTAAATGATACATAGGCAAAAACACACTAATATTCTCCACACTTTGGAGTATCATACCGCACCACATCTGCGTACCTTTCTTCAGATCAATTTTGAGCCTCTTGCCTCCCTTTTTGGTGGTGAACCCAACCAGAGGTGATACAGTGTGGCTCTTTTTGAGCAGCGGGCTGCTGCTCTTGCCCCTTGGGTAAAGGCTGATGGGAAGAGGGGAACCGAGAGAACGGCTCTCCACATTCAGGCTGCTGCTCTCCTGAGGTCCGGCTTGTCTGCCAGAGGAGGACTCTGCAGGTCTCACGATGGGCTTCACTTTCAGCGGAGGAGGCTCCTTGGGCCGGGGAGTACCATCATGGCTATCAGTGCTGAAAAGGTGGCCAATGAGACCCCTCTCAAAGTGCTCTTTATTGGCCATGGGCAGAACCTCTAAACGTACAGCAGGCAAGCGCATGGCCTGCCGGAACACTTCCTGTGACCTGTGTAGAGAAAGAGAAGTAGGGTAGGAAAGAAAAGAAGGAAACAACAGACATACTGAGAGAACAACTAAAGTTTCAAGAGACTCGATAGTTCCACAAAGCCTTAAAAAAATTAAACGCAGTTTGCAATTATGTAATGTAATGAATAATGATGCTGAATCTGAAGACAATTAATGAAATGTAATATTTCCATTTATTTTAGTCGAGCTAAAGCTCATTCCAGAGACAGCGTAATTGGGGTTATGACTAACGAGCTCTACCCCTTACTAATGACAAAGCAATCCTTCTTTCTCCTTTGTGTTAACCAATTCAATTTCAGACTCATCCATCCATCCTAAATGTAATAATAAAATTACTGTAGCCTTCTGTCTGACTGATCTGCTCCATGGGAAACATATGGAATATGAAGCTTATGTATAAATAATTCATATAATAAATGTAAGAGCAAGAACGCTGGTGCAACTGAGTGACATCTCAGCATATAAAGACTTTAAAGTTAGTTAAATTACTTTAAAGAGCCTGCAGAGTGTGGGGGAGGGGAAAGTAAAACATGATATCATCTGTCACATGAGGGGCAGACAAATGTCTGCTCTTTTCCCTGTTACAGACGTATTTTGGGGATATGTGAATCCTCCCAGTGACAAATCCTTGAGCGTTCCTGTGGAGACTGCTCAGTTGTTCAGCGATGCGATATTCTCAGTCTGCAAGCTGTCTCTGATGCTCCATATTATAAGAAATTATTTGACATGTCATACCCAAACGGTTGATAGGAACAGTAAAAATAAAATAAATAAATAAATAAATAAATAAAATAAAAACATAGCATGATTCCTGGCGACCCACCGTATAAAAATAGCTACAATTCTTTGCATTATCTCCAGTTCTCTTTGCAGAACAGACAATCCTCACTGGCTGCTTATCTCCAATCAACCCGTCCTCCACATGTTTCTCTTATATCTTTTTTTTCTGCACTAAATAGTGCCATCACCATCAGCTGCTCTTGACAAAGTCACACGATAACCCTTGTGTTAATTTTTTGTGAGAAAGAGGGATTTAGGGATCAGGCACGCTTTCCCGGGGATCTCTCTAGTTAAAAGACTAGACTGTCTAGTGTGTGAGCCTTGTCTGCAATCGCTCATTTAGTATGCACACTGCAACGTCCACAAAACAACCGATCACAAGTGATTAGTTGTGTAGTGTTAGCAGTACAGCTATGTCATGTAGCATCCCCAGGGAATAAGTGGACACAATCCGTGACAGCAAAATGCCCCTGCAGCACAACAGAGCCACCAGTTTTTCCTTTGTCACACACCTGTATCTTAAAGTGTCTTCTTTGTCTGCTGCAATAAATAAATACTTAACACATCCACCTCACGTCAACCGCAGCACGGTGTATAAGAAAAAGAAAGGCGTGTGAGATTAGCCATTGTTACAACAACAAGTGTGATATACTAATGTGTGTGTATGCATGTGTGTGTGTGTATACCCAGTGGGAGCACAGAGGAGCTTTCAAGGACCACGGCTGCTGGATGAAACAGATGTTTCTGTGCAAGCCATGTTTCCACTGCTTTTGAAACCTGTCCAATGTTGTGATAAGCTTAAATGGGCCGAATCCTCACAACAATGGCTTGAGAGAGGACTGTCTATTTTTACGGCCATGATAAGACACAGATAAAAGAGAGGGAGCGAGACAGAGAAACTGAAGGAGAGACAGCGTAAAAGAAGGATTTAAACAGGAGAATCATGCCAACAGCATTAATGAGGGCTTTCTTGCTGTAAAGTAGTTTGCTCACTGTGAAAAAGACTTGTCCATCAACTCAGTGTCGTTGATCTTGATGATGCAGTCATCATCCTGGAAGATGCCTTCTCTTCTGGAGCGGCTGTTCTCCTCCACGCTCCGAATGTGCAGACCCACAGCCCTGCAACACACAGCACAACTAACATCACACACAATGAACCAATGAACCTGAAAAGCAGTGTGCAGCTACTCTAATGTCTCGAATGGAAAACAAATGTCTTTTCTACATCTCACGGCAGAAGCATTACACAAAAATGATGCGGTTCGAAGGTTTGCAAGTGTCATTCTAAACAAACTTACACACGTGAACATGACCCTGTACTGCCCTCACACACACTTTTACAACAAAAGAAGACAACTCTTGACAGAGGCAGATGGAAAACAGGAAAACCGTGATAATAGCTCCCTGTGTCTGAACTAAAGTGAAATTGTTTCCAACAAACAACACCGTGATGCCACTAGAGAGGCGATAACTCAACAGGGAGTGTGTATTCATGTGTGTATACTGGGAGAGAAACAAAGTATGTGATGAAAGTGCGATAAATAAAAAAGAGAAAGCAAGAAATAGGAGACATTAGGGCTTTTAAATTGCATTTCATTTTAATTACTTTTTTTAATTTTATATTGGAAAGTATTCGAATATTAATTGTTTTGGCTGTCACATACCATTAGCAAAAGCGCTGCACTGCATTTCCATCAAACAAACTGCGGAAGGTGAAAACCGTGCCACTTTTTGAGGGAAAACAATCCCAAAAACACAAGGATGCAATTTAATCATTTTAAACTACCACTTTGTCAAATCTGACTGGTCAGAAGCAGGGTTTTCCTTAACGTAGAAAGGCTTAGGCGCAGCGTTCAAGTGTTTTTGTGGAGAGCCTGAAGACAAATGAACATAAAAAAGGCATTTAGGATACATATCAGGATGAATGTAAAAACAAAGGTGAGATTTCAGTTCCATGCACTAAAAAAAAAAAAAAAAAAAAAAAAAAAAAAGAGGAGAATTGGCTTGATCTCAAACGGAAAGGTAAGCTTTCAACAGGAATGACCTGTCAATCAACCATCAGTGTTTGGACAAACGTTTGTGTGATTGGTGTGTTACAAGCTCATCTCTAAGCTAATCAAACAGCTGAGTGGATATTTCTCTGTACCGTCAACTCAGGATGGTAGTTACAACCATCAACTTGGATAAGCAAGTAGCAGGCCATCGATAAGGTAAGTCTCAGCAAAGAATAAATGAAGTATAATCTTTTCTTGTGAGGGAGTAATTCTTGCAGATGTTAAAAATAGTGATAGCAGACAGAGAAAAGATATAACTAATGTAGCTTATTTTACAACTAAAGAAATTACTAAGCTAACTTACATAGATACTAATGGACTGAATGAGTTACGTTAGCCAGCGGGTTAGTTGACATTGCATAAAGATACCTCAATTGAACTAATGTTATTATCTAACGTGGCTTGGTAGCTAAACAAAGTTAGGCTGTGTTCAAGCGTAATGTCTTTTTCTGATAAAAACCGCTGGTCAAAGTGTTTTTCATAAAATAAAATAAATTAAAAAAAACACTTCCAAAATGCAGTAGAGGAAGCTTGAAAACACGGTCTACAAGTCCTCATCTAGGCAGTCATGTAGTGCGAATTGCCTTGCCTGCCTACAAAATTTTAATATTTCATTTTGTAAAATATGTTGTAGCATAACTTATGAATTATTTATTACTTATTTGTGGGGAAAAAAAAGTTGTAGCATAACTTGTGAGTTATTTATTACTTATTTGTGAAATATATATATATATATATATATATATATATATATATATATATATATATATATATATATATTTGGTTGAAACGTTTAAAGGTGATACATATTTTAATGGGTCCATATATACATGTTATCTGGTGAAATGAATAGACTTGACTATAAGTACAATAAGTGTTGCCAGGTTTCTTTCACAACTATGGTAAGGATAATGGTCGAAAACAATGTGAAAAAACACTTTTTCCTTTGAATAATTTCAAATTATTCCCCAGACAGCACCTAAGCCCTCTGAAAACCTAGGGAAAACCCTGTGAAGGTGCTGATTAATTTTCTATAACAGCACATCATCATACTGAAAGTATATTAATATGCACCTCACATGCTCATTCTAATTCATTATGGTTTATAGCTGCTATAATGTGCTATAATAAAGAGATAACAGGAAGTAACTTGTTTCATTGATGTTCCACAACTTTAAACATAACTCAAATGGACATGTTGGCATTTTGCTGTGTATATAAAAGGAATAAAACATTGAAGGACGTGCTGTTATAGGAAAATAATTAGCTTTGGGGTAACGGCATCATACCACTGCTGATTATTTTGCTGATTATTACTGCTGATCCATTGCTTTCCTGTAACATGCCCCATCATGTTCGATTCCTTACATAAGCTAAAAATGGTAAAATCTGTCACATGTATCCTATGAATCATATGAATGAATCATAAACTTTAAGCTTTCTAATAAGTATCATTTGGCCACATCGGTCTTTTCCTGTTACATATTTTTAGCCTGATTTTCCATTTTTTAATCAATCTAGAGTCCATGTAATTCCATACACCTCACAGGTTTCCACTGATGACAGTAAAAGCCACTGCATCACCCTTTCAGTACACAATAGCGTCAGTAGTGTTAAATTCTACGTGGAGTAAGAGCTTGGATTAACATTGTGCCTTTGTCTAATTTGCTGTTTGGTTAATCAGCCTTCATCTCTTAAATTTGTCTTCACACAGGAGTCATGTTTTCACTTAAGCCCTCAACACACAGCAAACTAAATGGCTAAATGACTTCCTGTTCACTTTATACACTCACTACGTATAAAACAATGGTATTGTAGCACCAAATAGTACACTACACTTACCAACAGAAATAGCTGTACCCTTTCTCATTCCTGCAATTATCCGGCCACTTTGCAGCAGAAGCTCAATGCATAAAACCATGCAGATTCACATCAAGAGCTTCAGTTAATATTCACATTAAACATCAGAACAGGGAAAAGCGTGATCTCCGTGACTTTCACTGTGGCATGGTTATTGGCGCCAGATGGGCTTTATTCCAGAAACTGCTGTTCTCCTGTCTCTAATGTTAACATAGAATGGTGCATAAATAAATAAATAAATTAGTTAATAAAAATAAAATTAAATAAAAAATAAAACATCCAGTGTGTGTCAGTTCTGTAGGTGGGAACAATTTGTTGCTGAGAGAGGAAAAATGAGACAGATAAAAATGGCCAGACTGGTTTGAGCTGACAGGAAGTCTACAATCACTCAAATCACCACTCTATTCAACCATGGTGAGCAGAAAAGCATCTCAGAACAAGTCAAATCTTGAGGCATATGGGTTATAACAGCAAAAGGTTTTATGTTTTGTGTGTTCTGAGATGCTTTTCTGCTCACCAATTATGTTATTTTATTATATTAATTAAAATAGCATTAGAAATGTGAAATTCATTCCATTCATCCCTGTCTGTATTGTAAAAGAGACCGTTTTAATTGAATTGCTCTTCACTCTGACCTGAAAAATCTACTGCCACATACACTATATATATATATATAAAAATGGCCTGCTGAATAAAACTTTCCTTAAAACCCAGTCAAATTACTTTCTTATTTACAATTACTAAAACTTTGCAAAGTCAAATTTCTTCGCAACGAGCAGAGATCAGATCTGCAGTACAAATAACTTGGCACAAAGACAGATAAATGGTCTGGGTCTTGCGTCTCTTAAAGCAGCTGCCTGGGGCCGTCAGTGTGGTGTCAGAGTGGAGAAAATCTTCTCCTAACACACTTTGGAGAGAACGTTCTAAGTTTTCTGTTTTGGGTAATGCGGGCATTTCTAAAGGTCTGTGAGAATGGTGCACAGCGGGAGTCCACGTCACACTGAAACGCAATAGAATGGGCATCTCTGAGACTGCAGTTAGTTTAAAACAGCACATATCATGCACATATTTGCAAGAATAGCCTTACAAACAATGTGCAGAGCAATCTAACAAAATCCATTTACTCTTTCCCAGAGTGAGAAATAAGATTCCCAAAAAAAACCCTTTGCAAATAGACACTCGGGGAAACTAGAACAATCAAAAGCAGTGACTGCTGCCTGCACTCATCAAAAAAGGATAACAAAATCCGCTCTACAAACATATCACACCCAGATGATCATTTTCCTGGGGTTTTTTTCCAGGGTTTTTTTTGCCAAAAGGTGATAACAGATAATATCTAGGTGTCCTAGATTGGATAAGAAAACAATAACATAACATTTCAGAGTTCACGCCTGTCTGGAATACATTAATACTATGCTGGTGTGGAGGGTCAGTGTGTGTTCAGGTCCAAACCGCCCCAGCCCCCAGACCCATGGCATTAGGAAACAGATCTATTTACATTAGTGCCCTGCTCAATATTTGGAAATATTATTGACATCTTTTTTTAAGCTAGAAGTGAACTTTGACCTGAGGGGATGGTGGGCATGACTAAAGGAAACATATGGGCCCTCTGGGATGGAGGGACGAGAAGAAATAGCGAAGGACTGAGAGATGGAGAGACAGAAAGACATAAAAAGTGAGGAAGAGAAAGAAAGAATCCTGCAGGGACAAATATGTCTTTATAAAAAGCCCTGTTTTTCCCCCCATGTGACTCGCTGTGATGAATCAATTTCAGTGTGTGAATCCTCTGTGAGCAGGGGAAAAGCCCATCCTGCACGCCTGTTAGACAACACCATCACACAGACATGCTATGATTTATTATGAGCATCATTACACACGTGAGTGATTTTAAGGTGACATTTGTTGTAAAACTAGGAATTTTGCAAAACTAAAACGAAGTTTTATGTCTGGTTTTAAAGACGACGCTGCAGTCATGTGACTCCCGCCTTCACAAACAAAATAAAACACATCCACTTATCAACATGTGCACAGCTTCCTGCCTCCAGTCACCCTCAAGCTGCCCCTCTCCTCCACCTTCTACAAAGCATTTAACCCTCTGCAAATCTTCCTGTCACTGGCCTCATGGTCTCCCCTTTTACCACAACCCAACCAGGGGCATGCTGGGGAAGCAGGGTCATCTAACTAAACCAGACTTGCTGTCACTCATCCTTTCCTTTACCATTTTTCTACCATCACCATGGCAGTTCTGGTGCCAAAGCCACTTCAAGGAACAGAAGACATTTTTAAGCCACCAAATTGACTTTTTCAGATGAGAGCCAGAACTTTTGGGGCAGAAAATTGTGGAATTACAGCTTCAGATTTGGCACTAACAGTGCTCTGGTGGTGGAAAAGGGCTGCATTTCTCTCTTGTCTGTCTTTTGTTTCCTTTCACTTATTTTATGTGTGCCAAAGAAAGAGGATTCATGCTGCATTCAACTAAAGGTCGTAACTCGTAATTTCTGACCTACGACTAGGAAAAAAACAAAAGAAAACGCCCCCTCAACTCAGAATTCCTACTCTGATACTCGGGATGGTCTCCTGAACTTCGAGTTCAGCAAGTGACGTCAAATCGGCATGGCTGCTCACAGCATCAACAATAAACAAAGTACCACCTTTAAATGAGTTAACTGTATATAAAGTATTTGCTTTAGATCAATCAACATACAGACATTATAGAGTTCGTAATATACATCACTTATCACAGTTAGCTGGCTAGCTTGTTGCCAAAAAAAAATGAACATGGAGGCGTCCATGGGTTTTTCCCCAATTTGTAGCTCGTACACACTGTTCAAGCTCCGACCTCCTGCTTCCAAGGTAAGTCAAAAACAGCATATGTCTTGCAGTGTGAAATGACTACATAATAGGAGACACAAAGAAATGGAAGAGATGAAGGGAATAAAAATAAAGGAAACAGAAAAATAGGGAGAGAGAGAGAGAGACACACACACACACACACACACACATACACACACACACACTAACCTTCCACTGAGAGAGGAGCAGTAGGGCACCACATGTATCCCAAGAGGCCCGTGTTCTCCTGAAATCTCCACAGTCTTCGTTAGGCTGCACACACAAATACACACAATGACATTACATTTAAATCAAAGCAAACCAAATAAAAGCTGCACACAGACTCAGTTTTTCCTCTCTGCGCGTTCTGGTGTAAACACATACTCCGAGACTCAGAGATCCACAGGCTTCAAACTCCCCGCTCTGCCTGCTCCAACTCTTTTCACTATGTTTACCCTCTACCCTTGCTTTCAGCCTTTTTCTGCCCTCGCTGCCTTTCCCTGTGTCAGTGGTTACAGTACTTGGCATGGCCCATGATTACTCAGCAGGAGAGGGAAAATACAGGGCTTAATGTAGATAAACGTGAACAGAACAGCTTGGAGCACTAACAGCACTGACCTTGAAACACCACTTGTACTTTTTCTCAAGCAAAACAACTGGGAGAGGACAAACAGACATCATCAGGATTAAGATATACTCAGGGTGTCTTGGAAACATGGCGTAAACACTAAAGCCCCATCCACATCCATATCCACATCCACATCCAGATATTTTGAAAATGTAATTTTTTCTTTGTGGACTCAGGTTATCATATCTACTGACTAGGTTGTTATTTTGTCACAGTGCATTTGCAATTAACTTCACTTAAGGAGATGCAACAATCTAATACTTGTTACTGATCCTGAAGAAACTGCTCCACCAGCACAAACCATACTGCGAAAAGGAATTTCGAATAAGACCCAAACAAACACTTTGCTTTCACGTGTAACCTTAAGCAGTAGTTCCACCTCATCATCAGTCCACACATTAGAATCCTACTGTTTGTCTTTTAGCTTTTTAGTACTTTTGGCAATGTTTGTGTTTTTTCAACATTTCACCTTCTCTACCTCTCAATACACATGCCCTTAACATTGTTCTTGAGACGTTTGACCTAGCAGTTTGTGCTATACTATCACAGGGCTAACATGCTCATGTGAGATTTTCAAAGTGTTTTTGTTTTCATGTGAAGAGACAAGAGAAAGGAAAACCTCCATTTAATCCATTACAAATAACTGAATCCTTGAATAATTCATTGTTTAATAGAAACAATACATGAATACATGAGTACATGAGTATATGAATGAATATACAAATAAACACGAGCATGCCGTTCTGATTTGGTGTGCTATTCCAATACAAAAAACTTTTCAGTGAATACACTATGTCGCAGTCTCAGTTTTAAACTTCATGAAGTTCAAAAGGCGAAACTGGTCTAAATACCTATCTATGTAATCATAAGAGGCAATCCATGAAGTGTTAACCACTTCAAATTGCTGTTTTTATCTTTAAAGATCGCTTGGATCAGCTTTTTCCTGAGGCTGTTTCCTGTAACACTGCGAAACGGACGTCCAGCGCAAGCAATCATTTGCCTGGCGTGCGGTGTTAATGAGTTTATCAGGCTGACCACACACACCTTCTAAAGTCATTAATCCTGCTCTGACCTTCCTCCTCACCGCTCTCATCCTTTTCCTTCTCCTTTTGGCAATCGGCAGGGCCCCCCTAATTAAGTAAATTCTATATTTTGAGAGTGTGGAGCACATTCTGAGTGTGTTTGTGTGTGTGTGGACTGGGACAAAGACAAATGAAGCGAATGTCTAAGTACATGTTAAATCGCTTCATGCAACTGCCAAATTGAGTAAAAATTATTTTTACTACGACTCACAATCTGCAACTAGCCGCTTTTAGGTGTGCATTAAAGACAGCCAAAGCGAAAAGTTTGTTTCTATGATAACTGACAGCCCCAGTAAACAGCAAGATTTAGCAAGATACAACATCCAAGAACAATACCGCACACAAGATTAATTCCCAAATGTCGGGCTGGATTAATCTGATCAGACTGAGGCCACACTGCAATATATCTGATCTGTAATTCAAGATTCTGGATTTCAGTTCCACATATGAAAATGGTTCACTGAAGTCAGTAAGTCGGTAAGTCTCTCTCTCGGTAAGTCTGTAATTCTCTAAGTATGCTCGTAAGTCAGTTAGTCATCCCATTAGTAGGGATGTAAGTCAGTAAATAAGTAAGTAATTCTGTAAGTCAGTAAGTCTGTCAGTAAGGAAGTCTGTACAGAAGTCAGTCAGCATGTAAGTAAATCAGTAAGTTAGTTGGAAAGTAAGTTACTAAGTCAGTAAGCAAATCGTTATGTCTGTAAATAAGTCAGTAAATCACTATGTCCATAAAAGAGCCTGTGAGTCCATAAGTATGTCCATAATTCTGTAAGAAAGCCAGTAAAAAGTAAGTCAGTCAGCGATCAAGTAAGCCAGTAAATAAGTAACTGAGTAGCTAAGTCAGAAGGCACCAACTAATTCAGCAGGTCTGTAAGTCAGTATGTAAGTTAGCAAGTAAGTCCGAAATTTCTTAGGAAAATCAGTAAATAAGTCAGTAGTGAAGTCAGTCAGTAAGTCAGTAAATAAACAAACAAACCAACAAAGAACAAACAAACAGGCCTTGGGCCACTTATATGTTGTGTGTGTCTGTGTGTAAACAGAAGAGAAACCTACAATAAATGAACCTACAACAAAACTAAAAACATTAATTAAGTATGAATCAGTTATGCAGCACCAAAGTTTCATCAACTCACTGAAACTTCACATTAATCAAAGCCAAATATACACACAGCAAAGAGAAGCTGCTCAAGGAGGAGCAAAATTAATTATGGAGGCTTAATGAAAATCACATGCAATAAATGAAGGAAAAAAAAGCACACACACACACACACACACAAACCACTGCACTCTCACTCTTTTTTCACCCCCCACTCTCCTCCTCGTTCTCTTTCTCTCATCCATCCCACATATCCTAATTGTCCTACTTCGCTCCCTCTCCTTGTCGTTCTCTCTCCACTTAGACTGTCGATGTTAATGGGCAAACAAATGAACTACGGGGCAGAGCTGCCACGATGATTTAGAAATGGGGCATGGTGAATGAAAGACTGATGGTGTGAGAGGGAGGGTGAGGGCACAGTGTGCGACAGAGGGATGGGAAGAACGCTGGCACAGGTGTCCCCTTTATTTACCTGCTCTTTCTTTCACAAATGTGGAATTTAATAAAAGCAGGAATAAAAGACATGCTGAAATGAAAGAGAGCATATTACCCACGCTCTTGTCATCGCCTTCAAAGTGGCGCGTCCTCTCAGATTTGCTCATGAGAGACAAATAAAGACAACAAAGCGTGAAAGATGTGTTATTTGAGTTAACATGATGAATATGCCGGCTCTTCAGGAGCAATGGAGTAGAATTAGCTGCCACTTCTGCTCTGAATAGGAAGCTATTTGAATACAGTTGTAATGCCTGCTTTTATGTGCAAGGACTAAGAGCGACAGTGAGAAATGAAGGATACATGTGGAGAGGGATGATGTATATGCGTGCATGTGTAAGCAAGCAAGCCTGTATGAGTAACCCTGACTGCTCTCTTTCACAGAGCTGAACTTATTGTCTTATTCACTGAGGAAACCTTTGGGTCACTCATGTGGCATACATTCACACACAGGCACTCTCACAATGCATTTCCCTGTCCGATTACTACTCCAACCTGCCTAATATTTACATATTCATAGGACAAAAATCCATGTTTATACTTTTAGGCTACTTTCACATTACCAAGTTGAAGTGACAAATTCGATTTTCTGCCTTTTTTTCAGGGCTGTGTGGACACAAAAATGCATTCTTTTTGTATGTGATCCTAATTCAGATCCGAATGAGAATGCTCAGATCGTGGCTTTTCCCAAATATGTATGCACCTATCACTATCTTCGTCTTCATTCGGCGCCGGTAGCACAGCAAAACATCAACGGAGGACAGCAACAACAGTGACTATATTGTATAATATATATATATATATATATATATATATATATATATATAAATAATACATCTCCCAAATGCCATAAATGTAAATGTAAAAGAATTGCCTAAGCAATCAATGTGCATATGTGGGACAATTCGGCAGACAGATGCATTCTCGTTAAAGACAGATATGGGTCACTTGCAAGTAACTGAACTATCAAAATGTGAACCGTCCAGACAGATAAAAAAAATCAGAATTATGCAAAGAAGCCTGTAATGTTAATGTAGCCTAACATTAGTTAATTAATATAAGCATTACTTGAAATTCTCGGTCAAATGACTCGTGTGTCTGAAGGTGGAGAAAAAAAAAAAACTCTCTGGCATACCTTAATTAAAACTTTTTTTTTTTTTTTTAGATATATCCGTGTTCATATTCTGATGGCACAATCTTTTCAGAATCAGGAACATGTAGTTATATACTGTACCTCTGCTTACTACATGCAGCCACCTTAGACATATTCAAAGCCAGACATCACTAGCATTTTTATTTGTGATGCAAGAAGAAAACAAAACACCTCATAACTGTTTTGCAATGATTTAGTGACGTTTTGTCAAGGATGAAAACACAGTGTGCTGCATTAGAGACTTTATCAGGAGAGGATAAGGACTTTGGCTACACAGTCGTCCTCTCCTCAGGAATTAATATACTCACTCATTTCTCTTAGTCTGTATTAAAGCACTTAACTGGCTAACCAGCTCATTACTACGTTATTACATTATGTTAGCTGCCACTTTGTAGCCTAGTTAATTAGCTTTCCTAGTGAGTAAACTATAGTTAGAGCTTTTATTTATTTATTTATTTATTTTAATTTGAAATCAGTATGATTTTAATGCCATGCAGGATGCCACATACAATGAAACAATACATAAACATGTAAATAAACAACAATTTTATTTAATTATTCTTACTTGCTTTCTTTTTGAGAAGAACATATTTAAAGGTATAAAATTGTTTTTACTCAAATAGTTAACCAGTAAGGTCTTGTTCTCCAGTTACCAGTCCCTTCAATCCTGCTGTTGGTTTGCACATACAAAACCAGAACCCTTTTATTCAGTTGATGGTCCATGCTTGGATGGAATGCATCCTTTACAAAAAAATGTTTGTCCACATAACGATGTTTAGACCTCATCACAATAATCACAATAATCTCAATTAATAAATATATTCATCCATCAACAGCTAAGAGGACAGGTTTTGTCAGAAGTACAAACTCAGTTCACAGGCATTTGCTATCCCTAGTTTCTTGAAGACGTTTTACTGTGTCATTTTCTTGAAAAAAAAAATTGTCTTGCTTTAACAAGGGAGTGGCACTGCAAGAGCTTGATAATGAGCTTTTACTGGCCTGGTGGAATTAATCGTCTCTCTGTACCTGCCTAAAAGCAATATTACATGTAACAATCTCCACCTGTCACTATTTAGAATGAATGTGTTGTATCTCAAATTACTTTCTACTGGGTATTATAGGACACTACAGATGTTATGTAGTGAAATATACAGTGAATAGGAATCCATTTATGACTTCCCCCCACCAAAAAAAAAAAAAAGAAAAAAAGGATGGCAGATTGTTCAATGGATCAAGGGTAGTGTGAAAAGTAAAATCAAGCTTAGTTTCTACTTAGACAAAACGCTGACGTAGATACTTTTCTTTTCCTAAGAATGCTACAAATATTCACTTTCTGTTGTTTGTATGATAGAAAAGCATAGTGAATTGCTGTTGCTGATGTTTGTTCAGTCTGTAGCAGTACATAATTAAACCCTCATCAATAATTAACTGCATTAGCATACTAAACCCTCTAATTAAATAAAATTCAAATTCTATTTTTAAAGAAGTAGGCCAGCCATAATGTGTCCACATACAAAATGCACTCCACTAACGTACACCAGGGTTCCTGCAGCGATCTACCCACATTGTATGTATTGACTACTGAAGGAAAGAATCACAAAGTAAAAAAAAAAGCTCAGCCCGCGAAGGAAAATAATGGAAAGTCTTTCAAGTTGAGTTTGTTGTGTGTGTATATTACCATGATGTCAGAATATTGACTGAGAAATCTGATTCCAAAGCAATAACTACTGCCACATGTTTACCAAGAGAGTACAACATTATTTCCGTGATTCGATTTGTCAGATGTCTTATAACACATCATCTGGTGACTCAATGCTCTGCCATTTCAATTCAAAGTCTGCAATATCTTGGAAAGATTGTAGCCTTTCAGAAGAAAAAAAAAATGTATATTTTTCCTCAATGTATTACTGACAGACAAATAGGGACACAGAGTGGAACATGTTATTGAAGTGAAATTTCCCTTTAAAACCAACCACCTGTGTTATGAATATCAATAGTACAACAATTTGTGAACAAGAGACAATTTGGTAACAGGAAGATTCCTTCTGAAATTCTCTCAGACTCTCAGATTTATTTATGAATGCACACTGGATTAAAGGAAACCCAATAAAGAGTAAGCCCTGCTGCTGCATTACTCTCCAGTGCGGTGCTCACACCGGGGTGATTCCTGATCAACTCTGCTGCTCTGATCCTGCAACAGGCTGTGATGGTGTCTCTGATCTGAGCTGTGCTGTCACTCACAGCGCCAGAAACGCACAGTCAATCCCACTGTCCATCACCACAGCCTGATCGATCCACCTGGACAAAAACACTGTCACAATACCACTTTAATCCACTGTAATACGGGGCCGAGATTAGAAGCCGACCTGTTCATAGCTTCTATTACTTTCACTATAGAATAGGTCGGGATTAATTGATTTTGAGAGAGCTTTCCTTCCTCCATTACAAAGTATTACGTATCCGAGAAAAAGGCAAATCTTCCGTATCACTGTTAATCTAAAACAAAATGAAAGCGGCGCAGACGGCACGTCTAAAACGCATCCCTCGGATCGGATCAAACCTTAGCAGACGAGGGAGCTTTCAGAGCCAGAGGCGGGAAGTGCTAGAAGAGGTTAGGGCTTAAGTCACTGATAAAGAGGATGCTTATCTGTGTGTGTGTGTGTGTGTGTGTGTGTGTGTGTGTGTGTGTGTGTGTGTGTGTGTGTGTGTGTGTATGTGTATATGTGTGGCAGAGAGGGTGTTAAAAGGGGATGAAAAACGAGTGGCAATGTGAAAGAGGCTTCAGGGCTTTGACAGCAGTCTGTCAGTGGCACAATAGAGCAGCAGATAAGAGAGAGCAGAGCCCATGCCCCAGAGAGAGAGAGAGAGAGAGAGAGAGAGGGAAGGGAAGGGAAGGGAAGGGAAGAAAGAGAGAAGAGAAGAGAAGAGAAGAGAAATCTATAGAGGAAAAATATCTAAGAAGAAAGTATGCAATAAAGTGACAAATGAAGCAGGAATGAAAAAGAAAAATGAACAGAAGCAAAAACACACAGCGAGAAACACAGAGAAAGAGTGTGGCCTGGTTTATAATTGTGCGTCTCCACATTTGTGAACACGTGTGAATGTTTTGTCTGCAGCCGGGTCACATTTGCATTTGTATTCAGACTTACACATGACTTACACGCTCTCCGCTGAACATCGGCGGCTCCTCCATGGAGATCGTCAAGAGCATCAAATTTCTTGGTGTTCACCTGGACCCTCAGCACCAGCTCCATAACAAAGACTTTCTGAGAAGACTGAGGAAAGCACATCTCCCTCCCCCCATCCTCACCATGATCTACAGAGGGACTATCCAGAGCATCCTGTGCAGCTGCATCACTGCCTGGTTTGGGAATTGCACCGTCTCAGATCGCAAGACCCTTCAGCGGATAGTGAGGACAGCTGAGAGGATCATCGGGGTCTCTCTTCCCTCCATTGCAGACATTTACACCTCAGGCTGCATCCGCAAAGCCACCAGCATTGTGGACGACCCCACACACCCCTCTCACACACTCTTTACCCTCCTGCCGTCTGGTAAACGGTACCAAAGCATTCGGGTCCTCACGACCAGATTGTGCAACAGTTTCTTCCCCACAAGCTATCAGACTCAATACTCAGTAACTGGTCTGAATGAACACACACACACACACACACACACACACACACACACACACACACATAAAACTGTTCATCCTCCATCCTCTTTGTAATTTTTTGCACATCCCTGCATTACATTAATGCTGCTACAAATATTTATTATAGTGTACATATCTTATACTCTCTACTAGGCTGCTACTTCTTGTGTTTACACTATTTCAGCAACTTATACTGTACTCTTTTCGCACTATTGTCACTGGATTCACTTTCTAACAGAACTGTGTACTGGTCAGCGCTGCACTGGGACGTACTGTGCCCACTGTCTATCCCAGTAGTCACTATACTGTCTTGTGCTGTCTGCACATGTGTGCACTGTATGTATAAATTTATGTAGTCCCTTGTAGTTCTGTGTTGTTCTGTGTTTGTCTTATGTAGCACCTTGGTCCTGGAGGAACGTTGTTTCGTTTCACTATGTACTGACTGGCTGTATATGGTTGACAAAGTCCACTTGACTTGACTCGACATACACATGCTTTGTGTTAATTACAGCACTGGATTGCAGTCAGATTAAACAGTATTTACTCCACCTGATTGGTGTTCGAGATCACGAGAGGTGGAGTGCTGGAATCATTTAAAAAATATCTCAAATGGGATTTATCATTTTAATTGTACTCAATTGTGCCACACAGAGGAGTTGTGATGGGACTTAAACAAAACCAAGACACAGGAATACATTTCACGGGTGTGCACATCAGTCCGTCTGTACGCCTCGCTAACCCATAGACCCTCTCTGCTATTGTGACGCAAATACGCAAGCACACTTCAACGCAAAAGTATAAACCAGACTACAGGGAGAGGAGGGGAGAGACAGACAGATAAACAGAGAGGTGAGAGGAGAGCTGTGGAGGCAGAAAAGAAGGACTTTAAATAAAAAAAAAGAAAACAAAGGAACAGACAGGAAGGAAACCAGATAGTGAGCACTGACAAGAAAGATCACACAGGCGTGGACTACATAAACAATACTGCCTCGCTGTCTCTCTCTAAAACACACACACACACAGCTGTATTACTACCCCTGTAAGGACCTTACACTGACAATTATTAATGCAGCTAATGAATTCTATGCTACACCTAAAGAAAGTTAACCTTAACTTTATCTGAGCAACTAAAAGTAAACCT
The DNA here is from genome assembly GCA_022985145.1 of Pangasius djambal. NCBI lineage: Eukaryota > Metazoa > Chordata > Actinopteri > Siluriformes > Pangasiidae > Pangasius > Pangasius djambal. The sequence goes on from CM040979.1 coordinate 20,218,892, forward strand.
TTTGCTGTTTTAATTTTGGTAAAAAGCTGTTTTCCTCATGGGGATCAGCCAAATGTCCCCGCACAGTCAATACTCTCATATTCCTACCCTAGTAGGTACCAAGATTGGGGAAGGAAGAAGAAAGGAAAAGAGAGAGGGAAGAGAAAGAAAAAGAAAAAAAAAAAAAACTCAGCTATTCTATAACTTCCATGATAATCCCTTCATTACTGTGTGTCACTTTTCCAGCGTCTTACCCTCAGCCCTCTTTCACCATCTTTGGACCTCGTGTCACCAGTCAGGCCTCTCTAATAAGGCTTTATTCCTTCATGTAGTTATAATCACCTGTCTGTCACTACTGCATAATGAACAATACTGCTAATCACTCCTAATCACCCCTAATCACTACATATACGTGACATCATTGCTTAATTGAAGACTTCCTGAACATGTATATACAAGGGAAAATTATGATGTGAGAAATTATAATGTATTTAAAAATTACAGTTGTTCAGTAGGGGGCGAGGGGTGTGTTTACAACAGAGGGGGTTCTTCTAAACAAAACAAAACAAAAAAAATTAGCACAATGAAGTCCAAATGTGAGGCTAAGAGCATCAAATTACTGCCTCAGCATGCCAGATGCTGCGTGTGCTGTTACAAATAAACAGATCATAACAGAAAACGCAGAACAGAAAATAGAAACAGGAACGCAAATTGCCCCCCAGATACTGCTGTATGTGCGCTTGTGTACACTATGCTGTGTGATATAACGTACATCTGATGCACTCTCTCTCAGCACTCTATGGCATATTTTCTCCAGTCGATGTTTTTTAACAAGTGAAGAGCAGCGGAGCGTTTTTACTTTACACATTCCTATAGACTCGCCATTAGCGAGCAGTGGGTCACACTTACGGCTTTCAATTTCTGTATTTCCCATAATTCATTTCCCCGCATCTCAATTTCAAGGGTCGTTTGCTGGCAGTAGGGAGTGGAAGGCATTCCCGAGGTTGGTGTGGGTCAGAATTAGTTTTGTGGCATGTTGAAAGGAGCCAGAGGTGGTACAGAGACGGGGTTGGGCGCCAGGTACATGACCCTATCAGCTCTCCGTAGCAGCCCTCCGAGCCATACACACACACACACTCAAATTTTCTCTCTGTTTTCCCGTGCTATTCTGAAAGACCTCACAGTGGCTGCACGCTGACGAACATAAGCACTCATCATTTTTCTTCATTAATGGCGCACAGTAGGCTTCAATGGTCTAAAAAAATATATATAAATAAAAAAATGTTTAAAAAATATATATATATTTTACTCAGTTGTTAATGAATGTTTAAGAATAACCTGTTTAACCCCTTACATTAGTGGCTGAGATTATATTATACAGTTATTACAGCTACACAGTTATTTAAACATATTCAGAATATTCATATTCAATTATTCAAAAAAACTACAGTGAAACTAATAGGAAAGTTACAAGAAAATGAACATTTAAAAGGGAAAAAAACAAAACAAAACAACCATCACCACCTCTCATGATTCGAGCATTCTCACTGAAATCTAAAATGACAACTCAAATTTGAGAGATTTAGGAAATGTGTGCTGTTAGTTAGCAGTTAATGTCTGCCTGCGTTCCTTGGTGAAGGGCAAATTAATAACCAAAAGCGTACGATTTGTCACTTCTTTTTCAGTAAACCTTTCTTGTCATTTTACTTTCGCCTTTAAGTGACTTTACAGATACTTTAGCTTGAGTAAAACACTAAGTTTATTTTGGATTGGACAAAAAAAGGATAGCACGAAAAAGAGCTTCTAAAATGGAATATAAGTGAATAAACATCTATTTAAACAAGGGAATTGTAATTTTAGGTGTAAATGCACAGGTATTCCAGACAGTATATATTGTAAATAGGACTGAAAATTCACCTATGGCATGAAAAATATCTGAAAATACAATTTGTTTCTTCTTTTTTTTTTTTTTAAGCTTCTTTCATTCCACTGGTAACACATACACTCCTAACACACTGTTAACAAGGCATTCTCTTAACGACTAACACCTAATGTTACCGTCCTTTAAGTACATCCTTTATGCATTATACATTTTCCGTCCCTACAGCTTTCATAAATAACATTATTTTAACTTATTCTAGAGAAACATATTTGGTCAGAATTAAATTAGAGTTGGAATAAATACCTAATGTAGGTGCTGCCAAGGTGTGTGGTTATCGACAAGCAAACATCCTGTTTACCAACATCTCAATGTAGGTCGCGGTTGTATGTGTGCTGTGACTCTGACTGTCAGATCTCTGGGCCACAGAGGACCGAAGCGAGAGGCCATCACTAATCCCACACCATCTCATTAGCCATCAACCCCCACCACAAACACTCCAATTTATGCACATGTTTGTGTCGTTAACCCTTTTTCCCCAGTTCTTTTGTAGTCGCTTAATGATTCATCATTTCATATGCAAGTTCAACACTGCCTTGATCTTTTCAGCAAAGAGCTGGGAAATCATAATCTCTGCTAATTATACGAGGAGAGACTGAAATAGGAAAACAACGGTGCAGGACGAAGCCCAAGAGCATGCAAAAAAATACACAGTAAAAACAAACACCACCACACAAACAACACCAACACAGGCATACACACACAGATGTGCGCACGCACAATCAAACACAGAGACATGGCGACACAGAAACAAATAACACACTATGGCTGTCAGATTTCAATTAATAAACATCAGTTAATGCATTTTATTATTAATGAGCCTATAATTTTACACTGCCAAAGACAGATCATTAGCAGTAACTATACTGCATTAGTAGCACATAACCCACTTAATGAGAAAATTGTTTCACGATCTTAAGCACAGAAAGTCAAACAACATATTAGACTTTTTTGTTTCTGATTAATTTGTATTTATTTACCAACAGTTATGTTATTTACTGCTAATATGCAGCTTTACTGTTTTTATACTCATCATGTAAAATCCTGTCCTCAAATAGCTTCTTGATTCTGATTGGTCAGAAGGTGTTGATTAATTTTCGATAACACCAGCTCTGGCAATAGTTCCACCTGTAATTCAAATCACAGGCTTATACTAACGTGTTTCTTCTAATACGTTATCATACTGTATAGTAACAGCTCATTGTAAAAAACTTGAAATGTCATGCTGCACATAATCTAATCTACTTACTTGTTATTTAACAAAGAAAATTGATCATTGTTGAAGTGGTGAAGTTTTCTCTCAGGAGACATTTAAGGAAGGAGTCTCCAGTGTTAGTGCTTGTAACAGTCAGGTGTAAAGCTGTAGCTTTACATCACACAAGAAATTTGAGGGGGGTAACAGTAACTCTGCTGCGCACCAAGATGCAAAACACCACTCCGCTGTTATTAATTTTCCTATAACAACATGCCCCATTGTATTTTATTCCTTACTTGCTACATGGTATTGTAGAGCCTATGTAGTTCACTATACACAAAGAAAACCAGTGACTCCAGTAAGTGCCTATTTGAAAATTCATACATAATTAAAAATGCACAAAAATGCAGAATGCCTTAAATGCCATGCACTCCTTCAGGGTCCATCTCTTATATCAATGGACACAGGAGACTTTTAGACAAACAGTTTAGGAAATGTGTTACAATAGATGTAGTTTAGAGGACTAAAAGTAGAACATGGATCTTAAACATTCAAAATGTGCATTTTTGCCTTTCGCTAGGTAAAAGTTACAAATGGTCATGAACACTGAAATTCATCCTGACAGTGCAAAAACAACAGGCACATACACACACACACGCACGCGCACACACACACACACACACACAAAAAAACACACACACACACACCCTACCTGAGCGCGAAGGGAGAGGCTTTGCTGTTGGACACGTCTGTTAAGTGTTGGTCCATATCAGTCTGTCAGGGAAAGAAATATTTACGGATATTTACACACTTCAGTATTAAATGCAAAAAACACTATATTTATAATGAGACCTCAGTTTGTGATTAAAATGAGGCAACCATCATATGTAAAACATTACAATGGTCAGCAATTATGTGGCATGTATTCCAGCAAACAGACTATTTTATCATGTGCTTCTTGCAGTGTTGGTCTGCAAGAGCTTGTTGGTATACAACTACATAATAAATATGTAATTAATACATTTACTAATTAAATAATAATCAGTGAACACAGTTGAACACTAGACTGTGTGTGGGTAAGCAGGTCCAGGCACTATCTTCAAAGATGTCATTATTGTAAGCAGGTCCAAGCTGTGCACATCATGCAATCTTAACAGCAAAATCTGATCTAAAACTGTCTTTTAATAGTTGCCATGTTATACAACTGTTCTCAATTTTGTATAGTTCCATCTCAAAAACAAGAAGCACGAATGACACAAAGATGTCGTACATAGATTGAAAATCCCCACCGCAAAAAACCATGAGCAAACACTCTTGCGAGGAACCCTGAAAACTTTTTCCACCTCCAAACTGCATCATCAAGGTTGTTTTTTCCCCTGAGCATTCAAATCTAGAAGCGGCACCACTGTAAGAGGTGAGCAGGCATATTTAAAGATGTATGAATAGTTTTTTTTTTTTTTTTTAATCTTAGTCAGGTAGTCCCTTTAACTACAGCATGAAGAAAGTGAAAGCCAATTCACACAGCACGTACTTTATTTCTGCAACAGCATTAACAAACATTTGAATCTTCTCCAACTCTGCCAAATTTATATTAAACCTAATCCCACGTAAATGTAAACTAATGTGCACAAGCAAAGAATAATCTCCATACACAGCACTGTGCAAAAGTCTTAGGCACCCTATTTTTTTTTGTACAAATTTTGTTATAGATATTCATTTTATGACTTCTACATTATAGAGTCAGTACAAAAATTGAAAATTTTAGATTTCCAAACATTAGTTTTCCAGCACAAAATTAAATGTTACAGAAAAGTGTTTGTATGTCAGTAAAGAAAGCAGCATATTATGCATATTAAGAGACCTCTTCTCAGACCAAAAAAAAAAAAAGAAAACCATAATGAAGGCTGCTGGATTTTGCCGCAAAAATAAGAAGTGTGACAGTCAAAGTCTCCAGAAGAACTGTGGCTGGTTCCGCAAGATGATATAAAACTGCACAAACTGTACCTGAGTCTACTTTTTTTTTTTTTTTTTTTTAAAGCAAAGGATCATCACATTAAATAAGGGAAGTGAAGTGACGTGTGGCCAAGAATGGTGACCCATACTCGGAATTTGTGCTCTGCATTTATCCCATCCAAGTGAACACACACATACCGTGAACACACACCCGGAGCAGTGGGCAGCCTTTTTAGCTGCGGCACCCGGGGAGCAGTTGGGGGTTCGGTGCCTTGCTCAAGGGTCTCACCTCAGTCGTGGTGTTGAGGGTGGAAGAGAGCACTGGTCATTCACTCCCCCCACCTACAATCCCTGCCGGACCTGAGACTATTGACTTTGCTTCATATATTACTGTTTAATTCTCTTTACAGTTTTTTAATGTAGAAACATTTTTAATTTCATTATTTTTGAAGGCATCTTGGCTCTATAGCATTTCTGAGCATGTGCCTAAGACCTTTGCACAGTACTGTATATGCATTCAAATCCTTCACCTCTACATTCTATATGCTGTAAAATCATTATCTACAAAGATGTCATGATTGTGTAGTCAACCATTTATATAATAACGACGCTCATGAATTACCATGCGAAAAAAAAAACAAATGCTGTTTGTCCACTCTCATTGTCTCTTGTCACGTTTTAATGAGCTGTTCTGTAATTATAGCTGGCCCAACTTCAGCTACCCATGTCCTCCATGTTTCACTGACACCATTTTACACATCAGCGTTAGTCTTCTTAATAATAATGAAGCATGTTATCAGCTCAGTAGCACACTACATGGCATGTCTATTGTGAATTTGGGGCAAAGAGTTCAGACACTGAGTTGTGTACGATGGTGTACGATATAAATTGTCACGCCTCAGTAACTGCTTCATGTAGCATTACAAATGTGAGTTGGATGTGAGGGTCGCTATACTCAAGCAGTAGCAATGAATCATGGCACTTTCATGTTGGACAGGAAGTGCAGCAGGGGTCAATGCAAGCACAAAGCCCTGATGTACTTCCTTCTAACCTTTGACCCCATCAGCATTGATCAAGACAAAGCCATGCCCCTGGAGTGTTTCCTGGAGAGAGCTACTGGAGAGCATTAGGGACCAGGGCATGGAGATACTTTCTCGTTTCATCCAAACAGATGTAACAGAGTGCACTCCGAGGAAAGGAAAAGGACTTTATTTCTGTGAACATTACATTCCACTGCATTTCATTACCTTCCCTGTGGAACTATTATCTACTTGTTCTAATGGACAGACACCGAGTTTCTGTTATAAAAAAAAAATCCTCAGTAATGTCAGGAAGTGAGTAATGTACACGTTTAAATCCCAGCAGGTTGCAATAATATGCTTTTGTATTCACCGCATAAGGCGGCATGAAGATATTCCACTATTAAGTATAAAGGTGCAGGTGCAGGAAGAAAATGTAGTGTGTGTAATCAGAGACCTGGGGTGAGCAGGCAATTGGTCTCGGCTTCTCCCAGCTGTGGAGTCGACCGGAACTCTGAATATTCACGCGCTACAGGCTCTCAATACAGCATGCAAATCAATTGCTTTCTACTACACGCTGCCTGCAACTCCAGGCTCTAGCCATAAAGACTTCGCTTTCCCCTGGGCTTTTGCCAATCAGTCATGGGTACTAAATATATTGTTGCAAGGTCCTCAGTATGCTCATTATCTCTATTTCCATTAAAAAAAAAAGCACAAATAGGCTTGAAATTATTGTCCAGTAAGTAACTCGTAGAGAAGCTAAGGTGTTGCCTCCCAAAAGCTTAATTTAATAACAGCACGACACACACCTTCTTAAAAAAGACAATGCAATGAATTAACAGTGACGTGACAACCAATGGCATGATTCACATGAATATAGATAACTTCACTCTGACATCCTCATTAATGAAGACTTGAGATGGCCCAGCAACTTTCAAAAAAAAATTAAAAACAAACGTCAGGAAGACCCTACGCAAGCACTACCCTAACAATTCATTTTAATTAGTATCTCCTGCCTGCAATTGATCATTCTCTCACATTTACTAATTAGCTTCGGCTGTTTTAACCACGGTTTAGTGATATTTCTCATTAGGGTAAAGAATGGATTAATCTAGCCGGTGGCAGATGATCTGACAGAACATGTGTCTTTGGGTTTATTTGCTCTTGCAGCATGATCTACCTGTGCTGAGCCCTTTTTAATGAATGATATGTCAAGAGTAAACGAGGGCCGAACACCCACAGAGACGCAGATAACGGCAGACAAAGCCAAACACACTAATGTACGATGTCTCAGTGTGTGTGTGTGTGTGTGTGTGTGTGTGTGTGTGTGTGTGTGTGTGTGTGTGTGTGTGTGTGTGTCTCCAACACAGGCTAGAAAAAATTAGCAGCACACATGCTGCACAGCACCTTGCTATTAGCTTCATGAACATAATAACAAATAGGTCTATTCACTCTAATTTCTATGGCTCTTTGATGATGATTATAGGAGAGTGTTTAGATGAGGGAGTTGGAAATACATTTCAAAAGGACAGAGGCTGCAGATTTGCATAAAATACCATACATGGTACAGCAAAGAATAGTGGTGTGCGGACTAATAAAGGACGCGCCTGAGAATTTCGGGTGAAATCATTAGCGAACGCATTAGCAACAGCATTTAGCAGATTGTACAAATTAAAATGCAATTACCTCAATGGACATCCAACGCTCTAGCACTGACTGTCTGCTCTAATAGCTTTGCATCACTGCTGAACCCAGCATCATTTCCATATTCTGAAATGTAGTCGATGCTGCTTTAAAACTCTACTACTCACGGCTCCTGGCCAGGTCCTTTATTATAGGGTAGGAGTGAAGGTTATATGGTTAATTAAAGGCTATCCATTAATTACAATAAAAGCAGAGCAAAGACTCTGGTGACTGACATAATCTGAACAAGATTCACTTAAAGCTGCTGTGTGTCAAATATTTTTCTGGTAAAAGGAAATAAAATCAATATTCAGTCAAAGGAAATAAAATTCTCTAAAACATGAAGCTGCAGTGTGTCTCAGGGCCATGTTTTGGCTGCCCAGAAACAGACCAGGCTAAAAAGCAATAGGTAACATAATATAATAAAGAACAGCGAGCTAGTTAGCTAGCATCGTTCATGAAAAGAGACTTAATACAGAGAAATGAACTAGTATATGATTATTTTTCCATTATATAACAACATTTCTAATGTAGCACACAGTATTTGAAACGTCGGCAAAAAGATATCATTCAAGGCTGGCTAGCGTCTTTATTTTCTCTCAGTATGTTTAACTGTGAGATAATTGCATGTTCTGCTACCAGGGGAATGGTATGACAGCTAGGTGTTGGACTTTCAGCTTTTCATCAGTTTCAACAGTTAATAATCCATGTAGTAAAAATCGTTCTACTGTCAATCAGATCGTAATTCAATCAGATCATAATTCAGCAGAACTGAGTAGTACTGTTTCAACATACAAACCATACGAACACTTTTTTTGCTAAAGCTAATAAGGAGTCTTTTTTTCTGTTTGTTAAACCTGGTCCACCGGGCAACTATGAAGGGGGGGGTTGTTTCGACAAAACATAATAGCCTGGATATGAAATCTGCTTGTCCCATGCGACTGGGCTACTGAGCTGAGAATCATGCTAGAAATCCTGTAACAGAAATTCACAGTTAAAGCTGTTGAGTCAGATTTGGTGAGTCTTCACACACATGCGTCATTGCCCAGCTGTGTCATATTTTATCACACGCTAACCATAGAAAAAAGTTTGGCCCTGCAGCAAGCTAGCCGGGCATCGTTATCTAGGACAACACTGATCGTTTTGGATTTCAAAATACACAAATCACAAAACCATTAGATGGTCAGAAGTTTGTGGACACCAGATCTTCACACCAGTATTTGGGGAACAGTCTTCCTCAAACTGTTGCCACAAAGCTGAAATCACACTGTTGTCTAGGATGTCTCTGTATGCTGTAGCATTACAATTTCCATTCACTGGAAGTAAGGGGCCTAAACAAGTTCCAGCACAACAATGCCCCTGTGCAAAAAGCAATGCCTATAAAGACATGGCGTACCAAGGCTGGTGTGGAAGACCTCGAGTGGCCTGCACAGAGCCCTATCCTCAACCCCACTGAATGCCTTTGGGATGAACTGGAACGCTGACTGCACCCCAGCCTTCATCACCCGACATCACTGCCTGATGTCACTAATGCTCTTGCGGCTGAATGATCACAATTCCCCACGGCTCCACATCTAATGGAAAGCCTTCCCAGAAGAGTGGAGGTTATTATAACAGCAAAGTGGGACTAAATCTGGAATGAGATGTTCAACAAGCACATATGGGTGTGATGGTCAGGTGTCTACATACTTTTGGCCATATAGTGTACATGGAGAACACAAATCAGGTAACAAAATACCTAGCTAAGATGATTAATACTCTAATACCACATACTTTCCATACTAGCTAGGTAAGATGATTCAATAAACTCATATGCTGAGAAATCAGAGCAGAGAGAACCCTTTCCACTACAACAAGAGCTTACATTTAACTAGCTGGCTAATGTTAGGCCGCTTGCTCGCTCGATAGGTGTCACGTTGTGAAATAGACAATAACAGCAGTAGATAATCATATCCTAATACCCTAATCTTAATACTCTAATACCACATACTACCATACTAAATAGTATGTAGAATATCAATACTATTAAGTATTGATTGATTAAGTATAAGTATTGATATCTATTAATAGTCAATACTATTAAGACATTCTATTTAGAGTGCAGTATGCAGTTTAGGAAACAGCCTTGAATTCTCTTTGAATTTGCAATGACTTACCAGCTGCAAACATCACAGTACATTGTGTTATCCTTACAGTGGAAAAATGACATAGAACAGCCCACGTTAAAAAATCCTTACATCTTACACCCAGCAGTTGTAAATATGAACTGCACTAGCACTAGGATGATGCCGACTCTTTGAGACTTAAAGTTCATAATAATCACCACCTTTTTTTTTTTTTTTTTTTTTTTTTTTTTATAGAGTAACCAAGCACAACACCTCATTTAATAAAATATTAGCGTATGCATTACTGAAGCTAGTATCTAACCGAAACATAAAATCTAAAAATGCTCTCTGTAAGACATCTTGTATGCAACACTAGAACAGTTGATGTGTTTATGAAGCATCACTAGTGAACACGCGACCCCAGGACATTTAACAACACAGATCTCTACTGCCTCTAAGTGCCAGACAGATGTAGTATAAGTGATACATTTACAGTAACAAGAGTTACTGTTACTACGTGAAGCTCTAACTATTAAACCCTGGGGCACACAGATACGGAAAATACTCCCAGAGCAATTAGCAGCAGCAGAGACCCCCAAACACACAAATAAACCTGCATGTCACAACTATGTCCCTACAGGCCTGGGCATGCCTGGTCTTGCACAAATTCTCCAAACACTGGACTCTAATGACACGTACCAAAACTCTACCTCCTCACCATAATGTCACATTTTAAAATATATATGACATCAGAGTAAGGTAAAATAAGCATTGTGTTTAAAAAAAAGAGCATTACGTTACTGCTGGAAATGAGGCAAATAAACAAATATGGCACTTCTACATTGTACCAGATTTTGTTATTCCTAGATGTGAGCTACAAATGTCAGAATAAATGATGAATCTGTGACGGCCTGGAGAAAAATCGAGACAGCATTAGTTGAAAGATTAGGGTTTCAGGACATCCTTGCTCTATCTATTAAATCTAATTGCTCTTTTTTTTTAGCAATCAGCATTAGTCACCATCATCTTTCAGCAATGTGCTTCCCAGACAAATGAAGCTTTAAAGCGTTAATAATGTCATTAACATATATTAATATAGTTATATATATATTAACATATATTAAAATAGTTATATATATTTATATTTAGAATAAGATTACACACAGGGTGCATTCCACATCTGCAAACAAAAAACTCTGTAGGCAGCAAAGAGAAAACAAAATAAAATTACAGATATAAAATACTACAATGCAGGCTGTGACTACTGCTTGATTAAAAAATAAACAATTAATAAATATATAATTTTCAAAAAAATTAGACCACCTAATTATCGAGATGAAAGAATATGAAGTACTTGAATTATTTAAAAGTTGAAAGCCATTATGAATTAAAATACTGATTAATACCGGACAGATTAAATATAAAATTGCTTCAAACAATGTCCGTCAATAGCCAGCACTGTGGGGTTTCTCTGTACAATCAGCTGCTATTTAAACTCTCAGTGTGATGTGAAGAATATTTTTCATCAGATCTTTTAAAAACCTGCCACAGTTTTTCACAGGCAGGAGAGGCCAAGCTGCAGGCCCTTTTCTTTCTCTATGGCCCATTTATTTCTCCTGTAAAGGCCAAGTGACAATCTGAACAATTACTCAGGCCTATTACCAGAAGCTCTCACTACCTTTTCCCTCTCTGTCTGTCTCTCAGACTGCAGCAGCTCAGAGTGCATTAGTGGGCTCCAACACTGCCATTTCTCAGGCCTCACTCTCTCATGACTGACATACTGGTGTGCTGGCAGCTGGGGGGAGGAACACAGGGAGCAGGCATCTAGCTGTCACCATCACTGTTCCCTCAAAACACAAGAGGGAGTAAGACAAA
>CM040979.1:20230739-20253402 GCA_022985145.1 Pangasius djambal
AAAAAAAAAAAAAAAAAAAAAAAAAAAAAAAAAAAAAAAAAAAAAAAAAAAAAAATTTCCACATAGAACCTCATACACTATATGGCCACATATTTGTGAACATTTGACCATCACACCCATATGTGCTTGTTGAACATCTCATTCCAGATTTATTCCACTCTTCCTAGAAGGCTTTCCACTAGATTTTGGAGCGTGGCTGTGGGGATTTCTGATCATTCAGCCACAAAAGCATTAGTGAGGTCAGGCAGTGATGTTGGGCAAGGAGGCCTGGGGTGCAGTCAATGTTCCAGTTCATCCCAAAGGCGTTCAGAGGGGTTGAGGTCACACCAACCTTGGCAAACCATGCCTTTATGGACCTGGCTTTGTGCGCAGGGGCACTGTCATGCTGGAACACGTCTGGACTCCTTAGTTCTAGGGAAGGGAAATTGTAATGCGACAGAATACAAAGACATTCTATACAACTGTGTGCTTCCAACATTGTGGCAACAGTTTGGGAAAGTACCACATATGAGTATGATGGTCAGGTGTCCACATTCTTTTGGCCATATAGTGCATACTTGAAGGTTTTGGACACTCTGCATTAAAGGAAAAGTTCTCCCTGAAACGCATTAAATATGTTTATATTGAAATATGTTTGATGTGCTTAGAGATTCTGGTGCTTTTTTGTTGGATGGTGCTGTATTTTTGTTAATCCTGTGAGAAGTTGTGGTTGCGCGCTGCTCTGACATCACGGGGGACATTCTTATTGCTAGCACAGTTACAATCACGTTTAATAGTTACTGTTTGTGAGTGTTACTCACTGTTATTGAGCCGGTTATAACATTTGGTCTAATATCCTTGTATGGTAAGCTGAAGGTCAGGAACAGAAATCACTTAAATAAAAAGTGATTGAAGTAGCTACCAAGATTACCAGAGAGCAGCACTTTCTGATTTTACTTGAAGCCCGAGTCAACCAGAAGGCAGGGAATATTGTGAGCGATATCAGAATTTATAAATATCCCTTCAGGGATTTCTCAAGACTTCTCAAGGTATAGACTTCTCAAGACTCAGAGCAACAGATACAAATATTAAGCAAGAAATATGCTTAATTTAATATTTAAATTAAATCGTATTTATTGTTCTTTGTTTTTTATAAATTGTGCATTTTATTATTTGTTGTCATACATATCAAATTTCCCATGTGGACAATAAAGAGAACTATTAAGAGAAAAAGAATGTCGACAATCATCATACATAAGGAATAATGGTTAGAGCAATGTTCGAAGTCATATCCAGAACAGAAGTAGTGAAGACTGCAAAAACTGGACTCAAAGTTACAGAATGCAACGCAGCTATATGACGCAGTTATTACGGCAGAGACTCAGTTCGGCTAATTATCGAGCTATGAGATGACAAGGACAATGCCACTGATCAAGGATGCCAATATTAGCATGAAAATTGAAGCTTTGGAAGCCGATCTGTTTGACCAGACTGTACAGATGAGGAGAGCTGGACAGACTAAAGGACTAAAGTGCTGCTGCAAGAGCTAATTCCCACCAGCACCACTATCAGGGGGTAGTTGAACGGTAATGCGGATAATGTAGGAAACCTTTAACCAAAATGAAAATAGATTGAAAGAAGCGTTAACCCAAAAAAAGTCAACTCAGGACATTATATATTTATTATGAACAAGCATGTCATTCAGCGTGAATTTTTCCTTTCATGAACTCTGCCCAACATGTTCCAACACTGAGACCACAATTTAGACTATCAGACTGTTAAGAGCCTCAGAAGCACATACAAACTCCGCCAGAAATAGCCAGAGTAGTCTAGGTGTTGTTCTACCCCTTTAGCACTGTAGTCTTTGATGCTGGTGATATTAATGCAATAAAAGTTTAAGAACTTGAGAATAAGTCCAGACAGTGACATGTTAATGGCACTGCTGAACCGTGCAATTTCCACGTCTACATTTACGAGCTTTACCGTGGGCCTTGTCCTCTCACTGCTCCAGGAGACAGCAAAAATAGCACTAACCTTCTCTAAGCTCAATCCCTCAACAACATGACAAGATCTATTGAGTCCAACATAAGACAAAAATTACTGCTAATATCTTCTGAAGACTGCTATGTGCATTTACTTTTTTTTTTTTTTTTATTAAATATTTGACCTCAGTAAGATGGAGATTTATAACATGCTTCAGCTCAAACTGGTGTAATGTAATATTAAAACGGAATAGTGGCATTAGATACAGTATTACAGAAAATACTGTTCAATAAGCAAAATGAAATGGAAAAAAATTATGGCGTCAGAGTTCTCTAGCATCTAGTCTTCTGGGCTAAAATAAATGGTAAAAAAAAAAATTCATAGTATTTCTTCCAGTGCATTGCTCACCACATGTGAAGAAGTCAACATAATGTACACCAATGAGCCATAACATTAAAACCACCTGCCTAATATTGTGTAGGTCCCTCTTGTGCTGCCAGAACAGCTCTGACCCGTCAAGGCATGGACTCCACAAGACCTCTAAAGGTGTGCTGTGGTATCTGGCACCAAGACATTAGCAATAGATCCTTTAAGTCCTGTAAGTTGTGAGGTAGAGCCTCCATGGATTGAACTTGTTTGTCCAGCACATCCCACAGATGCTCGATCGGATTGAGAGCTGGGGAATTTGAAGGCCAAGTCAACACCCTGAACTCTTTGTGCTGTTCCTCAAACCATTCCTGAACAATTTTTGCAGTGTGGCAGGGCACATTAAAGGGTATGTAACCCATGAAGGGGTGTACTTGGTCTGCAACAATGTTTAGGTAGGTGGTATGCGTCAAAGTAACATCTACATGAATGCCAAGACCCAAGGTTTCCAAGAACAGAGCATCACACTGACTCCACCAGCTTCTTCCCATAGTGCATCTTGGTATCCTCTCTTCCCGAAGTAAATGACACACAGCATCTGGCTGTCCACATTATGTAAAAGAAAACGTGATTCATCAGACCAGGCCACCTTCTTCCATTGCTCCATGGTCCAGTTATGATGCTCACTTGCTCATTGTAGGCACTTTCGGCAGTTTACAGGAGTCAGCACGGGCACTCTGACCAGTCTGTGGCTATGCAGCCCCATACGCTACAAGCTACGATGCACTGTGTGTTTTGACACCTTTCTATCATATCCTTAATTTTTTCAGCAATTTGTGCTACAGTAGCTCTTCTGTGGGATTGAACCAGACGGGCTAACCTTCATTCACTACGTGCATCAATGAGCCTTGGCCGCCCGTGACCCTGTCACCGGTTCACCAGTTGTCCTTCCTAGGACCACTTTTAGTAGGTACTAACCACTGCATACTGGGAACACCCCACAAGACCTGCCGTTTTGGAGATGCTCTGACCCAGTCATCTAGTCATCACAATCTGGCCCTTGCCAAAGATGCTCAGATCCTTACGCTTCCCCATTACGATTCCCTACACTCAAATCATGTAGCAGCAGCACAATGCATAAATCAGGTTCCACTCTTGTCAGCTAAGAGCAGGAATCTGAGGCTACAGTAGGCACACAATCACCGAAACTGGACGGTTGAAGACTGTAAAAAGACCAGGGAATGTTTTTCCAATGTTCACCTGCCCAGTTTCAGTGAGTGAGTGCCTAATGTAGCCTCAGAGTCCTAAGTTCTTGACTGACAGGAGTCGTCTTCTGAGGTAGCCCATCTGCCTCAAAGTTTGATGTTGTTTGATGTGCATGCTGAGATGCTTTTTGTTCACCATGGTTGTAAAGAGTGCTTATCTGAGCTACCATAGACTTCCTGTCAGCTCAAACCAGTCTGGCTGTCCTCCTCTGACCTCTTTAATCAACTTACTGGATGTTTTTTTGTTTTTTGCACCATTCTGTGTAAATTGGGATTACATGTGACAATCCCAGGAGTTTCTGAAATACTCAAACCAGCCTGTATGGTACCAACAACTATGCCACAAACATGTCAAAGTCACTGAGATCATATCTGATGTTTGATTTGAACATTAAAATCATGCAGAGGTTTAGTTATTCATTGCACTGCTGCCACACAATTGTCTGATTGGATAATTGCATGAATGCCCAGGGTACAGGTGTTAAGTATCCAGTTAGTCTATTTAAACTGGGTGGCATGTGCAGTTACTATTCTGCAGTTAGCTGCAGTTCAGTTTCTCAGATTTTCTTTCCCAATTAATAGGTAGAGTATATGATTCATTTATGGATTCCTGGATTATCATATAAAGCATGATAGGCCAAATGATGACCAGATGAACTTCTGAAGGCAGAGACAAGGGGGTCTACCTGTCACAATCCACAGAGAAAATAAAACAGGGAGAACTCTATAACACTGCTGATCTGTGTCTGAGGACCTACCTAATATCAAAAACAAACCCCAATTTTTGTGTTTCTAACGCAAAAACAAAATTAAAGCTCACTATGTTAGCGTGCATGTAGCAGATATTCTTGGCCACTAGTATAGGCAATCCCCTAGGAAAAATCTGTGTAATTGTTTATAAAAAAGAAAAAAGAAAAAAAAGAAAGAAAGAAAGAAAAAGAAAAAAAAGATTTGGGTTACAATGAATATACTACCAAGAGCATTGTCATGGTTAGGTACAGCGCTCCTCTAATTCTAATGAACAAAATAAATGAATAAAACTTCCTGAGTGCATCAGTAGTTCAGTGCAGTGACATTTTCATAATGATATATGATTCAATTTTACATCAGTATTTAGAGGCAGAAGGATCTCGCTTATCTCTAGTATTCATGCATGCACAATCATAAATCTCTGACAAATTAGCATTATGCTGATATATCACAACAGTTATAATTTGTTCAAACAGAGCCCATCATCTTGTACTTTCTCCACCAAGTGTTTTTGAAGGATCCCTGTCATAACTGGAATCTGAATCCCAGTATCGTCTATCATTTCAGTTAAGTGGAGGTTGTGGAAACTAATTTCTACTTAAAACCTCTTTGAGACCCACCAGTACAACTGAATTCAAGCTTGATCATTTCACTAAAATTGCACGGCAGGCACTGATGGCCAAAACCCACATCTTCAGTCTTTATCCCACATGACGTTTCTGCTTTTGGCACTGTGAATCATCAAATTATTATATCCACACTTTCTAATTTGGGAACTGTGCCAAGACTGGTCCTCATCATATCTTCAAGATCAGTTTAATGACTAAAGACGTAGAGTCACGTTGTCAGTCTATGTCATGTGGTTTCACTGGAAAGACTATGCTTGTATTCCATGCATCAGGCAGAAGGGATCATCAAACCACATGAGCTTACTGGTATTACACAGGGGCTGGGTACTGGTGCACTCTTATTCTATATGTATAGAGGGATTACATAGATTGGAGTGAGGAAAACCAGTGTTATAGAAACTAAAACTTGACAAGACTGATCAACATACCTACAAAAAAAATCCTCCAACTGTGGGCCTCCCAGCAATCTTTGACATCCATTGTCTATCCATCACATAGTGCTAAAAACATGAAGGCAGTTCTGTACAAATAGTTAGGTTGCTACAAGTACTTCACATCCAGTATGAGATCTAGGAGATTCTTACATTTAAAGTTTGCCATTTCCTTTGGGTTATGACCTCGCAAAGTTCACATGTAAAGTTGACTCTCTTACAGAAATGCCTCCTCTAGCTTCCCATGGCAAAAGAACCAATTACATTCCTTTCCGCAAAAGGTTCACCACTACCTTCAAACCATGGTTTAAAACACCACCCAGTGCACCATCTTAGGCTTTTTATTTCTGAACACCTGGCATGAGGTAATTTAGGATCTAAAAATGCTTACAAGGAACAACTTGACAGAATAAGTGTGAAACAGGTTTCCCTCTTAGATTCTGATCAATGAGTCTGAAACATATATGTGTATATGTATTTTGACAATACAAATACACTTAAAGCATATTTGTCACCCTCAGCTATACTTGTACTCGATCAAGCTAGGATTGGATTCATCTTTTAGGTTATTAATATTTTCTTCTTTTGTCTCACTGAATTGGAGCATCTGGAATATCACTACATGGAAATGCAGGTGAAAGTCCCCTGACTGCAGGCATTACATCAACCAGGCTGAAGGACAGTAAGTAAGGAATGATCTGGTCACAGTAGGTGCATCTCAGGCACTCGCAGGTTTACAGAGAGATGCAAAAGATGTTGGGAAACCCTCTGCAAATTGAGCTTCTCGTATTGAGGCCCAAGGCAAGTGGCATGCGTCTTAACAAGGAAATTACAAGTAAATGAGATGCAAAGTTTTATAGTGACAACAATAAGGCAATCAAAATGTGTTTCGTCAGGTTGCTCTAAATAGAACCCCCCTAATCACACAGAAACACACACTGGAATGTGCATTATCTCACCACCTTCCCTTTAAGAGAGCCTTCATCTGTGAAAAGTGCCAGTTTAATTACCCCCATTGGGCTGAAAAAGAGGTAGCTGAATTGGTATTAGCAGGCTGAGTGTAGACAGTTACGCAAGACGCAGAACAGTTTTAATTTGAGGTGTCTTTTTATATAAAACTTTACAGCAATATGAGAAGTGAGAAAGAGGGGAAAAAAGGAGAGCATCTTTTGACTTTAGAAAATGATAGCTTTAAAAGTGCCAGCAAGGAAAGACAGAAGACATTATAACACAAAGCCGTAACTACCATAGCAAAACAAGTCAGCTAAATATAGCTGCAACCGGCACTAACAGGGTCCAAGCACCAATGCATGGAGCTTGGTGGTGAGTTGGGTACTAAAGCAACAAATGTAGGAGATGGCTTTCTGAATAAAAGATTTACAGCGTCACTGCCAAATGAATTAAATACTGAATGATTCTAATAAAACATGTTTCCATAAAATCAAAATGACAAGAGATCACGGTACGGTGTACTGTAGTGAGTGTTGTGCAAAATATTCTGTAAATGTAGAAGACAAGAAGATGAACTACTAGTCCACCGGAAAAACGACAGAGATAACATCTCTGTCTTCTTTGTGTTTGGCCTCTCAGTATCATCCTGATTTTAAAAAAAGCTGCAGTTTAATTTTCTTATTGCCTTTCCATGCACACTAAAGTGACTTTTTTTTAATCTGCTGAAAACAATGTGTGTTGTAGTGTGGATAAATGGAAAACATAGCTTTTCCAGACATATGATTGTCATGTGACCATTATCGCCAATTCCAAGATGGCCGAACTTGTGATACTATTTTCTGTATTATGTATGTTAATTCTATGTTTGACTGCTTTGTATAACAGATGAGGAATGATGTGGCATGCAAAAAAATAATGCTTTATGGTCATGATGCCAAAAACAAAAATGGTGGAAATGACGTAAAGGTCATGGGTTAGATGCTTAGTGTGTCATATTTTTTCACATTTCATTGTGGACAGGACATTTTTGGGAAACGGACTGTAGATGCTAGTATGGCCAAAACATAAAAGAGCGTTTTCAAAATTACCAATGCGGACTAGGCCTTACATTTCAAATGACCATTCACTTTGTGTCTTGTGAGGACCATCAAGAAAATGTATATACAGAATTCTCAAAGCTTGTTGGTTGGACCCCTGTTGGCTGGGCCAAGATACAGCAGTGTGAGTAGCCTCTGGCAGATATGAAATAGATTTTTAGATTTGGACCTCACATTTAATTTGTCTAAAGCCACAGTTCACTCACCCACCTGTCTTCTGAGTTGCTTAGAGATATGAGTTAACTCAGGAGCATTATAACATTAGGAATGGAATGGGAAGTCACTGCTAGTGTGACCTTGGGCTGCTTTTGGGATGACATCAGTAAATGAAGTTAATCCTGCTGCATTTCCCAATTGGAAATCTGAGTCTCTGGGCTAAGACAAAGTGTCAAGGTCACTACATCTGGAGTGAATTTACACAGTGACTGTTGAAACAGCTGAACTGTCATATCATTTCTAACAGTTGGAATGAGCTGGGACACACTAGAACAACACTATTATAATGTACAAAGTGTCAGTGAGATGCTGTTAACTATCCTACCTCTAAAAACATGACTATTGCACATTTTTACTTTAATATCAAGCTAATTAATTGTGCACTGACTTTTCTGTTTCACATTAGACCTCGGCGCTCTCAAAGTACCGTCAAAAAAGAAGTGGAAAGAATGGAGACTACTGTCCAAGGCAGACCTCTAGAGAGATGGCCAACGGGATTTCAGTGAGAACTCAAACCATGACCACTAACACTACAATCAACCATAAGGGAAAAACAACACCTGTCTTTAATTAAAGCTCAAGGGAAATACAGCAATAACAGCATTCCGAGGAGAATGAGATATACATGGCAGATCCTTTGCATCATTCATGAATCCCAGCTCTGGAAATACTCCAAAAGTAAAAGAGACGCCTGCCAAAATTACAATACTCAACTCTTATCTGGAAATGTCTCAGAATTTAAATTGAAACTAGAGCTCGGAATGATTTAGAGTTTGAGGCTGAATGATGACGGGTGGGGTGACCACAACTCCCCAGCTTACATTTGCAGAAACTGGAAGCCACACATCACTATCAGTTAGATGCGAAAGCTGCATTTCAAAGGTTTTTGGTGGTTTCTTTTTCAGAAGATCTTAAGGAAAACTGAGCCAGGCAGCTGTATTTAAACCCATGTTCTGGCTCTGAGGTTTTGTACCAAAGTCTTAGTGAACCACAAGAAAGACTCAGAGACAACAGGAGGGATTATAAATGCAGAACTAAATGGAGAAATGCATGATAAAGAGACACCTGACTAAGCAATAACAACCTCATGCTGCCGTCCTTACGGCCATGTTTTTAACTCTCGTTTTTCATAATTTCTTTCTTGTATCCTTTTTTTTCCGTCTGCCCCTTTACGCCTTCCAATCATTCATGCCATCTGCTGTACTGTCCACATTAATGTGTAAAAATGGCAAATCTGTATGTGCATAATTCCACCATTTGGCCTTGATGCCTATTCCATATTCCACTGCATAACCTGTAATCTTCGTGCGCGAGACGCAACACAGAGCCTGAATCTCTGATGTGGTAGAAAATGAAAAGCTTCTTAAATGCAATAAAAACAAAAGCTAGAGCCAGGATGGCTGCTTGGTGATTCAGACACAGAAGATCAAGACAGAGATGGAGAGAGAGAGAGACGGAGAGAGAAAAAGAGAGGGAGGCTGGCCGCAGGTGTGGAGAAGCCTTGGGATAATAAGAGCATTGCAAAAACAACCATCCACTTAATGCGTGCTGAATATCAAACAAAAAGTGAGGACAGAGAAACAAAAGGAAAGAGACAAAAGGTCTGGAGGAGACAAACATGGAGACACAGGAAGGGGGGGTTTACTCAGGTTGCACGGGGAGGAAGCCCCTCTCTGTGAGAATGTTTTGGGGAGCGTTCTGGATGGCTGGTGGAGCTGTGTGGGTGAAAACACATTTCAATGTCATCGTTCCGCTGTCCGCTCCTCATTCCTGTCACCTACAGGGAGGAGTTTCCTGATCCTGTCAGGCAGGGAAGGATGGAAGGAGGGGCTGGGGAAGACAGACGGGTCCTGAGATGCTGACATGGGCTGAAAAGCAGGGTGATAGTGGGAGCATCAGAAGAAGCTTCAGTCAAGTGAGAGAGGAAGTGGACAAAAAGAGCAAGCCCTCGCAGCCAGACACTTAAAGAAAAGCAGAACGTCACTTGATCCTGCAGGAGTGACCTGACTGGGAACACACAGCCTTGCAAAAAAAACTACAAATATGACTCACAAGTTCCTTAAGACAAATGCAGGATGACAAGAAATTTATCCAGCACCTTCTATTAAGACTTCAGCACACACACGAAGACCACTTTCGGCTGGCTTCCATGAACAATATGACGTGATTGTGGAGCAAGCAAAGGCTTTGCTTGCTATACAGTGCACCTGGCAGCTGGTCAAACTAAACAGACAAATATCCTGTGTCTCCAAGCCTCTGATTGGTACTTTGCATCTTCTTAGTGTATTCGTGGAAATGGTCAAAGAATTTCAATAGCATCACCTGCAGTACAACCTGCACAAATTCATACTTAGTATGTGAGCTTGTAGCTTCATGAAGGTGGTTTTATTTTTGCAAAACCCTTCCGGACAATGTCTCCGAATTAAGTATGCTAAGGACATTGCTAAAGACCATATATTAAATATATAACAAAATATTTTGGTGTTTGTTTTATTATCAGCAACTATTTAGTGTTACTGACAGAGTACTTGGTTTCTGTAGGACAGTAAAAGTCAGTATATTGCCTTAACTTCATTAACAGGATGCACCCGTCATCAGGTAATAAATAGATTTTCAAACATCTCCAAATCCAGAACAGTGGAAAGAATGCAACAGAATGGCCAAAACAAGAGGAAAACCGGGAGACTAAAGAGAGAGAAGTGTATTAATGTCATTCACGGTGTTCCCATAAAAGGACTCAAATGAGCAACTTGGTAGTAATAAAAAAAAAAACTCCATCTATCTGGAATCAGGCCATTAAGCAGACCAGTGGGAGAGACTGCTCTCATAGAGACAAATAGACAGGACACTCTGCTAACTCGGGAAAGCACCATAAACACATCCATACCGTCCATCACAGCCACTTCACTCTTCCTCCAATTCAATGGAATCATTTGTCTATCCTCATTACCTCTTTATTATTGTAGTGTGAAAGAAGAGATATAAATAAATAAAGAGGATACATATGAATATAAGCAAATGACAAAATACAAGTAAATGATTGTGTTAAAATAAGCAAAGTTGATGAATATTTGTTTTTGGCATGAAATCTGATACCTTCTCATAAACACTTTCACATAAAACAGACACATTTATTTAATCTTTTCATGCCAAACAAAGAGAAGTAATTAAAGAGCAAGATTTCCCAAAAATCTTTTCACAAATAAAGGACTGAAGGTTTATAGATGTTTTTGGCTTCATGTGAAAGATAAAAAAAAAAAAGAATAATTTGACAATGTTGTTCTCTAAGCCAATTATCCACTGCTATAGCCATCAATTTTGATCATATTCATGTACTTTGTTCTCTTAATTTTTATTTGCAGAATTCTGTAAAGGCCTTGGATCTTTGGTTTAATGTATGAAAGATGAATTAGGTTAGTAGTAGTACTATTATTGTTATTATTAAATATTTTCCGCAGTACTACTAGTAGGAGTAACAGTAGTAGCAGTAAAAGCAATAGTTATGGTAACCATAGTACTAGTAGTGATAGTTGTAGAAGTACTAGTAGTATCAGTAGTAATAGTAATAATAGTGATGGTAGTAACAATATAGTAGTAATAACAGCAATAGTAGTAGTTGTACTAACTGCACCAGTAATAATAGCAATAGTACCAGCAATAGTGATACCAGTAGTAGTTAAAATATATCACATAATGTATGATGTGAGTAAGTGTGTGTGTCTGTGTGTGTGAGAGAGAGACAGAGTTGGTCTGTTAGTAAGTACCTCACTGTGTGCAGCTCCGTTCTCTCCCGAGGGGCCCAGAGCTGAGTCACTGCTGCTCCGCACCATGAGAGGTGTGCCTGAAACACACACACACACACACACACACACACACACACACAAAGTCATCTCAAGGCTGCAATCAGAGTGTAATCACAATGGTTAAAAGTGACTCCTAGAATTCTGAATATAAAAGAATATTAATGAAGTGACTTGAGGGCAAAAACTTTCATTAAATAATACAATGTCAACAAAGAAAAAGCCAAATCATAGAGAAAAATCAGAAGAGAGTTCTGAAAACCTTAGCAATATGGGCTACAGCAAAATACTATTGCACTTCATGACTACACATTTGTTCTCTCACTGCTTGTTGTTCACGTCTCTGCATATTATCAGTTTATTTATCACACGTTGTTGGTTAGAGATGGAGTGTGTGTGTGTGTGTGAGAGAGAGAGTGAGACTGACACTGAGTAATACACTTCTTAGGGACAATGAGCATGTCAAAAAAAAATGGAGGGTTGGGGGGATAGAGGGGAAAAAGAATAGAGCAACAGCCAGAAGGGTTGAAGGGAATATTACGTTTTTTTTGAGCAGCAAACACAGCAGCGGCGACGGTGTCTGGGACGCTGACATTATACTTTGTCAATTCCAAGCTACTGCCTCCCTCAAGCACACCACGTTTTCAAATTTGTTGCATTTTACAAACCTTTAAAAAAAACATGCAACAGCACTTTCAATAAAAGACCTCTGAGGGTTCAACGACAGCCATTCCACTGAAAAATTGAAGAAAAACATGCAAAAATGACTTAATTTTTTTTCCTATAGGAAAGTGCAAAGACTGCTCAGGGACCTGTGAATGCAGCTAGCAGGCATATTTCTCTGAATAACTCTTCACAACTAAATCAATCATTACAAAACACCTGCACAACTTTTACAGCCTGTAGTAAGTCAGAGCAAGTTGAAAAATGTAGAGAGGGAAATAGAGAGTTTCCCCACTTTCAGCAGAAGACAAACTGTTCCCAATCACACTGAACCATGTCATCATGTCATCCAGTTCTGCCTCCTTCTCACTGCCCAGTCTGTACATGCTCCAGTGACCATGTTTCTTCCTGGCCTGCAAGGACAGCTCCACTGAGCTTGATTGCCTTCGTCATGGCTCCATCTCTGCCACCATGGGGGGTATGGGGAGAAAAAGGGGACTCTGCCTTACAGCAGGCTTCAGCTGCTTAGAGGGCCAGCTATCATGAGGCTCCTCTCCATCATGACAATTGTCCCTAAAAAACAGGGAGCACAGCCTTGATGGAAAGCTACAAATCTAACAAACACCACTTCATCAAGGGCATAATCGCTGAGACGTAGTGGGGCATCCTCTTGTGTGGATGATGATAACAAGCTCAGTGGGAGAGAAAACGCCTCCAAACTGTACGTGCCCAGAGCTTCGACAAGAATATATTTACACAGACAGATGCAGTTAAAGCTCTGGTCTAAACGGAACGTTTTGAGTTCAAATCCCAGAACTCATAAGCTGCTGCTGTTAGGCCTTCATCTGCTCAGATCCATTACAAGTTGCTGTAAATCCATCTGACAGACTGACACAGACAGACAGACAAATAGAGAAATAGATAGATAGACATATAAGGAAGGAGAGGGGAAAGAGATTTCACATATAAAAATGTAATATTGTTAAAATAAGCCATATACTACATAATTGTATAGTACGAAGGTGAATCAAACGGGGGGAAAAAAGAAAAAACTTAACTGCGACAGAATTGAATTTTTTTTCTAGAGGAATCTGGACACTCATGTATCACTGAAACACTTGCAGCAAAACTAATTTTACATTAAAAAAAAAAAAAAAAAAAGATATGCTTGTGTGACCCTTTTTGCAATCAATAATGCAAAATTTTTAAAAATATATTAAAGGTTTTCATTTGACTTCCTGGTACAACTGTACACTAAAAAAGGGATCTTTAGGGGTTTTACATTTATTCATTTAGCAGACGCTTCTATACAAAGTGACTTACAAATGAGGAAATACAATCAAAGCGATACATCAAGCAGAGACTAATCCAAGGAGTGCTACTATACAAGATTTTTAATTGAGTGCTAGAGAATCAAAGTGCACAGAGTAGAGGTATAAGAGCAGGTGTAAGTGCAGATTCTTTTTTTCCTTTAAGTGGGGACAAGTGGAAAAGATAGTGGTAAGTTAAGTGTTCACGGAAATGGTGGGTCTTTAGTCGCTTTTTTTTTTGAAGATAGTGACTGATTCTGCTATCCGGATTGAGGTTGGAAGTTCATTCCAGGGACAGTCAGTTTGAAGCTTCTGGAAACAGACCTCATGCCTTGCTGAGTAGCCACTACCAGGCATCGGTGGTTAACTGATCGCAGGTCGCAGGAGGGAAGATAAACCTCAAGAAGAGTGTTGAAGAGAGAGGGTGCTGTTCCAGATGAGGTCTTGCACGTGAGCATCAAGGCCTGAATTTGATGCGGGCGGCTACAGGAAGCCAGTGGAGGGAGATGAAGAGGGATGTGACGTGGGTCCTTTTGGGCTGGTTGAAAATAAGGCGTGTTGCTGCATTCTGAATCATCTGAAGGGGTTTGATGGAGCTGGCTGGGCTTTTAATGGTCCATTGGGTAATTAAGGGTTCTTAGCTTTATAAAAATGTTCTACTTTCTGATAGTAAAACACTCCACAGGTTCACAAAAAAAATAATTTTTTTGTGTTTAAGTTTCTACCACATACATATATACACTATATAGCCAAAACATTGTACCTGTGCTCAACCTCACTATGGCTTTATAAGTAGTTGGCAGTATTTACACATATACACAAACTATATAAACATATTCTGGCATACAAGGCTCAAGTACACATCCGCTGCTCCATCCATTACATTTAAACTGGGTCTGAATTAATGATGAGCCTTCTGCCTTATTTTAATATTCAAATCTCCAAAAAATGTAATGAAAGGATTTTCATTTTAAACACTAAGAGATGGGGAAAAACCTTTTTTAATATGGTGTAATCAAGCGCAATTGTTCCACTGCCATAGTGACAGTGTGCACATTTATGTGTTTATGTGCATGACCGATGAAATATAGAGAAATAATGAATAGAAATACACACAGCAAAACCTTTACCGAAAATCAGGTCAGTATTTTAGCCTCTAGACATACACAAGTCTTCATGGTGCTACATGGTGCTAGTGCTACAGTTTACAGTACTATGGTATTTGCGGGCACAGTGTTGACTGGATGATATGATGGGATTAACAAGCTGATCACAGTGGTGAGTCAGAGGTGAGTCAGCTGCAGAGTGCGACAGGAACAGGACACTGCTGGTGTAAAATGGGCTGCACTGTAGACTTTCAATATACTGAGCATTACTAGAAATGTTTCTGCTTTTTTGTTCTGTGACCTTCATATATGACTGACCGCTCCCACAAATTTTTTATTTTTTATTTTTTAAAGTCCTGGTGCACCGTTTTAACACAGCAGTGCTGTTCTCTGCACCTGCTAGGGGTGGGATTTGAAAATATATCACAATTTCACAAAAAAAGCCATTTCTATGATACACAATATGCATCATGATATATATAGAGTTTTGCTCACAAACTGCCTCCAATACAGTGCTGCAAAAAAGAAAACTAATAATATACAAATAATACATTTGTTTATTACTAATAAACAAATGTATATCAAATTTTTAATGTATATATAAAAACTTTTTTATTTATTAGAAACAATGTGACACTGAAAAGGAAAATTCTGTAAAAATTAAAGGTTTACAATTTAACAAATTAAAATTTACAGTCAGCTGCTTCCAGTCAGTTTGTAATCGTTTACTTATTCATGATGTATATGATGTGAAATTTTGCATACTGTGACATAATTTCATATCATAATTTCACATCATATAATATCAATATTATCATATCATACTGCCCAATCCTAGCCCCTTTTTTAATATATTTCTCACTTACGTGGGCAAAAGGCTCAAGAAAATACCCAAACAGTGATTATTAACAGTCAGTATTAACCTGGTATACAAACACCCATGCGCACCATTAGTCTGACCTGCACATTCTTTATACGCACGAGTAGTGGGTGTTATGAAAAAATATCATATAGACCTTTCTTTGATACTTAATATGAATCTCGATAAGCTGATCAGAATTCGTAATTGCTTTTTTAAATATAAAAGTTCAAGATTGCACTGTCATATTGCTCAGCGCTTACTATACACCATCATCAACCAGCAGCACTAAGCATCTATGCCCCACAGACAGTGAGCTCAAGCTCAAGTGGGAGACACACCTCTTCCCCAGCATTCATCACCCTCAGCCATTAGCCCACTGCAGGCTTGTGGTCTCCTCTGAAGACGGAGATTAGATTTCAGCTGAGTGAACTGGCATTGCCAACTTCCCGCTCTTTATGCTGTTTTATTTATTTATTTATTTTTTTCCCCCTTCATTCCGATGCAGATCCTCAGCTCCCAATTCATCAGGCAGCAGTGTGGAACCATTAGAGTAGGTTTATAATGGATGGGAATGTCAGGAAGCTGAGGAGTGTGGATCCAGGCTGAGAGATTGAAAAGATGGAGAGCGACTCAGAGGACGTTGTGCTCTATGGGCTAAAACTGCAGCCCTGGGGGTCTTTAGTCATCAGAGTATCTCTCTGTCCTTTCATCCATCTCGCTTTTTTAGTTCACCCTGGGCTCGCTCGCTCTCTCTCCCCACCTATTCTTCATTTCATCTATTTTTTTTTCTTTTTTTTTACTCAACTTCCCCCCCCTTATATTCCACTAGGTTTATTTTCTACCAACGCTCTCTCTTTCATTCTGCTGGATGCATGAGGGAATGTGTGATTCATTTATACAATAGATTGTCAAATATTATTAGGTTTAGAGGCTATGGTAAAAATATTTCAAAAGCCTTAAATATTTAATGCCTTATAAATACAACACCAGCTGAAAAAAACAAAAAAAAAAAAAAAAAAAAAAAAAAAAAAAAAAAAAAAAAAAAAAAAAAACATAAACACAGTTTCATGGGGTGCTGCTTATGAAGACCATAAGGATAGCTTATGAAAGAGCAGAAGCGTGACAGACTGTGAAGTCATACCTCATAAAACATTGAAATGATATTGTGGCCAGCATGTGGTCTCTGGGGTATTCACTAAACATATACAAAATGCATACATGTCAAAAATATTTGCAGGGTCAAATATTGATCAGGATTTAAAGAGCACCCATGATGCACTTAAACCTGGAGCCATAAATGCAAAAATCAATGATGCTTTCAATCAAATGTTTCTTAGAAACAGTGAGCGTGTAAAAGGAAGACAGCAAAACCAATAGAAAGAAGAAAAGTCATAAATTCAAAGATTTGTATTAGGGTATAGTCTGACTTCACACATGCGCAAGTTGTATCTGATGAAGCAAATTCACGTGTGTTAACAAAATAAACATCATCTCGCTAACATTCACTTTCTCTATTCACTTCCACTTGATGAGACGTGACAGCGGTTATTTAGAGCTGTGTCTGAAGTGTGTGCTTCTGATACACAAGGCCTCTCTGTGCCTGGTCACCACGGTCTGTTCCTGTTCACCACCTAAGTAAATCTGCGCTTTGTCATACAGACACATGCTCGTACAGTACAGGAGGTTGAGGTTATAGTCTGGCGCTTTTCATAAATATGTCAGGCGTGATGAAAGTGGGCAGATCTGACTGTGCGGGAGATAACCAGTCTCAGAGGCTTCCTCTCGCATGCTGCTGACACTGGGCACGTCTACACGGCGTCAGGTGAGACTCTGCAGACACGCTTTACCAGACAGGGCTTACTGAGCTAAAGCACGCACTTCCTCTCCTCTTCTTCATCTCTTACCCTCTATCAACTGGCTAGGGTTGTTACGGTGTCACGGTTAGTCTGTTAACTCACCCCTAACGTTTTTAAATGACTCGTTAACATGCATTTCTGTCTGTTTTTGCTTTTCCTCACAGTCACTATTTCATCTTTAATAATAAAGTGATAGGGTCATCCTAAAAATCAGATTTTGGTAAATATTCCATCACCTCCTGTGAGAAAAAGAGTTTTCGTGTCTCTGCTTCAGTATAAAGACACAACGAATGTAATTCCTCAAAGTATTGTCCGAGTTTAAAACAGAACAGTAATATATAGATGATGTTTAAAAAGACATGATACTTAAGGGGATAATAGGCCCTAAATGTTTTTGAGTTTTTGACCAAGTGCAACTTGCATGGCCAAGCTACGACAATTGGATTTCTGAAAAGGTCAAATATTGCATTAAAATGAGGTGTATGTAGCATGCATGGGATTTGTTTTGTGTGATAACCATCATGAATATACTGTGAATTATACAGCGATCACTCATCCTGCGCGAAACATTCGGAATTGCTACAGATGGCCTCTGACAGCACTCCTTAACATTAGAATGTTAGAACATGACAAAGAAGAACAATTAGAAGATTTGTTGATTTTTGTTTGTTTATATATTTCCTTTCATTTCCCACTATATGTTTGTAAATGGCCGAGTAATACCATGATACCTGTGCAACTGCGATATTTTTATCATACTGTGTACATTTCCAACCCCTACAACTGACAACTTTGAGCTCATCTGACAGCACCTCTTTCAGATCTTTTTTCCCCTCCTTCTCTCTTCTGCCTCTGCTCATTGTCTCTGCTTATATGCATCTTTTGTTCTTATGCTCTTTCTCTGTCGCTCTCTCTCTCTTTCCGTCTCATCTCCTGGTTGACAGCGTGACTGACTGCTGTTTTTAGGTTATGGACGGATCACAGCAGAGATGTTTACACGGGGAAACCTCAGTGAACTCTTAGGTCGTGATGGAGAGCAGAGAGCTGCGTGTGTTAGAGGAGACAGGTTCAGAGTGTCAAAGGTAATTCACTGCCTCTCTGCTTCAGCACCTCCTGAGGGACACATTACCTTCTGGCCTAAAACAACACAGAGACACTGAGGTTAAAGACAGCATCAGGCAACTGAGAGACCTCTACCCACAGACTCAAACCCATATGCACATATGCACAACCCCCATCAAATAGAAAGACAGATCATATTATGTATGGTGTTCTCTTGATGAACGTTTTAGATTGAATGCTCAGATAACAACAATTTATTTCTTTTTACGCTAAATGTTTTGTAAGGCCCAATTTATTCTTGCAAATCAATTTTACAAGAAAAACTTTGTATCGAGTTCCACTTTTGGACTAAGTTGCATCGTCAGCCATCAGCCTTGTTTATCTGTGCAGAACTATGATCTAGAAACAGGACAAAAGTGCTCATCTTGGCAGTGTGAAGAGCATGAAAATGAAGGAGCACAGCCTTGTGAGTCAAGAAGCTGGATTAAATGCTATAATTATGTTTTACTTTTGTGTTTTTTTTACTGTTTAAGGATGATGAGATAGATATCTTGCAACTAACCCATTTACAAAATTTAGCAAGGCCAAGAAACTCTCAGTGTGTGTACAAAACTATCTGTTCTGAACCAGAAGTGGACATGGCTTAAACCAGAATGTTTGCTGTTAATAACAATAAAGAATGAGGGAAAAAAATGCACAATGAACATGCAATTTAGACCTCAGTGGAGATATGCCGTTCTTTGTGCTGTATGGAGCAGCACCTCTCATGGGAAGTGACAGGGAGTTTTACAAAGGAAATGTTAGACTGCAATCATATATGCACAAGTGCCACACAAAGTGGCACTGCTGAGAACAATGGCACCAACTGACAAAAACAAAGTTAAAGCAGAACAGAGCTAACCTCCCTGCCACTGATGAACTTGCCTTAATTCTTGAACCTGAAAGCACAAAAACGAGTGACTTTCAACAGCAATTTTCTACCTTGGACATTTCTATTTCTAAACAAACTCCATTTTTTGATGCATATAAAAAAAACATAAAAATGCAAGAAAGGTGTTTTGTATATCACTAAGTTTTCAGACTGATATCCGTTTGCTTGGTTATTTTATTTTATTTTTTTTTTAAAGGCAGCAGTATCTCTGCCTGATTAGGGCCAAACCCTTCAGTGCACATAGTCACATATTGATTAAAGTGTTTTTAGACACATGCGTTTGAGTTCCCGCAATGTGAACTGAGTGTGTGTGTTTTTTTGCATGTGTGTCCACACAGCCACATCTCTGAGACTGATGCTGCCTTATTAGTGACTTGCTCAGTGGGAGTTTCTGATAACACCCCTCTCTCCCCCTGGAGCAGGCAAGCAGCAGTCTGGGGATCAATATGCTCCAATCATCCCACAGTGAGAGGGACGGACGGAGTCACGACCCCTACACACCCCTGCAGGCACACAACGGCTGCATCATAGATTGCTATCACAATATTGGTCTTCGCTATAGGGATATCACAGGCTGTAATGCAGAAATAAGCCATTTATTAAATAACTATACTGTTTATTATGTATAGCACATCAGAGTTTCTTAATCAATCAAGGCATATATATATATATATATATATATATATATATATCAATTTTTAACCAGTGCTCCGGGTTTTTTTTTTTTTTTTTTTTTTTTTTTTTTTTTTTTTTTTAAATACGTTACAAGACATCAGAATCACAATATGTAGCAATACAACTGCAATATGCCATGCTTTCCCATTATTGCTGATACACACAGCCCTCAAAACTTACATTCTTACTGTGTGCAAACTGATCAAGTAGGTAGAATGAGAACAAATTACATCTGGCTCAATAAACACTGCTTTGGCCGTTGTACATATTTCCATTCCACATAAATCTACACTCATAAGCTCTGAACAGGAAGTCCTATAGCAGCAATGAATCTAATCTTCTAGACTAGATGAATTGCTGCCATACACTAGGGCCGGTATTGTCAACCCAGAATCAGAAGAACTGCACAAGTGTAATGACAAGTGTATTACACCTGAGTACTAGAATGATGACACTCCAAGAAACTAGCTGGAAACCTGTCAAAGAACTAAAACTGACGATCAGCACAAACATTCTGTGCCTGTGTGAAAGGAAATAACTAGTGGCAGTAGTTTGTATTAGTATGGAAGTAGTTTGTATTAGGAATGGGGAAAATATAAAACAGAAAGACAAAAGCCTGTGTCACAAATAAAATCCCAAATGCTGAGCTTGGCAAAATGGCCAAAAACCATATCCTCGTCTATGCTTTCAGAATCATTCAGTATTTATACAACATTGATATGTATTTCCTGATGCTCAAATCCAGCTCTAAACAATACTTTAAAGCCTACAAAAACCCAAAAGACATATTTTGCAACTGTAAAAATTGTAAAATACACATAAAATATAAATGCAAAGAATGTTTATATTAATCTTCCAGCACTTATCTGGCTTAACTGTTATTGGATGCCACGAGTTAAAATAGTATAAAGAATACTCAGTCTTCTCAAGACTCTCTTGTTGCCCAGGTGTGCTCTGTTTGATTGATTGTTTAATCAATCAATAGCTCTGAATGTCTGAACCTGGCTTGAGTCCTGGGTTTCGTCTGTGAAGGCTGCATTTGTTGTTAAAAAGGATAAACCAACATGAAGACCAGAGAGCTGTCTATGGGAGAAATGCAAGCCATTCTGAAGCTGAGAAAAGAGGGAAAATAAATCAGAGCTATTGCCCAAGGATGTCTTAAATGTCCTGAAAGACACCTAGACATTGAACCAGTCAGCCAAGTAAAAGAACAGCAGTTGATGACAGAAACATTGTGAGTGTTGTGAAGAAAAACCTAAAAACAACAGTCAATAATATCACCAAAAACCTCCACAGGGCAGGGGTGAAGGCATCACAATCCACTGTTCGAAGAAGACTTGGAGAGCAAAAATATAGAGGCCATACCACAAGATGCGAATCACTCACCAGCAGTAAGAATTGGAAGGCCAGATTGGAATTCGCAATGAAATACAGAGACGAGCCACAAAAGTTGTGGAACCAACATTAAACTCTACCAAAGTGATACAAAATCCAAAGTGTGGACAAAGAAAGGATCTGCTCGTGATCCAAAACATACAAGCTCATCGGTCAAGCACAGTGGAGGCAGTGTAACGGCTTGGACTTGCGTGGACTCACTAATCTTTATTGATGATGTAACTCATGATAGTAGCAGCAGAATGAATTCAGAAGTCAACGGAAACATTCTGTCTGCCAAGTTACATTACAGCAAGACAATGATCCAAAACACATTGCCAACACAATACAAGACTTCATCAGGGGAAAAAGTGGAAGGTTTTAGACTGGCCAAGTCAATCACCATACCTTAACCCAAATGAGCATGCATTTGAGGTCACTTGCTGAACTCAAGGTTGAGGAGATGTTCCCGAGTTTATGATTTGGAATTCCGAGTTGAGGGGGTGTTTTCTTTGTTTTTTCTTAGTTATAAATTCTACAATTTAAAGGACCAACAGTGAGTTACAAAAGCTACAGGATTGGTTGTGTCATAAAACATTTAGTTCATTTTTCTCAGTACATCACAACTCATTGGAGAGACATGAGCCACAGGTTCCATATGCTCACTTATCCCGCATGTTGAGTGTATGCCTATAAACTGACGCAGCCCAGACAACTCTACTGCTTGGCTTATCAAGGCAACATTCATAGTGGAAAAAAGCATACTGAGAGACCAAGTAGATAAAAACCATCATCTTTTCACATCAAATTAACACTCAACCTGGTGTTAACACACACTGACAGAGGACCCGAACAAGGGTCGGGATGCAACTGAAAAAACCCAAAGGCATCTTTACAAAATTGAATCCTCACTTTTCCCTTAAACATTTCAGTAAAACTCACGTCCAAAACGTGCCATCCATCCCAGCACACACACACTACTCTCTGGCAGCAGACTCTTCAAAAAGGTGAAATTGATTTTTCCTCTTTTTGGCCTTCCGCTTTGCGAATTAATTGAAGTAATAAAACAAACCAGTAAAGCATAAAATAGTATTAGCGCACTGGTTTCATTGCGGGGATTTCACGGGTCATCATGGAACTCAATGAAGGGGAGGACACAGGACCGTGCTGGGACTGCAGAGCCACAAATTCCTCCTGTATTCATGGATGGCTGGACGCTCATTCACTCACACCACAGTGATAATCCACTTAGTGAGGCCGTATCGGTGGGCAATGAGAGGCGGCCTCAGGGAAATACCAGCACATCAAACGAACAGTGTGTGTGTGTGTGTGTGTGTGTGTGTATGTTACCTTGATA
>CM040979.1:20253502-20288187 GCA_022985145.1 Pangasius djambal
TTTTTTTTTTTTTTTTTTTTTTTTTTTTTTTTAGATATACTGTGATTCAAAGTGATAGACTGTCTTAAAAAATTCCAGTTTCTACAGTGTTACCTGTATAATTAAAATGTTTTAACCGAAAAATGCCAACAGTACCAAACATTTTTTTTTATTTAAAACATCCTTTTAATATTGTACTGGAGGATAAAAAAAAAAAATTACTACTAATTCATCTATAACTTTAAGATGCCACAGATAGAATGAATACTAAAGTGCTGCATTAAGTGTTTGTACTGTATAAAAGCAAGAAAAACATAAATTTACCATAAACTTAAGATTCATTTTTATTTATTTACCCACACTAATGTCTTCCTGCAACTTATACCTAGCTAGATTTGACAGTTTTTAGTGTACAATCAGCCATCAATCTCGTCTTCACATTTAGGCTAAATTCTAACTCCCTTTTTAAAATTTTATCCTCACTACATTGGGTATAATAATGGCATTAAAAATGTGCTCTATACAATATGCTCAGTAGATCTTCAGATTCAGCCACAGAAACAACATGATTCTGATATGTACTTGCATCATCACTTGCAATATTTTTTTTAAGTAATGACATATTTTTTAAATAAGTCAAAGTAAACTTTTCACTACACGAAGCATAAAGGTCACTGGATCAAAACGTTTAGGAAATAAGTGAATCGATTAATTGTGTAAAGTAGAAAGACCACCATTGGACCCTAAATATTTGAATATGGATTTTTTTTTCTTCCTTCAAATATTAATTTTATCAAAAATATTATGAAAATATGAGTAGGATGAAACAGTAAAATTCATTCTGACAGATGAGATAGAAATACACTATAAAGCCAAAAGTATGTGGACACCTGACCATCATAACCCTGTGTGTTCCTTCCCCAAACTGTTACCACAGCATTAGAAGCACACAATTGGCTAGGATGTCTTCGTATGCTGTAGCTTTAAAGTTTTCCCTTCACTAGAACTAAGGGGCCCAAACCAGTTCCATATAGTGGCCATACGATGGATATAAAAAGTCTACACACCCGTTAAAATGGCAGGTTTTGTGACATAAAAAATTAAATCAAGATAATGTCAGAACCTTTCCTACCTTTATTGTGAAATTGCAAAGTATACAAATAAAGTGAAAAACAATCAGAAACTTCTTTTTAGGGACAAAAAAAACAAAAAAAAGAAAAACAAAAGCTTAACTATATAATAACCTGGTTGCATAAGTGTGCACATCCCTAAAGTAATACTTTGTTGAAGCACCTTTTGATTTTATTACACCACTCAGTCTTTTTGGGTAAGAGTCTATCAGCTTGGCTCTTGACTTGGCAATATTTTCCCACTTTTTCTTGCAAAAACATTCTAGATCCATCAAACTGTCAGGGCATCTCCTGTGCATAGCCCACTTCAGGTCACCGCATAGATTTTCAGTTGGATTTAGATCTGGACTCTGGCTAGGCCATTCAAAAACTTTGATGTTCTTTTGGTTAAGCCGTTCCTTTGTTGAATTGGATGTATGCTTTGGGTCTTTGTCATGCAGAAAGGTGAAATTCCTTTTCATCTCTAGTTTGCTAGCAGACAACTGAATGTTTTGCACTAATCGACTGGAAATTGTAGCTATTCATGATTCCCTCCACCTTGATAATAGCCCAGTTCTGGCTGAAAAAAGCAGCCCTAAAGCATGATGCTGCCACCACCATGCTTCATCATTGGTATGGTGTTCTTTTGTTGAAGTGCCTTTTTTTTTTTTTTTTTTTTTTGCACCAAACTTTCCTTTCAGAATTGTTCTCATCAGACCATAACACATTTTGCCAAATGGTCTGGGGTGATTTAGTTGGGCTTGGATGTATTTTGTGAGAAAGGGCTTCCATCTAGCCATCCTTCCCCATAGCCCCGACATTTGAAGAATATGAGAGATTGCTCACATATGCAGGGAGTGGCCAGTACTTGTCAGATGTTCCTGCATGCCAAGAAAATCCTACAGAAACAGCTGGTCTTTTTTTGGGGTTAATCAGAATATTGTTTAGTTCATTCTGAACACAGCCACATCCCCAATTATAAAAGGGTGTGCACACTTATGCAACAAGGTTATTGTAACTTTATTTTTTTTATTTTTCACTAAAATGCTTCTGATTTTTTTATACGTTGTAATTTCACATTGAGGGTGGAAAAATTCTGACATGATTTATCTTGGTTTAATTTTTTTCATCACAAAAATGTGTTATTTTAACAGGGGTGTGTAGACTTTTTATGTATAGTGTACATTAGTACTAGTGTTTTTCAGGATAAATGAAAATATATTGTTGTAAAAGCAAGTGGATATACTGCATAAACAAATAATGCAGTCTATTGAAATCAAAATTGGAGATAACTCAACACGGATAAAAGAGTCGATTTACACTCGTCATGCCTCTGAGATTCAAATAGGTACGTCCTTAGACTGTGTATGTGTGTGTGTGTGTGTGTGTGTGTGTGTGTGTGTGTGTGTGTGTGTGTGTGCGCGTGTGCTCCTTTTCAATTTTGAAAAGAGAAATTTATAATACATCAATATCAGTTGTCAATGATACAGATATGTGTTTAATCAATTCTCATTAAGTTGAGTCTCAAGAATGTTAGATATAGAATTACAAGCACAACTGGTCACATCCTTATGTCCCAGGAGTGTGTGTGTGTGTGTCTGTGTGTGTGTATACATGATCTCTCCCTCCCTGCACATCACAGAACTTTGTATGACTCTGCAGACGTGACAAACTGCATATTTACAGCCATGGCAAATGAAAAGAAAAAAAAATATTACTCTGTCAGCCAACACCTAGGCTTTGGTACAGAAATGGGAGAAACTGGAGGTGGGCTCAGGAATGTCTGGCTCGCAATGAAAAAATCCACTGGCCAACACATTAAACGTGGTTACAAGCCCCTGTCTGCTATTACAATGAAACTTAAAACATAAGGAGGGGATTTACAGGACAACTTGAAAAGTAGGACAGAAACACACACACGCAACACTGCACAACCTCACACAGATCCACGTCTCCTTCACCTCCAACCTTCAAGTTTGGATTCGACTACACGGCATGTCCTACCTCCCACACATTATATGGCGCTGGGGGATGCCGGCACATGTTTTTTGCATTGCCTGTGACATTTATAAGCCTGTGGCAAAAGATGGAGCTTTGAGGTCAAATGAGACACATGCTCAAAAAAATTACCAGAGCCAAGCCTATTAAAAAAAACCCTGACAGAGAAATCAGATCACTTAAATTATTAGCTGTTTTCTCTGCCGCTGCTCCTTGATAACAAAGCTTGTGTGTAAAACTTGGTTCCAACCCTCGCCTCCGTGAAAGATGTGATTAGTATAGTATACTACATCCCATATGCTGCAACAGGATGATGCAGATAGTACATTTACCCTAACATGACAGCAAAACAAATCGGAGTCACACAATTACACCGGAGGAGTCTGGAACACAATATGAGAGAGATAGAGAGAGAGAGAGAAAGAGAGAGAGAGAGAATTTACATCTTAACACAACACCATGTACTTTCTATTACCAATCTCATTATCCTCCAAACTTTAAAGCGATGAGAATCTGTCATTACGTTCCTCATTAACTTCTAAACAAAGAACCAGTCAAAGATGTCTGATAAACATCAACACTTATAAATGAGGCTCATGTGGCAGGCCAGATTGCCAATGGAATTATAAACCTTGACAATATTTAACATCAGCTACACAGCTGTATGTGAGAAATCCTTCAAGCTATGACAATCCAATCTACTCATTCTGTAAAGTTAAGAGCAGATTTACTGGACAGTGAAAAGCAAGCGATTTTCATATTCCTTCCTTTTGTGGGCTGGTTGGCACTATGAAAATTATTCCCCAGTCCCTTCGTGCATCTGAATTTCTGTTTATGTAGGTAACATACTGGCTTTAAGGACGGAGGAGTTGACTTCGATCTCCCCTCCTCGGATTGGCTGGAAACAGACGAGTTCGGCGTCGTAGGGCTCAGGGCTCGGCTGTCCTGGAGCGCCACCGCCGTTTGTGTTAATGTTAACGACGCCGATGCTGCTGCTCCCGGGACTCGTTGCTCCCCTTTGCCGGGCCTCTTGTTCCTCATACACTGCAATCAGCTATCAAAAAGAGAGGAGGGGGAGAGAAAGACATTCAGCACTAATACACACCGTGTTCCCAAGCATGTGCAACTTCACACACTGAAACTAACACTTGTTGGCTGTACATCGAGAGCTGTGAAATGTGAGTGTATTCTAGAAACTTCCAGCAGAAAGAGAGAGGAGGAGAGTCAGGCTTTGGTGAGCTACCTGATATTTTATATTTTAAATTGTTTAATATGTGTTTTAGCACTCAAGAATCTTTGCTTAAGAACATTTATACACTTTTGTCCTTATTAGAAACTTTAGGATAAGCAAATTTAAACACCTCCTGCTATACACAGAGCTAGCTGGCTAGTTAATAAGCCTGCATTTCCCACAGATAAACACAAATAGCATACCGTGTTAGACTGTCATAGTCTCAGCTATTTATACAACCGTAACCAAATTCTAGCATATAAATTAGCATATATAGCAATTTGGTAGCATAACAACTATGAATTTGGCCATTACTAACACTTAGCTAGCTC
Source organism: Pangasius djambal (assembly GCA_022985145.1). NCBI lineage: Eukaryota > Metazoa > Chordata > Actinopteri > Siluriformes > Pangasiidae > Pangasius > Pangasius djambal. The sequence continues at coordinate 20,258,152 of CM040979.1, forward strand.
AGCATGCAGGCTGTGTGGTTACAAGATTCCAGGTAGCATGTTTTCCTCTTAATAAATTGCATATATTTTGATGGGTTTTTTTTTTAACAGAAATACTGAGTGTGTATTGGTTTAAAAATCTAAAATATTTAATTTGGCTCTCTCATAACCAATTTGACCCTGATACCAATCTATATACACAAGGAGATATGTATTTAAAATCATATTTGTAACGTGTGTGTGTGTGTGTGTGTGTGTGTGTGTATGTGCGTGTGTGTGTGTGTGCGCGCAGGTGTATATATACAGGTGTATATATACTGTGGATGTGCAAACCCTGACAGAGAGAAAGACAAGTTTGCTAGCAAAGCCACAGCCTTCCTGCCTTCAAGGCCAAGAATGAACAAAACGACAACATGGAATTATCTAAATAAAACCCTAACCGGGGTAGAGGGTGGGAGAAGTGTGACAAAGGGGAGTTCATGCACTAGAAAGAAAGAGTGATGGAGTGCAGCAGAGAGACTAAGAAAGAGACAGAGAGAAAGGGAAGAAGAGAGAGGGAGACAGAAGCCTAATGACAAAAGCAGTTGGCAAACCATCTATTCATTATCTTCCCCTCTCCTTCATCTTCATTTAACACCCTTCTTTTCATGTGTCACATACAATCGTAACACGGCCCTCCATCTATCCTTTATCCAGCCAGCTCCCAGCCCATCAATCCATCCATCCATCCATCCATCCATTTATTCCGATTCTGATTATTTTCCTTTATTAGACTTTATATGTTAAAAGTACTGAGGGAGAGAGTGAGACAGCGACACACAGAGAGAAGCTGGGATATGATCGGTGTGAAATGGTAGTGATTTATTCAGAGAGGTAGGAGAGGAGTGCAGCACTTCCTCCAGGCCACAGGAGGAGAGAGCGTGGAGCAGTGCAAATGTCATTAATCAGCACCGGCAGAGGAAGAGAAAGAGATGAATAGAAGCAAACCAAGAGTGAGAGTGATGGAAAAGTACGGCAAGCCCGCCTGATCTAACATTGCCATTCAGCTGTACTCAGGATTCCACACTCAGACAGTACAATAAACAGGGTTTAGATTTCTGCTCACACCGCACCATGTGAACAAAAACTATGGGCTGACTGATTAAACAGTTAGAGGTATCGTCAGAGATTTTAAACAGTAGTAGCTACTTTGTAACTCAGAATTCAAACAAGCACAGCCTTCAGGGTCCAAGTAGTTTGTGTTCATTCGCTTTTAGTTTCGAAATGGCAAACACAAAAAAGGATTTTTTTTTTTCCATAAAATAAAAATAAAATAATAACTCATTTTTAAATGTTTTTACTTGATACAAAATCTGGAAATCGAATCAATATATGAAACAGAGTCGACCTGGAAATAAAATTCAGCTATTATACATACTATTTAAGGATATGATGTGTACTCTCAAACCCTATTCTGACACAAGCGGGATCGAGATGCAGAAATGATTAAAATTTTCTTAAATTGCAGCACCTAGAAAATCCTGCTGATTTTTTTTCAGTTTCCATGTCGTCCTCCTTTACCATCACTCTCTTGCTATTTTGAAAAAGCACACAGTGATCTATATTAGCAGTACATCAGGCACTAACAGCAATCTTGAAACTACCCTTCCTGCTAATAGCTATCCAGCACCTGCTGACACACATCAAGCACAATCAAACTCGTTCGTTAATTTTAGCCCTGAAATGATGAAAAACAAGCCATGGTGAAATATGAGAGCTTTCTGTTATGTTTATTGTTTTAAAGCCAAAAGCTGTCTGAACATCTTGTTTGCATAGAATTTTATTTTTCCATTTCGAAACGAATTGAATTTCTTTATTATTTGGATGTTGGTGGTGGTCTACCTCTTTTGCTTCTTCTCCCAGGGTACCACCAAAACTGGCATTTTATTGACAACTGCTGGAAGGTGAGGAAAACCTTTAGTTTTAGCACGTGCTCTGACTGATGAATTGCCAACCCAATTTTTAAACTACTCCAACTTCCAGTGCACCATTTTTCCCCCTCAACTAAAGCATAATGGCTTTTAACAAAACTTTGTACAAAGTTTGGAAATATTAGTCTTCGTAAGGACCAAAGAGAGCTGCATTATTTTTCAGACTGTAATTAGGATACAGAAAGAGTGATTAAGGTCGTGTGCCTCGGGTAGTGGCCAACTCAATAGAGCAAGTCATTTAAATTGAGGCTATTCCATCAGTGTACCAGCCTTGTACATGAACTCTCTCTCACCCGTGCACACAGCCAGAACAAATCTCTGCTGTGTTTTACATTAATGAACCGTTGCCTTTCGCTCATCGACTCAACCATCAGGCTATTGGGCCTGGACAGACTGGGAAATGCACACGCCCATGCAGACACACCTGTAAACCTCACACGGGCATCACACATCACAGGGAGCCAATACTTGAAGCACTTGGACACGAAAATTGGATCAATAGCCTGTTATCAAGAGCTGCTAGACAGGGTAAGTGACAATGTCGTACTCCATCCTCTGCTCCTCATTTGACTTCTGAATAAACACTGAGAACTTGAGCGCCGCCCAGACATGCGCTATATTCCTCACCTGGGAGGCGTCATGGTTCAGATTTACAGAAGTTCTGAGAAAGCGAGCTCATCGATATCCGATTGAGCAGGAGCTGGAATGGTACGGTCCTGCTGCACTGCTTAATGACTGTTATTTCTGCAGGCTGTAGAGGTGTTAATTAGCATGGATGACAAGGTAAAAACTGCAGGGAGGCCAAGATGGAGAGATCACGTTATACAGACTGCCGACTCGCACGCAACCACACACACGCACGCAGGTGTCGATGGTTAAATTACATCTGACAACGGAATCAGAACCTGTCAAGCACAATAACACAATTGCCTCCATTAGACAAGGAAAACGACAGACAAAAACGGAACAAAGAGATGGAGCGAGAAATATATACAAGTCAGAGTGAATGCTTTTTCCACCTCATCCTCCTTCTATACCTTTCCACCACTCTCATCTCTTACACCGAGTTGCCTGTGCAAAGTCACACCAGCTGTCTTTTTAGACAGGAGAAGTAGGAAAGTGGCAGGTATCTGTTAAAAACTCACCTCTTGCCGCTGACATCAATAAAATAACGCTTTAATAGACCACTGCTTGGTAAGAGTGAAAAATGACACACTATAGTCACGATGTTCATCAGAGTTGATGCATAAGCCAACAGGAGATTGTCTGGAAAAACACAGACCCACATACTTCACGTCAGTGCTAAAGCCAGCTATACAATACAAATTTGGGTTCACTTTTGTTGTCGCAGACAAAAAAAAAAAACACATTATAAAATAACTGTTTCTTCATGAGTTGAGATCTGCGGTCTTAGAATGCGTAATGTGACAAAATTGCTGATTAAAACCTCACAGTGCTAAAAGTCACAAACAGGAGAGTGACATAGGATGACAGGAACCTCAGGGTACAACTTTAAATATGGTAATAGCAAACATGGTAGTGGCAAACTTAAAGGAAAGATCACATTCATCGACGTAAGCAGAAACTAGTAATTTCCTTTAATCGCAGCTCAATCTGACACGAACACATTATCTCAGAGTCTGTCCTAGAACTCGGCGAAGATTTTATTGGGACCAGATAATAAAGCGCGACTGCTGAAATCACACAGTATAAAACAAAGGAAGATGAATAAAAAAAATCTAATCAGGGAATAATCCAATTCATCTTTTTACACATCTTTAAACTTTAGCTTAGGGTGAAGTTTGTGTCAGCGCACTCATAGCATATGCACAGGAATACACATATTTTGTGTGTGTGTGTGTGTGTGTGTGTGTGAAGAGACAAATTCCAAGGCTAGCCTGAAAACACCACTATATAACCATAATGAAATGCTAAAAATGATCATGCTAAAATGAAATACTATAGGATATTATAGGTTAGCAAAAGCTGAAATGTTTGGTGCATGCTTGAAAATAAAACATTTAACATCAAGGTTTTTTTTTGTATATTGAGACATACAGAAAATGTACAAGCAGCTTAATGAAAGTACTTGGAGAATCTGTAAGAACTCAATCTAAAAGACTGAAAACTATTGTAGGTTTGCACAAATGTTACCGTGGTAACGAAAGGAACCATTTCAAAATATAAACACAAAGAAGTCCAGAGACCAAGAAGTAAGACAAAAGACAAACAAAAGTAAAGTAAGTGCAGAGAAAAATGAAGCATTGTCTTAGATATGATGTGAAGAGATACATATTGAATCTGCAGAAGAAATGTCATGGGGCTGTTCAGGTGGACGGACGAACCCTTTCCAACACTGAGGAGCCGGGATGTTTTCAGCATTACAAGCATGCTTACATCTCAGACAAGAATGCGAGCTGGTGTGTAGTTCTGAAGCAGGAAATGTAGATAACGTTGTGCAGAGATCTTAAAGGATAGGAATGTAAAGGCCTTTGGATTTGATTCTTGTTACAATAGAAAGGTAATGGAGTGACCTTAGTAGAAAGGTTGTGTTCTTAAATCTTGCCAACTAGTTTCGCAACCCAGCCTTCTAACATTCAATAAAGAGTCTGGTATTTTTCACCACTGAACATGGCCAAGAACTGCCTACTTTCATAAAAAGAGCTCATTTGATTGATAGTGTAAACAACCAACCACAGTCCTTTCCCTTTAGCCTGTCAGCAAACATGTCACAAACATGTCACCATGTTTGAAAGTTTATTTCTCTTCTGAAACCAGTGGACTAAGAGCCAATCAAATGACAAATTTCAAAGATCCTGGTCCTTGTAACTGGGAAAGTGTACAAAAGTTTATGTGGCTTGTGGGTGGAACATCTCTCATTATTTCTCAGAAGACTCATCTTTAACCAAAAAAGAAATGCCTACCACAAAACCAGCAACTTTATTTTCTTTGAAGAATGTCCAAAAAAATGTCCTTGTGAAATCAGCCTTAAAGTTTTCCATATCACATCTCTCATCTACCAACCTTATCTACGCAGCAGACATGGAATGCTCACATGATACCTCAAGTAATTTTGGATACTGCCCATTGAGCAGGAGAGGCAACGTCCGAGCGAGAAAGAAAAAAAAATGAAAGCAAGAAAATAACTGAGTTAAGAGACCTTCTTCAGCGTAGGCAATCGTTTATAAACTCATTAAGCCACAGAGGAAATCACCAGTGACGAATTCCACTAATAAACAAGCTGAGAAGTCTCAGTGGAACAATTGAAGCAGCTCCAAAGAGGTTGTAATGGCTGTTGAGCTTACAGAGACACGCACAGATCACACAGCACACAGGTACAAAACACCAAGCACCGGAAAACTCCAAATGGTGAGACTGTGAGACCACACACACACACACACACACACACAGAGGGACATTTAGGAGGATGAAAAATGCCCACTGGAATGGGTATGACAGGTAAGTGATGAGAACAGAATGGTATAACAGCTGCACGCACTGAGCCAGGAACTCACTTTACACCAGGAGCGACGCAGCACGGACGGCAAGCCACAACCGCTCTGCCACAATTCTCATTAGGATAAACATGCACGTTAGTATTTACATCAGTTCCCACCTGGTGCAGCTCACTAGTGTCTGTAGGCGCATTCTTTCTCTGCTCATTCGCAATGAATGTTCACAGCATTTACGGCATTTGGCAGACGCCCTTATCCAGAGCAACTTACAATTATCTCATTTATACAACTGAGCAGTTGAGGGCCTTGCTCAAGGGCGCAGCAGTGGCAGCTTGGCAGTGCTGGGATTTGAACTCTCAACCTTCCGATCAAGAGTCTAACATCTTAACCACTGAGCTACCACTTCACAATGTTTTGGGGCACCTGCTGCTGCAACAGAACTAGCAACTGAAATGTAATCTTGCTACCTTTAGTTTTTGCTAGGGAGATCACAAACTCCTGTCTAAAAGTTAGTAAAAAAATTAACCAGTGGTGAGTAAACAAGTTAATTTTGCATGACTGCCAATGAGCTATGGCAGCAAAGCCTGTGGCTGGTGAGTGGCTGTGTAAGTCAAGCTACTTCTTTCTGTGAATGTAGCCATGTGTTTCTTTTACTGAAACTTTATACGACTCACTAGTGAATGCTACAAATGTTGTGCGTTGCCACAGACCAGTCGGCGTGCCCATGCTTACCCCTGTCCACGGCCAAAGGGATCTACAATGGGCACGTAAGCAGAACTGGACCATGGAGCAATGGAAGAAGGTGTCAGGTCTGATGAATCACATTTTCTTTTACATCATGTGGACGGCTGGGTGCATGTGCTTTGCTTCCCCTGGGAAGAGATGGCACCAGGAAGAAAGCAAGCCAGCGGAGGCAGCGTGATACTCTGGGCAGTGTTCTGCTGGGAAACCTTGGGTCCTGGCATTCATGTGGAAGTTATTTTCACACGTACCACCTACCTAAACATTGTTGCAGACCAAGTACACTTCTTGACAGCAACAGTATTCCCTAGCGGCAGTGGCCTCTTTCAGCAGGATAACGCACCCTGACACACTGCAAAAACTGTTCAGGTATGGCTTAAAGAACATGACAAAGAGTTCAAGGTGTTGACTTGGCCTCCAAATTCCCAGATCTCAATCTTATTAAATATCAGTGGGATGCACTGGACAAACAAGTCTGATCCATGAAGGCCCCAGATTTTATACATATAAGTTTTATACAAGTTTTATACATATATACACACACACACACACACACACACACAGAGTGGGGTCCAAAAGTCTGAGACCACTTATTTTACATTCTTTCTAATTTAATATAACAATTTTCATTACAAATTATAATTATTAACACCAACTACCTTGAGTGAAGTGTAGAATCTCTGAAATCCTGACATGAATTTCTTAGTATATGGTATTTCCACTTTTTGCTTTAATGACAGTGTGCACTGGAGCTGCCATGGACTCCACAAGTTTCTACAAAACCTTATGATCCATTTTAGATCAAATCTCAGATTTTCAAGGTGTTCTCACAAAGAGACCAATACCTCTATAGAGATATTTAATCAAGATGACATGGAAATGTTATTTACTTTTTAACCTTCTCTAGGTTTTCTGCAAAGATCATGGGTAATAAGCCAGTTTAACAAACGGGCTGGTAAAACAGTGGGTCTGCCTAAAGATGTCTAAAACCTTCCTAAGCGTGATTTTCTCACAAAGTGAATGTCATGCTTTGATCAAGTTGTTCAACAGTGGCATGCCATAGTGAAACAGAGTCAAGCCTAATCAATTTCAGTTTATTATCAAACAGCAGCTGTCAAAATGTCTGTGACGCAACTGTGCCGCAATGGAGTCAGAATTCAATCTTTAACTTTAGTTTTAGTGATTATTAAAATGACAAAACGTGAAGGGTTTTCCAAGGCTGCCACACATATGTAATATGATACCGTGCAGTGTTACGCTCTTGTGTACATTCTCACACACCTGAATCAGCACATCTTATTCCTCTTCCTGAAACACTGCTCAGACTGCTGGAGCATCACCTGATCTGAGCAGATCGGAAACAATAAAACAGTTTTATTCAGCTAGGAAGATGGAGAAAGTCTATGCGCTTCAGCATCAGTATTCACAAACACACTGTGCCTTATGCAAATGCAATTGTGTGTATGTGTGACTAAATTAAAATGACACTATACTGACACATCATATGAAGCATCTGTTCACCGGAGAATGTATGACCAGATCCAGTCTAATTAAAACTATAGGGGAAAAAAACATCCCTTATTACCTCTCCTTACCTCCTTACCAAATTAAAACTTGGCAAACACAATGAGAGAAAGCTTTGGAGCTGTACCAAGAGAGCACAGTGAAAAATCACTGCTCACTGCCAATCAGCAAACAATCTCATCACACTTCATCTCTCCATCACTTGGGTTTGCCCTTGCTTTCCACACTCAGCCTATAGCTCGGCTTTATGGTCTCACTCTCCTTACCATCCCCCCCCACCCCCACCCCCCGTGCGTGGTGGAGTGCTAAGGCCGCTCCTGCCTGTCGAGGTTCTGCTTGTTTAACACAGTGCCCCTAGAGTGTCGTAAACACATCAGCGTTAATGTGTGTGAAGCGGGGAGTGAAACACTGCAAGAAGAACGGCCAATCAGTGCCCCGGGGCTTCCATACGTTTGCACATCAGCCACTTTATGGAGACATGGGAGTGTGTGTATTTATACATAGATGAGAGACAGCGAGAGAGAGAGAGAGAGAGAGAGAGAGAGAGAAAGAAAGAAAGAGTAAACATATACCCGAGGAGTGAGTGGCTGTGCTGGATATTAGCAGGTGTTTCTTTGTATGATATGAAAAGCAAACATCTAGACTCTGGCTGCACAATATATATTTTGTTAATGGCTAACTCTAGCTTAATTAGCAGGTGAATGAGCGAGCAGAGTGACCGAATGAGCAAATATGAATGAATGAATTAGGGAAAATTAGCCAGTATGAATGACTGAATAAGTAAGTTATTGAGTGAGTAAATGAGTGATTGCGTGAATGAATGAGTGAGACTAAATTAGCAAGTGAATGAGTAAGGATGAATTTAGAAGTGAGTATGACTGGGTTAACGAGTAATGAACGAAAGAGTGAGTGAACGAATGAGTGAGTGAGTTTTGTTTTCATTTTTATTTCCTTTACAAATCCAAAACCGTTCTAAAAAACAGACTGCATCCCTAGACAGGGGGAAAAAAAAAAAAATCACTTTATGAAGAGCCCTTAAATATCAAAAGAACCCTCGAGGAATCATGCAACCTCAGTATATATCAATATAATCACAGTATGCTATTTTATTGCCCCACATGAAGTTCTTAGTAATAACTCCACCATTCTAGCTGAGCCTTTTGACAAATGATGAGTATTCCCACAGCCCGATGGATTAGACGTTTCTCATGACTTTGCACTGCGACTACGGTTACAGTTACACTCATCACTAATTAAACTGAACTGCAATCACTTTATAAAAATAATCTCTTATCCAAAGAACCCTTGGAGGGGTTTGGCTGTGGGAGTATGACTAATCACGTAGCTGTATACAACATACACCTACTCACGTAGCCAAATACCTCCAAGTTGTCTCACTCTCTCTGCTGAGGAGGTAAAGAGCAGCCTGGCGCAGCTTTTACACACACACACACACAGATTTATAACCCAGACAACATGCTCGCAGCCAGCGCCCACAAACATCAATACAATACGTGTTCTTTTCATCCCTCTACTAATCAAATCGATTACTGCTGATCCGTGCCCCCGCCCCCACCCGCAATCAATGAAACATTCATCAAGCAAATGTGCTGTCATGCAGGTGCTCGTCGCCCACTCCTAAATATGCTTGTCCGATGGCGTGCGGTTGCTGGCATTAAGGAACCATGAATCAGGCCTGTGAGCTTTCTGTGGAGTCAGCATGCTGAGCAGAGTGACTGAATGCATTACGGACTGAAATGGTCAGCAGGAGCACGGCCAAACCAGCACAGCAAGACTTCAATTAAATACATTCAATTACAGCTCTTCAGCTGACAAATAGCCTAGAGTTTTAACTGTACAATTTCTTTTATTTGATGAGGTTGCAAGTTTAGTGAGTTTTGACAGATACACTTGACTGCATGCAATAATTGTGCTTCAGATCGATACTGTTTGAAGAACGCTGGACGAGTATGTATCATGTTAATACATCTACATCCTGCAAAGGCAAGATGCAGTAACTACAATAACACTGAAACCGAGAATGAAGTCTTTTTTGCTCAGTTTCGCTGCTGTCCAAGTTATTTTTAGTGAACAGCTAATTATATTGGGAGAATTTAACAGAGCAAGCACCTGCTACAGGAAGATTTTTACACAGCAAAAAATACAGCCAGAACCTTCTAACTTTGCCTCAAAATTTCCTTAGAAAAAGTACTTCGACTCCTTTCTCAGTTTCAACCAAAACTGCATCACAGCCTTTGCCTTTCTGCAGCAGAACAGAATGTCAGCTTTTCAGTCTTTTTAACCATTTTAAACAGTACGAACACTGCTACCGAGGTGTGAGGGCTGACTAATATATTTGCGACCATGTATCTGCAAGGAGGGTAAAGCATCACACCTGGCTGTAACTTACTTGAATGTAACTTGGGTGAGTACACTAGGGGGTAGGGTCGCATGAGCCAAACCAGAATTAACAGAAAAGGTACCGTGAGAAAGAACTGTCTCCAAAACAAAGGCAAGTTAATAGAAGTTCATAACTCAGAGAAGACAACATTGTTTTGAAATGTGCAGGGGAATTTTAAAAAATAAACAAAGTCAGTTCTCACCGAAAGCATTTCTGAAGAGTTTTCACTCATCTGTATTAAGCTGCATAAAACTTTGAATGGACTACACTTTCAAAAAGTGAATGGCGAGCATGAGCATGTCCGTAATTGCATATTTGGAACAATATTACTCTGAAACCCTTGATACCCATGTAAGAAGAGTCGTAACGTCTCCATCACGTTTCCAGGTACGCAACCGAACACACATCCGTGCCAACCAATCACTGTTCTGACTGAAGGCTGGATGACGCACGGCACCACAGTCTCAAATGACACGCAGTTAGTTTCTTGGAAGACTGCACGAGTCTGTTCTCTCTGCGTGTCCTGCTTTCCCATAAACCCCCTCTCTATATAGTTTAAAAGCAGAAGCATAAACCAGCCATTAACATACCATAGTAGTCGGTAATTGTTGATAACACTGACTAACTGCTACAGCGCTATTTGCCTGCGAAACTCAGGATATTTTAAACTAAGCGACTGCTTTAAAGAAAAAATGTTCAAAAGCTGCAACGTGATCAGAAGCCCAGCAGAGAAAGTCTCAGGAAGAGAAGAAATGCTCCCTTTACACTACATGATAACAGGGAGCACAGCATTTACATTATGAAAGGAGGGATACGCATCTGTAGCACATACGCACAGCAGCTCAGCTCTGAAAACTGAAGGTGTCACATATTCATCACTGCACACACACCACAGCTATAGCAGAACCATTGTGGCTCTTCGAACGGAGAACACATGCGGATGTGTGTGCACTGCGTTTCTACCATTTGTTACAAATACAGCCATTCTACACAAAATGGTCTTTTAATGTGTGCGTATTTCATCCGAGTGCATTTTTTCTTAGCACACAACCAATGAAAAGCAGTTCATGCTTTGTTAGGGAGTCTGAATTTCTATTAGTGTCCCACAGAAAAGTAAAATAATGTGAACACTATATTGTATGCTGGTATGACTGTGAAAATCAGCAGCTTTTAGTCAGTGTGCTAACAGTCTGTTCCTCCAACTCACACACTACTCTAATTAGGAAAAAAAAAAAAATACATTTTACTTTTGGCTAGATGAATTTGACAGCAGCATCCAGTTACAATCAACAAAAGATCGTCCAACAAGTTACCCACGCATGCACAGCAAAACAGGAAGTGCTAATAAACAGTACAGTTCAGTTCACAGAAAATACCAAAAAAGGAATTAAGTACAAAGCTTAAGAGTGCTTTCACATACGCAGTGTTTAAACCTTTTGAATCAAACCCTGGAGCGCCATAACATGTACACCATAACATGATGCTGCCACCACAATGCTTCATCATAGGGATCATATTACCAGTTAAAGACCAGTACCTGGTTACTTGTAATGTAATACTGGGAATTCAGCCCAAAGAGTTCAATATTTTTCTCATCTGACCAGACAATCTTTTTCCTCATGCTCTCACTCTTTAAATACCATATGCCTTTTACCCAGGAGTGGCCTCCATCTAGCCACTCTACCATACCAAAGGCCTGATTGATGGAGTACTTCGGAGATCGTTGTCCTTCCAGCAGGTTCTCCCATCTCTGGCCATTGGGTTACTGAGTTTGGTCAAACAGCCTGCTCTAGGAAGAGTCTTGGTGGTTCCAAACCTCGTCCATTTCACAACAATGGAGCCCACTGTGCTGCTGGGAACATTCAAAGCTTTAGAAATGGTTTTATGAGTGTTTGTGCATTTTATATACATACATACATACATACATACATACATAGACACACACACACACGCACTTTTTAAATCATGTGAATTTGCCACAGTTGGACCCCAATCAAGCTCTAGTGACACCTTAAAATCAAAGCAAACAGGTTTCACCTAAGCTCATTGCCTTATGCCAAGGATCTGAATACTTATCTAAATAACATATTTCAGTTTGTGTATATTTGACAATAAATTTGCAAAAATAATAAAAAAAAAAAATGGTTGTGTCATCAAGCGGTCTGAATATTTTCGGAACCCGCTCTATATTGCGTATCGTCTTTTTTTGCCACATCATTATCACTTGCTTTTCTTCAGATACTTATCTGGACGTATCTTTTCTCTTCTATATGGTGTTAAAAAGTCTTTGGACACAGAAAATGGGAGTCTCTGAATATATAACCAATAACAATACAGGATTAACCAAGAGAAGCACAGCCCATAATAATATACAACCTGCCCCCCGACTGAGCACAGATTGACAGCACCCCCTAGCTTTTACAGTGGTCAACTGCATCAGCTCACTCACTGTCTCTCGCTCCGTCATGCACACACACATACAGCCTTACTAATTGTTCTGAAACAGGGTCTTCTTGAGAGCAGGAGGGTACACAGGTGTGTATGCTGCTGCTCGGAAAACAAACCTGCGGAACAACCTTATGGGCATGTTCCACTTACATCTTCAAACAAATCATATCATTGAGAGGTCCTTCAACTGACAATTACAAATGCTATGCCTACACATAAATACAGTCCTGACCTTAACCATAGTAAGCAAAAGCAAACCTTTTTACTTTATTTTTTAAAATAAGAGCTGCAGGTTTTTTAATGTCATTCTCCTTGTGGGGACCAGCCAAATGTGCTCACAAGGTCAAAACTGTTGGACAAATCAAAAACAAGTCATGGAGAATAAAATGCTGAAAAATAAAAGACAGACTAGATTTAAAATTACATCTCAGAGAGGTAAAGGTTCTGGGGGTTTTAGGTAAGTTACTGAGTCGCTAGCACAGGCCCAGATATTATGAACACATGGCTCATTAATAATCATGTGCAAATTACTTAGTCACAATCTGTACAACAAGCAGTTAAAACAAAAAATTAAAGCAACAGGTTTGCATTAGATATATGAAGTGTATGTACAATGCATGGAAAGTTTGTGTGATGACGATGTATACATAGTGAAGACACTGCTTTTTATGCTTTTATATGCTTTTTAACTGCTTTTATAAATTGACTGAAGCACGGTATTCTAAGGAAATCAACTAGTAGGTTGTACCAGACTTCTTGAAGAAATGTTTACAGTTCTTTTATCTCTGCAGGTAAAATCTCAGACAGGCTTGAAGATGCTTTCATCAGAGACATGGTCTATTACTTAGTATGGTCCATTACTTAACAAAATACAACAATTTCTCTGTAACACTGAATGCGTTGCAAAAACAGAAAATAAACCAAAAACTCTTTTTTCTCTCCTGACACACTAATGGAGTTAGGCATAAAACAGGAACATAATGCAAAATTGAATCCAAAAAGCAAAATAAATAAAGAGTGCCTTAAGACTTATTGCCTGGGATTATTTCCACAGGTTCTTTTATGGGAGATAAAAGATGGCATAATCTTTCCAGACACTCAAAAAAAAAAAAAAAAAAAAAAAAAAAAAAAAAAAAAAAAAAAAAAAAAAAAAAAAAAAAAAAAAAAAAAAAAAAAAAAAAAAAAAAAAAAAAAAAAAAAAAAAAAAAAAAAAAAAACAAAAAAAAAAAAAACCCACGGCTGATTGAGATGAGACTAAAATCCCAGAGATAATGGAAATAATTACATTACCTATCCTCCTCATGTAAAACTAATCCAGTGTGAATAGGGCTACATTTATACTAGACTGAAATCACAGAGACAATTATATGACCCAACCTCTCAATGTAAAACTAAGAGCTTTAAACCCTGGGAATTCAGGAGACAACGATAAAGCATAACCTTTTTTACCCCTCAGTGCTCACGTATTACAATAGTAACTGCACAAGAGCTGTTTGTTTTCTCCTACAGACAGCCCTTCAGTGACGAGACAGGATTGATAGATCTTTAATTATAAAGAATGACATGGATGGGAAAAGAAATTCCTTCAGCCTATTTTCATTTAACAACATCTTTCATGTGTTACTTCTGGTATCACCAAAACACTCACCTTTGCAGCAGCAATCGCCACTTGATATGCTTCAGACTGGGTTTCTGTAGCCATCTACTTCATACTCACAACAGGCAAACTATTTAGTTTATATTGATAGCTAGTTAATTATGGAGAAGATTCCATGCGAAATAGAAAAGCAATCATACCTGGAGAAAAAACATGAAATGCAATACACAGACAGTACTGCTTTTCAGCTGTGACATGAGGACTACTCGTCACACTGCTCAATATGTTGCTCTTACATGACTCATCAGTGTAACTCAGCAGGGACTGCCTTTTTTCTTTTTTTTTTTTTTAAAAGAATGTAACTCCCCGTTGCAATGCAATTCACTTTGGCAGTGGTTTAGAGGTGAAAAGCTTGAACAAACAATGCACGAGGAACAAAGAAACAATCAGTAAAAAGTATAAAGCACACTTCTTTATGTAGAGAGTAACGTCAAAGGTAACTGTCAGGCTCTTATCGCCTTACACAGTGATTGCATTTCGGTATGAAACAAATACAACGCACTGATGAGAGCAAAGAGGCAAGGTAAGAGCAATCCGGTGAAGGTTGTCTGTGTATCAAATTTCACATTTTCTCTCTCTGCTTTTCGATACAGAATGGAATCTTCTTCATAGTTCTGACTCTCTACGTAGATGTCAAGTGTACAACTGGAAGATGCAAATCAGCAAGGAAATTTCTTCCACTTATATGATGTAGGTGGTATACAGTTCTGTAAGGGAAAGTCAAAAAGAGCACAATAAAAACAAACTGGAAGTCATAGGAAGTGGAAGTAAAAGAGACGGGACACTAGTACTGAGATGGATGCAAGTAGACGCGAGACACATAAAACATTACTCTTTGGTGGTTTAAAGGTGGATAGGTAAGGCACACTCAGGAATGTGAAGCAGGTAGAGAGCCTGCACCTGTGAGTCGCATTTAGTTCTCCTAATCACCTCATTCAGAGTGCACAGAGCAACATTAACCTACTTCCACTCACAAATGCGGAACATTTTAAGAAGCGCCACAATCAGGAGTAGAAATGCACCAATGCAATTTTCCTGTTTTTTGATATGATACCTACATCAAAGCTCTGAAACTTTGCCAATTCTGGGCTCTATCACACCTTCCGAACCCCAGAACGACTGTACGACTTTAAACCTGAATTCTGCACTACACACAATTCTTTTTTTTTTTTTTTTTTTAAAGTAGGAAGTACACTGATTTATTATTGTAAGTCATGTTTAGCTAGTATAAGTATTACTTATTCAGTTAGTGTTTCTTTACTTTAGAAACACTGATCAATGGACTGGATGAAGCCATTCAGTTAAGATGCTCACTTATACACAGAATACTTCTAATGATTTTGATTTGTAGTCACTTGTGTTTGAATGCCTTCTTCACTCAAACGTATTTTGTCTCCACACCACAGTATCATATTGTAAAGCTGGAAACAAAATTAAACAATCATGTTATTCAACAACCAGTGCCAGGAGGATTTCCACACATTGGTTTCACCAGAATTCTCAAACCCCAGACTGCCATTTGCAGGTGGACTAGTGATTTGTATTCTGGACAGCACCTGGGTCCATAAAAAAGCTTCCCCACTCAACCGTATGTACCCAACACTCTCATTCGAGTCGGGAAAAAAGCGCAGGTAGGTTAGTGTTAGTGAGCTACTTTGAAACAATTTGTCCTTTGTACATATTACAACTATGAAAAAACTAGCAGCCTGGATATAAAGATCTGTTTATCCAAGGCGCCTGGGCTACTGATTTGTCCACCCAGGGAACTAACACATGTGCACATACACTATATGGCCAAAAGCATGTGGACACCTGACTGTCACATCTGTGTGTTGGCCTTCCCCAAAATCACAAAACTGGAAGCACACAAGCGTTTAGAACTTTTTTGCATGCTGTAGCATTACAATTTCCCACCTGTTCCCGCATGACAAGGGCCCTGTGCACAAAGCGAGGTCCATAAAGACATGGATTGCCAAAGCTGATGTGGAAGAACCAAAGTGGCCCGAGCCCTGACCTCAACCCCACTGAACACCTTTGGGATGAACTTGAACACCAACTTCACACCAGGTCTTCTCACATGACATCAGTGCCCGACCTCACTAATGTGTGAATGGACACAAATCTCCACAGCCATGCTTCAGAATCTACTACAAAGCCTTCCCAGAAGAGTGGAGGCTGTTACAACAACAGCAAAAGGGGCACCAACTCCATGTTAATGTCCATGGTTATAGTGCATTTCTAAGGCATTTAATAAATGAAAATGACTCCTAGCTGGTGCGTGAGACCTCAGGAGAGAGCAGAAGTATGTCTGGGTCAGTGAGCTGACTGATCCATTAGCAGTTGATCGATTTGCTGTAGGCTGACTAAGCTTAATCTGTCCCTGAACATGAGAAGTAGAGATGAGCTTAACTAACCTCCTCAGCATTTCAACAGTATCCTCAAACTGCCTAGTCAGTCAGGCTCTAATGGGTGCTCTCTCTTTCTCTCCTCTTGTTTCTTTCCTTCTACCCTTCATAAACATATCACACATGTGAATGATACAGACATTCGAACGAGAAAAAACAGAGTTTTGTTAATTTGGTAATACAAATCAGTTTGTAGGCTTGACTCTGCTCTTCACCCTTTGAGATTAACTATTCAGCTGAGGTAAAGCAATTAACACAGCACATTAGGTAGCGCTATCGATCTAGCACACTTCAACCCTATCAGCCTTACTAATCAGCCATCCATTCCACTGACATTTTCAATACACCTGACATTATCAATATACCAAACACCAAGCCTGCTTATGCTTCTCAGGCCTCTGGAAAAATCACCTGCCAAAATCTTATTCAGAAATGGACAAAGAACCCGCAGCAGCGTAGCCTGTCCATTCGTACTAACCAATAAACACACATCATCTGAATGCAATCCATCAATGCCTATTACATTTCCTTGCTTCCTCCTCAGCTCTGATGTATATTTCTTCCCTCATGATTTGCTTCCCTTAAGTCATCTCCCTCTCATGCTCTTTTTCTGGCAGAGATTCCCGCAGTACTGTTTTGCTACACACAGTAAAAGAAGACGCACAGAAATGGAGCTGTGAGCATGGGCTCGCCTGCTAGCTGTTGTATATTACTGATGTTGTTATTATTATTTATAAAGACTCATAAAGGCTGGGGGTAAACTGGCCATGAATCAGCTCAGCCCCGGAGGCACACCGAGGCCTGACATCTCTTATTTCTCACACCTTACACAAACACAACCCATTTTCATTCATCATGCCGGCACAGCCACAGCACCGCACACCCTTATTTCTTGCCCTGCAGTTCCCCTCTGATATCTGTGTGTCGGCCGGCTCGTGCTTTCTCTCCATCCCCCAAAACCCTTCGTTCCCTCAGCTCCTGTGCCGGGTCGTATCCGCAGGGGTGGCTGGGAGAAAATGGAATGTGTGATTAACCTGTACCCGGAGCAGTTCCCTAACCTGTGAGTCCTTTCACCAGCTGCCCAAGATAAGTGCCTGAGGAAAATAGCCATGTTATTACAGTTCTGCTGCTTTATGCCACAGAGAAAGGGGCCTTATTAGCACGCAAGTAATTGAGGCATCTTTTCTTGCAGCTTGTTGTCTATTTTTCTTCTATTATTCACTCAGTATTTTTTTCCATTTAACACTCGCACTCATTCTTTTAGAGCAAGGAAGGCAGCCATTAGCCTGAAGTAAGATAAGCCATCTCAGACAAAGCAACATTTACTATACAGAAATCTTGAAGACTGCCAGACGTATCTCAGTTTTAAGCAAAATCATTTCTCCTGTAGCTATGAAAAATGTATGTACTGTAATACAAAGCTGGTTAGCCGTGGCAGCAACTCTAGACTGAACGTGAAAATGGTTCATAATACTGAGACACTGAATTATAATCCAGCTCGGGTAAAATAAACACAATATTCCAATTGCTTTACTTTACATATGAAATAAAATTAATTTTTCATAGCTCTGTGTTAATCTTTGCACTTATTCAATCATGGTTAGTTACTCTGCAACTACTCTGAAAGTAACAGTTATTCAGGTAGTTACCTGGTTGCTGATAATGAACATCACCTCCTGCCAGCTAAACAGCCAATCCACATTAACCTACCAGATGGTAAAGCTGCCTTTTTTTTTATTTTAATTGTATATGTGTTCTGTGTTACCTTTATAACCTAAATAGAAATTATGTATAAGACAATCTAACAATGAAACCATGCACAGTGTAGGCTGTCAATAGTGTAGCATGCTTGGAGTTTTTAAATGTGGCCCAAAGTTTCGATTTGCTTAAACGAGTCATTTGAAAAAGCCAGAATCACTTTAGGAATTTAGTATAAAGTTGGAAGAGATGTGGGAACAAGCATGCCCAGTCTAAAAGTCTGTCCAACAGTCAGTCAGTCATATTAAAATTAGGAAGCAGTCTCGCTTATAGATAGATTTTTCTTTTTTTTTTTTAAAAACACACACCATGGTGGGGTACAGCGGACTTTTTAGTGCATGAGTCGCAGCAAATTGGCTCTGCCGTTGCTTGTGGCAAATGGAGATACTAAATATGTAAGCTAACAAAATTTCATACAGTCTCAGTATAGGTTCATTTCTGGCCTAAATGAAGCCCAGAAGAGTAAATGTTTTGTAGGCTTAGGTTCAGCAACCTAGGATGAAGATTCATATTGCCCTTCAGCATTACCCCTGCACTTCCGTGTTCAATAGCACACAACTGACCATAAAAATAAACTGAATCCTGATTCCAGAGGGCATCTCAGCTGACCACATGCAACACAGAACAGATGAGCCAACAGTCAGTCAACCATCGAGTTTGAAGGCCGACTTCACCAGTTCCTCATCCATTTCCCCACTGGCACAAAGCCTACAGGCCAGAGCCAGGCCAGGAAATTTCTGCTTTCTGCTGATGCTGCAAAGATGTCTCATCTCTATGATGTCCATAATGCATAATGGAACAGCCTGGATAAAAGAAATACACAATCTATTTGTTCAGGGTGTAATGATTCTGCAGTAAGGCAGGGCTCCACGGTGTTTTGCTCACAATTCTTTTTTTAAATGGGAGGTCAATTCAGATTTAGTAGCACATGAGTGAGAACAAATTTTTTCTATATTATATTTTTATATTGATTAAGCAGCTTTTCAAACAGCAGTTGACCTGTCTCTCTCCGCTGCAGGGTTAAAAGGTCAGAATTCCTGCTCAGCTCAGCTCTTCACAAGCAGGTGAAAAATCGCTTGCATCTCACATCGTACACTCATTTTTACTTTTGGAGCAACAAAGATTGTTAGCCTCAAAAGTTTTGAGCTTTTCAACTCATTGAAAATCACAGAAAAACCACTGCAACAGTGACGCTGTTACTTCAGTCAGCTTTCAACTCTAATGTTACTAGTCAAGTGCACCATCATCTCACATTTACACACAACATGCCAAGCAAAAATGGATATGCTGAAAACACAACACAGCCAAAGACACTCAGCTAAGTTTTATAGAGGACACAAACACAACAGGATTCATAAAACCAATGAGAAACAGCAGATTTTGCATTACTCTAATGCTCCAGGTGATTGAGACTGCTTAAAAATAAATAAATAATAAATAAATAAATAAATAAATAAATAAATAAATCTAATTGACCCCCTGCCAGAAAACAGGCAAATCTGGTATGTGTACTAGCACTTTGAAAGAATTTATAAAATATTACTACTAATGCAACGTTTCATGCATGTTAAATAATAACTAACAAAATTAGAACATCTCAAACATTTCTTAATCATTTTATTCAAGTAATAGTAGTAACAGGAACATCTAGCCAAGTCAGCCGCTTGAGCAACTCGGCCTGTGCTCTGAAAGCTGGTAGCTATTCAGTATCATCTGAGTATTTTCAGTAAGCTAGTCTTAAAAAAAGTTTTCCATTTAATGTTTGATCACACGTGGCCAAATCGACAATAAATGTTTATCAATAATAAATTATCAAGTCAGATGTCACCAGTGCTCTGATCTGACCAAGCATAATTACTTGGCTTGAAGAACCTTTTTTCAAGCTATACACGCAGAACACAACAATTCTGATATATAATGCAGTTATGGCCCAAAATCTAAATAGCGCATGAGCCTTGTTTGTCCTTTCAAATTCAATTCAAATGGCATAGAGTATAGGACCGAATTAAGGACAAACAAAGTTTGTGATCATATACAGTGGAAATGTGTGTTCATAATAATTTGGCTGTCAGAACACATATTTCTGTTCTGACAGCCAAATTATTATTCTCTTCTAATATTTGTTGTACTTCTATAATGTTCCACGTCACACCTGGCGTA
The DNA here is from genome assembly GCA_022985145.1 of Pangasius djambal. Taxonomy (NCBI): domain Eukaryota; kingdom Metazoa; phylum Chordata; class Actinopteri; order Siluriformes; family Pangasiidae; genus Pangasius; species Pangasius djambal. The sequence continues at coordinate 20,278,650 of CM040979.1, forward strand.
AAACAGGCTTAACAGTCTCTGCTAAATTTAACAGTTAAGCTGACATGTGAAAGTGAGTCTGAGTTTGACAAAATTCATCATAAAGTCTTTTCAACTTTGCAAGTCTGCCACTTGAAATATGAAGGAATTAACACGTATAATGCTTTAAAAAGCAAACCTGTCAGGTGCGCCCCTGAAGCAAGCAATGTGCCGCAAGACATTTCATCTGTCAAGACTCTTTACTTCAGACTAAAACTCTGATTAAAAAGTCCTTAATTCTACTAATAATAACCAGACTGTCAAAAGCTAGTGTCTTAAGTTCCATTCAGTTATTCTAGCATTACAGCACACAGTTAAAGCTTTCAGCATGGTATGCAGGAACAGCTGTGCACACTTCGGATCATAAACACCATCACCACCAGGCAGTTAGTGAAAGTGATGGGGTGAATAGAGGCCAGTGGCATCAGGAAACCAGGGGATTCAGACATAAACAAACACTAGACTATTACCAATCAACAGCTTCACTAGGAGAGGTCTTCAGCAGACAAGGGCTTAGCCGATAATGCCACTGACCTCGTCTCTGATGTTTCCTCTCTGCTATGTGAATAAACCCTCTGCGAAGCCGTTTATTTGCTTTCTGCACACAGACGTGGAGCCTATTGACAAGGAATTTAACTAAAGTTACAGATTTTAATGATTCCCTGTCCTCTAGGGTGTTAAAGGTTAATACGCAGAATTTCCCTCCATCAATAGGATTATGTGGCATTGGCTGACATTATTCACACAGGCTGCACTCAGTGGCCTTTAACCAGAAACGCTGAGCTAGTTTTACTCCAAAAGGAAGTTAATAATGATAGATCTTATTTTCAGGGTGAACTAGCAAAAGCACTTTTAAGTACATCAAAACATTCTTGTGTTTGTCCATGTCAATTCACATGAACTCTGAGGCCCAGAAGCACTAATCTTCAAGCTGTGTGTGGTGTAGACTATACTCTGGGGTCAGATGCTGTGTTGTGTCTCAGGGGTGGCGCCACTCTCTGCAACCGCAGTGTCAGATTAACACATGCTAAAGCAGCTTAAATCAGCAATTCTTAATTCCAGTCCTGGGTACCCACTGTCCTGCAAGGTTTACAGTTTTAACCTACCAAAATATATAAAGTTTGTCACTAAACGACTATTTTAACTCAAGTGCTGTAGGCATGTTTGTACCTACTGTACCATTCACTACACGAGTAACCCAGAAGAATCCATAACTTGTCTAGGTAAAATCACCTAAACAATTCAGTGATCTGGATGAACTCCTGCATGTGATGAGTTTAATGCCTAATCAACTATAGAAAGACATGGTCCAAGAAAAGCACTTGAGATACATTTTTAGATTTGGGGCAAATGCATTATGTATGGTTATCCTTTAAACCCTCCAGTTATGGATTCTTCTGGGTTACTCGTGTTGTAAATGGTACAGTAGCTCAGGACAGCTCAGTCCCAGCGCTGCCAACATTGCTAAAAAGAAAATTCTAGCAGGCAGAGAGTGAGAGAGAGAGAAAGGGAAAAAAATTTACCACAATATCATTTTTGTCTCCAGATGTGACGCAAGCTACAGTGATAATACAGCGAGGCAAAATACAGCGTGACCGCTACTTAATAATAAGCAGCAGCTCCATGTTTTTTTTACCCAAAGCAGAAGTAATGGCTATCAGAAATAAATGTGCATCCTTTCCCCTTCAGTGAATAGTTTTTTTCTACTAGGTGAATTATTCACATTTTTATCTTAGTTAGTTTTTCAGGTGTAGCCTTATTGCCATAGCAAGGGGTCAAAAACTGATAATGCTATGGCTAGACTGTAGACGTTAGCACCTCTGAAGTTGTACACCTCTATTGTACTTATGAAGTAGTTCAACTGCTGAAATGTCCCTCGTATGAATGGTGAAATATCTCTAAGATCACACCAAGTCCTGTTTACTTGCACTTGTACCACTAGACTCTCCAGCATCTTGTCTATAACTGGATGCTCAATAGCACTCAACAACCCATTCGTAAATATCTACTGACAAACACCAACACTTTCTAAAAGGCGCATGCCAACTACCGCGATAAGTTTTTTTTTTTTTTTATTGCAGGAATTAGGATACTTGGATGTAAATCTGTATGGGGATCAAGTGGATGTGAGGAAAATACTTCAGCACCAGAGCAAGCTAGCACTGGCTTCTCGAATTAATATTTCAGAAAGGCAGAGTCTTCTATAAGTGGCGTCCACTTCAGTTCTCATCTCTCTCCTCCAGCAGTCCATGTTGCCTGGAAACTGCCTTAATGGCACATCTATTTCAATATCTTTTCATATGTATTCCGTATGTATTATTCAGATGTTTAATATCTTCGCAAACTCCCTCTGGGTAGTTAAGATTCCCAGACTCGGCCTTTATTTTGTTTTCCTTCCGCCGCGACTCTCCCTTGTGCTCTGATTCTCTCCAGGGAGAAGAGAAGGTCACATCTCATGCACCTATTCTCCTCAAATCCTGCTCTCTATCAAAGCCAACAGCATGTGTCTGTGTGTGTGTGTGAGAGAAGAGAAAGAAATGTAGTTATGGGGATGAGAAACGCCTTGGTTAAGATTAAGAGCAGAGAAAAGCAATAACAATGGATGTGGAGCACAAACCATGGCAGTGAATTGGTGAATGGAGGGTGTGGTGCAATAAAAACTTGTTTCTGATTTACATCCCTGTATTGAGGATGGAAAATGTTCTACTGAGGTAAGTAGGAATGTCTAATACATGTATAGTTTCTCCTGAGAATTGAATTCTTTAAGGCTTGCTGAAGAAGTGTCACACGCGAAAAATGAATGTCAATAAAACAGCGTTAATTGCCAGGAGTGATTAGGAAAAACGACAGAAGCAGAGAGAGACAGTAATTATGATCCGTCTTCGTCACCATCATTAGCGGTGTGGGCCTCTTCACCCTGCCATCTTTCTTTCTTCCAATGTAGTCACCGTTGCCATGGCAAACCAAACTCGAATTCCATTTGCCTCTCAGCACGACCCAGCTGTTCACCGCTGAGGTAGACAGAGGGAAAACACACATGCACACAAACGCAAAACTACCATTTTGTGCAACTGCATCTTTCAACAAACACTTTTCTGCCTTTTCACAGAATCTGCTCTATTGGCCAATAATTAGACTTAGCTTAATAAGAAAAGCACAAGATGCATTAGAAATCAGAAACTAGTCATAGCCTTGTATATAATTTAATGAGTACTAAACAGGTTCAATGTTCCAGTGTTTTATTCTCAGATTTTCAATTTTTAAAAAAATCCTTTGGCTCAGCAGCTAATACATTTCCTCTATGTAAAAAGCAGCACATCCACTGAGTACACCTTACAGCCAGCAACGCTAGCATAAAGCTTGTATACCACAGCGATGCTGAATTCACAAATCTTTCTGTAAAGAGACTCCATTGTCAGTGTTAAGCAACAGTCAGTAAGTTCTTCAGGGCAGACGACTTTCTGCTTTCTCGGTAACTTGATAAACTGCATTCAGTTCAGTAAATAAACTTCAACAGGGAGTCAAAAAAGAAGCTTGCGAGAGAACAGTTGTGTATAGCTGCTGCTATAATGTAAGCGATAGCAGGAACTAACTTGTCTCACAGACTTTCTACAACATTAATTATACTTAAAACGCATGACATTAAGAAATTTTAAGACTGTAATCACTGGGAAACTGCTGTTTTATACGAGGAATAAAACACTTTATTATTAGAAAATAATCAACTTTGGGATGGTAACGCAGCTTCGCGTCTGGCCGCATCCCACCACCCCTCTGGTGATTATTTTCCTATAACGTGCCCTGTCATGTCAAGCTTTACAACCTTATTTGAAAAATGTTATTTGTAATCCATTACAACAATTCTGTTCACACGACTTACACCAGCCTGCATTTCTCAGTCGATTTCAATAACCTGGACTCTGTCTGCCAAGCACTGAACAGACAGGAAGCGTATTGTGAAAGACACAAGACAGTACCCCATATTACCTGTAAATCTGTAATGATGTGGTTAGGGATGTGCCTGTCCAATCCTAGGTGTCAGTTCTGTGAGTGGTTTCGGATCCAAATTAACATATTTCCCAATCCATGTCGTGAACATCTGTTATGTCTACACACATAAGTGTAAACATCTTACGTCTGCGTCTTAAGGCTTGTCACCATTGCGCCTTTCATGTTTCTGATATCTTAGCAACAAAAGCTTACAGAGAGTCATCAGGATCTGGTATCAGGTATCAGCCAACACTCAAGTTCATGCCTAGCTGTGCTGTCCTCTCAATGCTTTCTTTCAAGTTAATTCAGTGTCAATCAAATGTGTGCCACAGAGAGCCACCGACATTACACACTAGCACCCCCCCAGCCCACCCCCACACAAAAAAAACGGAAAAAGGTTTGAGATCAGTTTAGACTAGCCACTAATTTCACCAGAGCTGCTATGACTTTCCTTATAGCCTACAAGCCCGGCTCACACCTATTAATCACACAGGGTCAGCTGAAGTCTTACACTGGCTGGGGCTTTTGCTTTAAGGGTGAATAATAGCTCAGTCGGCCCTAAGAGAGTTAACACAGGGTAATAATCGTGAGCCTTCAGTGGTTTGCTTTAAAACCACAGCCTTGAGGCGTAGGTTATAATTACACTGATGATCAGCTGTAATGAAGAAAAAACACTGAACTGTTATTTTGGGACTGAGTGTTATTATACCACTGCTACCTAACAGGACCAAAATATGAAGTATACAGTACTGTGCAAAAGTCTTAGGCACATGCAAAGAAATGCTGTAGAGCAAAGATGACTTCAAAAATAATGAAATTAAATATTTCTAAATTTAAAAAATATTATAAAGAGCAGTAAACAGTAATAAATGAAACAAAGGCAATATTTGGGGTGACGATCCTTCGCTTTTTTTTATTATTTTTTTTTTTTTTATAAATAGTAGTCTCAGGTACAGTTTGTGCAGTTTTATAAGGAAATGAGCTGTAAGTGTTACTGAGCATCTTGCAGAAGCAGCCACAGTTCTTCTGGGGACTTTGACTGTCGACTCGCTTCTTATTTTCGCAGCTAAAACCCAGCAGCCTTCATCATGTTTTTTGTCTGGAAAAGTGTCTCTTATGTAATCTGCTGCTTTCTTTACTGACATACAAACATTTTTCTGTAACATTTAATTTTGTGCTGGAAAAGTAATGTTCGGAAATCTAAAATGTTTTGTACTGAAGCAATAATATAGGAGTCATAAAGTAAAAATCTATAACAAAGTTTGTACTAAAAAAATAGGGTGCCTAAGACTTTTGCATAGTACTGTATGTTTCATATTTCAGGGCTCAATATAATTCAGTATATTATCCGGAATGAACGAGTGTAAAATCCTAAATCCAAACACACACTGACCCACAATGTAGAGTCGGTACTCCACATTCAACAGAATTATCAAACACTGGCCTTCTATCTGAATCAGTATCAGTTATATTTTACAGCCAGCTTAGTCAACCTAAAATAAAGCATCATTCAAACTTCAGATTTCAGAAAGATATTTCTCTGAGAGGAGAGGGAAATCACATGCTCTTAGCGCTTCAGAGGACATCCATCTGGCTTATGTAATTAGAAAACCCTGTTATCATGGCTCATCCATTCACACAGGCTCAGAATATAGGGCCGCCTGCATGAAATTACCATGTCAATGTATGTAAATCTCAGGCTTTCTACACAGACAACTGGCTACAGCCATGTGACCTCTGCTCACGTAAGCCTTGATTTGTTTCGTCTACATAAAGACTCCAAATTAGCCTGTCGTCTTAAGCAGAGCGTTCCTGAAATGCTCAATTTGAATAATGTACAAGGTTAACTCTACGGGTTCAATCCATTTTAGGCAAACCCATAAACTCTCACTCATCCTCGTATAATAGGAAGACAAACCCGCTCCAGAACATCAATAAAATATATTATTCATTGTTGCATCGTGTTCCTTCACAAGCAGTTAGAAATTAATAGTGAATATACCGGACAAACCAGGACAGCTCATACGCACTCGGAGATAATTTACGCTGGCAACTCTGATAAGCTGCCATCTAATCAAGTGCAACCATTCAGTTAATTAATTAATCTAACGGAGCTAGAGAGAAAATGAAAATAATAACAGTAGCACTTCTGCTTAACTGGAGTCGACTGCCTGGTCTTGGGTGCTACTTTTCTCTTTAATTGAGAGTGAAACATCATTAAGAAATTCACGTTAATGTTTCATTCACTTAGCCAATTAACCCTGTACACTCCTTGTGGGCCACAATGCATTATATTAAGCTTTTTCTACTACATCTAATGAAGGTGTGATTCAACACTTATTCTAGACATTAATGAATTAAGGAAAAAAAAAAACGTGGCCAAAGGAAGAGTCAATCAGCTTAGTCTGCCGACGTCCATGAAAACCGAGCAAGGTGACATATCTAAAAAGAAATACAGCTTAGCCTATTCTTTGAACCTCTTGTGAAAAATGAAATGGAGCTTAAGTCATATTTCAAAAGCTGGAAAGCTATTAACTAGAAATAATATGGTATGGGAGTGTAAAAAAAAAAAAAAAGTAGCATTTTTCCATTTCATTGCACAAGTCTACCAGCATCACGGACAGCCTCTAACTCGCATTCACTTTTGAACACAACTGAAAAAAGAAAGAAGAAAAAAAAAAAAAAAAACTACAGCTGAGCAACAATTCCATGAGTTAAACAGATGGCCAAATCTGTTTATGGATGTATATGAGCATATGCAACATTAAAATCTGCACAGAATTAGATTAAGTTTTAGCACTATTCCACCTCACTGCCTCACTATTCTCTGAAACACAATTACAAAAGCCTTGTCCATGGCAAATGAAACCGCGAACAGCACCATAAATTAGCGAAATGAATTGAAACAATCATTTAATACAATTTCTGCCTTCTTTTACTTTTCTTATTCCAGATGCTGGCATGTAAGTAATCAAAGTAATGGAACATTACAATCTAATCTAAAATGCACCTATAGCTGCTCTCTCTAGCACACCCAGTCATCATGACGGGTGAAGCAATCTGGAAGATTTAGGAGGATGTACCAGCCGTCGCAGGTGCTATGACACATGACTCTCAAACCATTTAAACTCCTGTTTTACAGCTTCATCCTGATGAACTCGCTGGGAGGGTTCACGTTCGGCTCACCTCATCTCCAGGCCACTCGCATCTCCCTCCATTAGTGTGTAATGAGCAACATGATTTAAAATTGCTGTGATCAGACGGAGACGCATCATCCCCCAGTAAAGCATGTGCCCCACTACGCCAGGTCAGGGGGAGGCTTCATCTGCTCCACTGTGGTGACTGATAACATGCTACAGTGAATCATTTGGTGCATAATGTTTCACATACAAGATGGTGACAAGAAACATATAGACATACATTACAGACATACGACATTTACAGCAGCTCTATCCTTCATATGGACTGGAGATGCAATCTCCAATTCCAATGTAGAGTTGGAAAATCTTAAATATCTACAACAATGATGCTTCCTCAGTAAATGGTAAAGGCACTGAATCATTATGTCTTTGTGCGGACTCTATAATTAAGCAAGACTGGCTCAACAGCACAGTTACACATGGGTCACTCATCACATTGGAATAAATATTCTGAGGTCTGTATCAACCAGACAATTTTCACTGCACCATATTCAATCCAATACACCATAAACCTGAAGCTGCAAGACTACCACCTGGAAAAACTGGAAACTAATGTAAAGCAGATTAATACATTTATTTAAATAAAATCAACAATTTTTTTTGCAGGAAAGTGTCAAGTCAAAGCATGTTTGTCTATCCTAAATAATTCAAAAGCTATTTCAAGATTTAGTTCGGAACTAAGACCTTGGGGTAGCTTACATAAAATATTAAGGGCAAAAGATTCCGATGCAATCACTGCAAAACCAAAAAATATATATATAACTTGAAACTGCATAGTCAGTACTGCCCAGTGTCTCTTCAAAATGATCATATCCAAATGTAGAGAAAGGGGAAAGGAGGTGTGCTATGCACACACTCGTACTCACTGAATTAATGGCTTTTTTTAATCTGAAGTTGCTTATAAATTCTAGAGGTTTGTTTTCTGGCTTGTTCACAACAACAGTCCAAGACTGATCTCAAATAGAATTGTGCTCACTGTGTTTCTGTCCCATGTCAGTTTAAGTCTCGTGCTCATGCTGAATGTGTACAGTAGTTTGATAAGTCCCAAACCTGGCACCAACGAAGGTACGCTCATACATACAGTGACTCGCAGCGACAAAGAGACCTGAGACCATTCATTTTCTGCTGGCGACTAGATGTGGGTGTGTCCAGCAAAGCGACAAGGTTGAGAAAAGTTTAACATTATGCAAATTTGGAGCCACTCGGTGCAGCAAATACCAATGGGAATGAAGACAGTAGCGCGCATATGATCCGTGGCTTTAAACGCGCTAAAGGCCATAAGCTAAGTTAAGCTAATTGGTGCTTGCGCTTTCACTGCAGATAGATGGCCACAATGGCAAAGAGCACACACTGTTTCTCCTTCATCTCGTATGATATGATGCATATATACACTGGTGAATTTTAAATACAAACACCCAGAATCTCCCTCCAGAATGTTTAATTTTAGCGGCAAGAAAACTGGTTTGTTGTCAAAAGTGGAATGCTAGCTGCGAAACCCACTGATAAATGTTACTACGGCAACCAGAAGTAGGAATGCCTAACTGCAACTTCATAGTACAGTGAACTGCGACTTGCAGTGATAAAATCGCTGTGATAAGAATTACTTTGTTGCACAATAGCCCATTTTTAAATTCGTTTATTATTATTTTTAGATTATGTTAATGCCCTGTGTATGCGCTGTTACTATAGAAACAATAACATTACTATAGAAACAAATTGTATATTATAGTTATACACTTCTATAAAATATACTAGGTCTCTTTAGATCACATGAGAATAGAGGATGAACATGCTGATTAATGCACAGGAAGTAGAAGAAAACAGACTATATTACATGTAACCATGAAGCCACTTCATATTTCAATTTGCAACATGAAGCCCAATGAAATAAGAGGAATCATGCAGCGGTCTCTGTAACTGCCATAATACTTTTCATTATGGCTCTCAGCCTTACTCATGCTGCTTTTTTGTTCCGGAAAAATGAATGAAAGAATCCTAAACGAACACAAATGAACCCAGCGCCACACCATCCCACACACACCAACCCACACGCACACACTTCTATATTATGTCAATTTTCAGGGGAGGCTCAGGAAAAGGACCAATTACTCGGCCATCCCTTCTCTCTGCCTCCCCCATCATGGTTCTCAGCAGGTGGGCCATGATGGCCGGCTGATGGAACAGCATGATGGAACAGCCTCTCTGAGCCCATGATGCATCCCAAAAACCGCTTGGTCCTTCCAGGACCACCGCTGTGAAACCAGGAGGAAAAGGGGGACAAAATGGCGTACTGCGTGATCACCTCCAATGGCTAGAAGGAAGGACAGAGC